>CP092868.1:68510888-68703712 GCA_030710605.1 Cordylochernes scorpioides
GAAATTTTATATTATTCTGAACTATATAAATGAACAATACTATTTAAAGAAATTTTTGACTTTTTTTTTTATTTTGGTAAGTTTTTATTTTTTTATTTTAAGAGAAGAATTCTTTTATTACTCATATATAATGTGGTATATACATTCAGATATTTAAAAATAATTTTAATTGTCAAAAGTAAATAAAATTATTATAGTAGGTATGATTTTAAAAAATAAATTTTAAAATATTAATGTAAAAGTTTGGACCACACCTTTTAATTAATTTTTTTTTAACTATGTGACCAAATGTTTCATTTTAAATTTTTTTCACAGAATATATTACCAGTATTTATTTGGATCAATATGATATATTTTAAGAAAAAATATATAAGCAGATTATATATTATTTAAAATGGTATGTTTTTTAATGCAAATTTAGTCGAGTCAGCTGATTTTCTAAAAAGAAAATTGTGTAATTTCTGTGAAAAATGTATTTTCCAGCGATTATATTCCAAATATAATTGGCAGCAATCTATTTTATTCTATAGGTATATTTATACATATCATACACGCGGTTAAATATAAATTTAAAAAAAACTATAAAAGCTAAGTTTAAATCATTTTTCATTATTTATATCTAAAATCATTCTTTTAACGTTTGTACGATATAAATTATAGCCTTAATATAATCTGATTATAATAGATAAATTGTGTCATTTTGATGAAATAATAGTTATACTAAAATAATAAAAATGTCTCATACAAAAGTACTCAACTTTTACAAAATTAGACCAATATCATTTTACACTCTCATAAAAATATTCAAAATTTGATTCATTTATTATTATTTTTAATTTCTCTACAATTTTTTAAGTTGAAATTCTTTAGAGAAAATGCAATAAATCAGCTCATTTCTTCTAAAATTTCAATAATCGTTCATTTTAATTTTTAATATGTGCACTTTTTTTTTTCAAAAACAGTTATATAACACCTCTCTCTAACAAAAGGATTGTTACAAAAATGGTCATTTTTTAAAGTCTGGCATACAGATATGGATTTCTTCCATAAAAATATCAAAACATTTTTTTTTTGTGTTAATTTTTATTTTATATTTTCGAATTGTTTTTCTTTCGAAAGTTTTTCTCCCTTTGGTTATATATTATATAGGCTTTTTTTTTTCTCTCTCTCTTCTTCCAAAATATATTTACCACTTGTTTATTCGTTTGTTATATAATAGCCCTACCATTTGATTTTTGTTTTTATTTTGAAATGAAGATGGTGGTTGGTGTATATTTTAAGCCTGCCTTATCCCCCACCTATATTTGTTTACTAATTCCTTGGTCAAAAACTTTAAAATAATCCTTATTCAAGAACTTAAGAGATTTTCAAAGTGCGCTGCAGTTATCAACCAGTTTGTATTAGGGATATTTTAAAGATATATTTTCTTACATTTTTTTAAAAATAATTTACGCACTTAAATATTCTTCCTTATATATTTCAAACGATTTTAAAATATAATCGAAATTTAAATTTAATCGAATTTAAATATAATCGAAAATATATCAATGCTCTTTTTACTTTTTTAATTAGACATTTACGAAAAAATATATTTAAAAAATTCTTAAAATATCTACTATTTATTTTTTAAAATCAAAATAAAAGTTAGGGGAGAGAGAGTAGCAATCAGGGGATAAGGTAGGCATTATTATACAGTATAACCAACCTCCCATGAGAAACCATGGCCTAAAAAAATTGACATTCTTCTTTCTCTTGAGGTCTCTCCCTGGTCTCTCATTGGAGGTTGGATTAGATCAGGTAATTTTTATTTTACAAAGAGGTTAATCAGATTATAAAATGTTACTCTAACCAACTACCATCGATATATTATCACCCTCTGTGTTTTTTGTTTTTGTTAATTTTATTTCCTCCACCAAGGGCTAATACCTCCCTAACTTCCAACGATGCTAAATGTTCCTGTGTGGTAGAACGCAGTCCGCCACAACCTAAGCCTTCACAAATGTTTTACGAGAGTAGAGAATGTAAAAGGGGCTGTTTGGACTGTTGACGAACTAGAATTTTACAAGCGAAGGCCCCAGAGGCTACAAGAGCGATTGCCAGGGTACGTTTTTTTGATGTTGTGTGTGCACCTCCATTTATTTTATTTATCTCTCTCTCTTTCTCTCTATCTTTCTCTTTATATATATATAAATTTATATATTTTTTCTCTTTTTTTTACCTCACCCCCCTTTTTATGTCATATATATATCAAATTTCTCCTCTTTTTCCCTTTATAATTGTTATCTCTTGTTTCTATGGGAACCTTGTGCACATTTATATATCTCTTATTTCTTTATTTTTGTTTGTTTTTTGTTTATTTTTTGGTTGGTTTGATTGTTGCTCGCTCGATGTGTTTTGTCTCTTTATCCACCTTATAAACAAATTTTACTCCCTCCTCCCCTTTTTTATATCTCTCTCGTTCCCTTTTTAACTATGTGTGGACCATTATATATATATAAAACACACATGAAAGAAACAATTTAAAAAAAAACGATTTTTTAAGGATGTTGCCTGACCACCCCCCTTTCTCTTCACTTGATTCTTTCTGCTATGCTAACATCGTTTTTTTGTGGAATTATTAATTTTATTTATTATAAAACACAAGCATTTTTGAGGTACAGAAATCACTTTAATAATCTTCTTGTTCATTGATGTTTTTTTGTTTTCTACTTTTACCCTTTTTTGTGTTCTTCTCTGTCAATTTCAGCATCTCATTTTTTTCTTTAATCCCCCATTTTTCTCCCCGTTTCCCCAATCCTCGCCACAAATTTTGTGCTTCCCGGCATTTTCCTGTGCACAGAATGCAATTCGCACCAACCTTTCTCTCCATAAGTGCTTTGTGAGGTATGAGGACGATTTCGGGTCCTACTGGATGGTGGATGACCATGAATTTGTAAAGCGTCGGCATTTGAGCCGCGGAAGACCTCGCAAATCTCCCGATTCTGATATCTCAACACAGTAAGCCTAATATCATCTTCTTTTTTAAAACTACAAAACACCACACATGTGCATGCGGCTGATTCCCCCAATTTGAATGGCTTTCCTTTTTTTTTCTCAGTGTGTGTGTTTGATTTCTTTTTGTTTGGTTGATTGATGTTGTTTCTTTCCCAAATTTAGCACATCACCCCCCGGCCTTGCCTTCCTTTACCCCTAAAAAAAACGTAGTCCTTTTAGAAATAAGAGATAATTTTTATCTTTTGTTCTTTTTTATTTTCATTTTCTTTCCTTTCTCATTTCATTTAATTTCAAACTTCCCTAGTGTACCTAGTCTCTAGTTGGACTTAGCTGCTTTCAACGCGGATACCGTTGGACACACCTGCACTAAGCCTTCTCTGGTTTCCTGCGTTTACAGGTCGTACGACCAACAGAATGCTTCCTCACAGCCTCAGCTAACGCTGCCTCCGAGAACACAGGCGAGTCCGCCTTCACTTTTCGGGGATGCCATCAACGCCTCCTTACAGGTAAGGAACGAATCTTCTTCTAGATTTACATATCTCCCACAATTTGTAGAGAATATGTAAATAGAAAACGATCCAGAAATATACCTTCTACTTAACCACCTATATGTTGTATAATCATTAAAATATGTGTTTTTCTCTTTTTCAAATATAAATATCCAATCTGAACTGTGAAAAAAAGACTTAAGTGAACCAAGAGACCGATAGCATAGGTAAACATGGTATTATGTGGTTCTAGCCGCATCCAACTGGTTTCAGCATAAATATCGGTCTTATATGCGGCTTGGTTTTAAATGGAGAATGGACATCATTGTACTATCTCGATGTAAAGGGAATATTTACATAGTTGTGGTGGAGAATCCAGGCAGACGACATCGGAGAACTACCTCTTTCTGTGATCTACACTGTATGGACAAACTGTCGAAAGTCAACACTCGGCTGAGTGAAAATTTAAGAAAAATATGAAATTACAACAACAACAAAAATATTTATTAAGACCTTTTAGTCTTATACAGATTCTCCAAGTAGAAATGTAGGGGATATGGAGGAAAAGAAATATAAAATTATAAGATTTATGAGAGAGAATGGAACTTATGTGGGAGAAAAATCACCTCTTCCTTTTAATAAATTCATCAAATTAATTCATTTATTTGTGATGTTCTAGGCTTCCATTGTGCATATTGAAATCATTAATATGCCTCAACACCAGCTTTGGTTAAATTTAGGAATTAATTCTCAAGATTTAAGACTTCATAAACCTTTTTTAAACGTAAAAAATAGTACAAAAGTGAATTTTTTGTACTTGGATCACGTGTGTATATTAAGAAAAAAAAAAGGCATTTCCTTTTAGTTGTATTACTTTTACAACTTTTAGTTGCACGATCAGGAAATGCCTTTTTTCTTACTTTTTATAAACCTTCATTGTCCTTTTGACTGTTGCCCACTTCATCAATAAACTTTTCACCTTTTTCACTTCACACACCTTTCACTTTTTTTTTTAAAAGGGCGACAGTGGGACGTCAAAGGACAATAAATGTTTATTAAAAAAAGGTTGATGAAGTCTTCAAAACTTGAATGAATCAAAACCCAACCTACAATTATAGCATTCTCTAAGGTTTATAGAGAATTAAGCAGCCAGCCAACCTGTATACCCCTCGGGTCAATACATGTGTAACATCCTACGGCAGGAGTTATCGGCCAAAAATATGTTTTAGTTGGAGAAATGGCGGGGCATATTTTAGGCCAGAAAACTTTGTAATAATTACAGGAGGATGCTATTCGTGTTTATAAATTTTGATAATACCCCCATTAGATTATTTTGTTTATACTCATTCTAGTTTGTTGTGTTGATTGTGTTGGAAAAAAAAGTTGACCCATTTGACGAATGAGTGCCAAAAAATATTGTAAACAAGATTGCCAGTTGTAAACTTAATGAAATGAAAGGATGTTCAATGTAGGTATTTGAACGCTGTCTTTGGGATTCAAACCTGGACCACGGACATATCCCAACTCAACCATCTAACACACCATGTCACTACCGGAAAGTAGGCTCAACTTGAATAGAGTTTGGATTATAACTCCACGGTGGTTTGAAACAAAAAGTTGACATTTTGGATTTGGGCCTCATTTGAGGTCATAAACATGTGATCTCATCTATATAAACTTGCGCCATAAATTGCTGTTGATATTTTTTAGTTTAGATTTGGAAAGAATGATCTTGGTGTGTGTCCACGGAGGAAATAATCACAAATAATTGTTTCCAAATGTGAGAAATCTCAACTGGCTTTTCACTCTCATCATAGACCTCATCATACAAGGTGCGTTCATTAATTTCCAGGACTGGTTAAAAAATAAAATAAATAAAAAAGCTAAAGAAAAAAAATTTACACAGAGTTAAATATTGGACATTCGACCACACCTGACTGAAAGCACGAGTCTCGTGGCGCACGCGCCGATCTAAAAATCGAACAAAACAACTTCCTTGTAAGGTTCGCATTTCTAATTTTAAAATGGCCATTTTCGAAGAGCAGAGAATCTGCATTAAGTTTTGTTTTAAATTGAAGAAAATGCTACAGAGACGTATGAATTGATTAAAGAAGCTTTTGGCGATGCAGCTTTATCCCGTTCCAAAACTTTTGAATGGCTCTCACGTTTCCAATAAGGTCGGGAAAAGGTAAACGATGATCAGCATACTGGGCGTCCAAGATCATTTCGTTGCGAGGAAAACAAGCTCAAAATAAAGGATTTTATTAAATCTAACAGAAGAATTTCTATTAAAGACTTATCTTCAGAGACTGGACTATCTGTTTATTTGGGGATAATGAGGTGCTTAATGGAGGCAATGCGCCTTAAAAGACCTGAAAGATGGCAAAACAATGACTGGATACTTCACGTCGGTAATGCGCGGCCGCACACAGCCCATGTTGTTTTGCAGTTCTTGGCCAAGCATTCAACCATACAAATCCCTAATCCACCCTATTCCCCCGACTTAGCCCCCAATGACTTTTTCCTCTATCCTTAATTGAAAATGAACTTGAAAGGAAGGAAATTTGACAACGTTTATATGATACAAGCTGAATCGAAGGCAACCTTGAGGAACCTCTCAAAAAGTGATTTTATCTCCTGCTTCGACAATTGGAAAAAAAGATGGAACGGGTGTATTGAGGCAGGAGGGGCATATTTTGAAAAATATTAAATTAGTTTTTTTTTATTTGTTTTATTTTTTCAAAGATACAGAGCAGTCCTGGAAATTAATGAACGCACCTTGTATTTACCTCAATTGATATGAAAGGCCTTCCACTCACATTCCCGCGTTCTTCCATTCAAACACGTTGTTCTTGAACACTAAATGGCCATTTAGCATTATCTTTAGTTCCTTTACACAGGAGGAGTGACAGGTGTCCAAATGTCAGGTAGATAACTAACGCCCTTGTTTACCTGGTTGTTTACTTTCTCGATGTGAGGGAAACAAGTAAACATCGAATGCTCCAGGCATCTCCCGCAGCACTTTTAAAAAATTCGCGTGACTCAGCAATACAGTGAGAAAATGGGGGTTAACCCGTGAGCGCAAAATCTATAATACACATAGAAAGATATTTGTAAAAACAATGTGTGGTATAAACTAACACGATTAAATGGTCAAAGATCATAAATTCTGTATAAAATAAATAAAGTGTATTCTTTAAATAGACTTTTATTAGTCAATTGTTCTTTTAGAATAATTTTAACCTAGACTTTATACTGGAATATGTGTGAAAATAGTTTTTTTTTTAAATTATTATTCCTAGTACGAGTGGTATAGGTCATGATAATCATGTTGGGTAGTAGTTATCGACTGCTTTTACTGAAAGTGCACCACATATGGAAAGCAGTTCGGCTTTTGCACTTACAAATGTACCAGATCCCCGTTTGGTTACTTGTACTCACTGGTGGGGTTAGACTTTTGCAAGAATCGGGGGCTATTGGAGCATTTTGATGGACACAACATCGGTTATTCACCATGGCATTGATATACAAGTGTATATTGGTAGAAAACCGTTTAGTTTATTCCGGATGGAAGTTGCCACCTATCAACGTTCAGATGTGCCCTCATTTATTCTAACCTCCACTTGACATAAACCATGAAGATACATAATACAGAGGGTATTATATCTTCCCTTCTACAGTCGGGCGTAACAGTTTACTTTATCCAAAAAATCAACCAATGATTTATTTAACTCCCTACGTTTCAGTGATTTCCTATCACTCTCCTCAGGTTCCCCAGTGACAGCAGGTCGTCACTGAAACGTCGGTAGTTAAATAAATCATTGGTTGATGTGATTTTTCTGAATCCACTTCCAACCAACAAATTATCTCGGAGTTTACTTAATATAACAATCTTTATTAGAGGGTCGGTGGACGACTTGAGACAATTTCCACATATTTCACCGCATCGAACAGAACAAAGAAGTGGCTATACGACAGTACGTACCTTTCTACACTCGCTCTCTCCAAAGAAATATGTTTTTATATTTTAAAAAAGGTTACTATACAAGAGGATCCTCGATTTTCCAACGACATCATTCCTTGTGTTGCCGTCCATTAAATGTTGTTTGGAGTGTGGATAAGTAATCCTTGACTGCCACATCCTGGATGGAACAGGGCGGTAGCTGGAGTAGGATTTCAATTCCGTTTGTTGCCAAAAAGCCGGAATCCAGTGTGTGAGCGGGCATTGTCACGGCGAAGATACAATTACCATTTGCCCATTTTCTGGCCTTTTCCCTCCTAGAATTTATCCCTAAAAACATCTCAGAATGTTCATATAAATTGTCTTGTTAACCATTGTGCCTTCTGGAAGATCGTGAACAATGCTTTACAGTTAAAATATATATTAATCAGCACTACCTTGTTTTTGAACTTCTTTAATGTATTAGGTCTAGGCTCACTCTGGCTTTGCTATTGGTCGGATTGACGCTTCAGGGCCATAGCCATGTTTCCTAGCCTAGCCCGGGTTCTTTCTTGCCACCCCCAGCATGTTATCACAATGTACTTCGAGCTTTTCGAGAGCCAACTCTCACAATTTTCCAGCCGGCACAACTTCTGCTAGTTTGTGAGAAGGAATCTTGGGATTGGTGATTTTTAAAGCTTCTCATATAGCAAATAGAATCATTGTTTTGAGCTAACTCTATCTTTTCTATTCCAATTACCGTGAAGTTAATCGAGGGTTTTCATTTACTCATTTGTGTCACATTTTGGTCAGTTTTTGCAGAATTGGACGACCATGACAAAATTTTTAATCAAGGGCGTCGTTGAGGAAAATGCTTTGATTAGTTATAATCAAAGTTTTGGTATCCGGATTTTAAGCTTGAGACAAAATTCTATGCAAATTCGTTGTTTCTGTTTCTGATCCATTGATAAATCGTCGTAGCATACCTTTTTAAAAATCAAATTGCTGGCTCGCGTGTAGGGTCTTGAGACTTGTACCCCCCGTGGAGTAGTAAATTCCATAGAGTACAGTCATGAAACTTGGTAAATTGTACCCACCTTGTATTCATCCTTTCCTTCATTGACACGTCGCTCACACCAAATGGAACTCCACATTTTAACATAGTAAGGTGATTCACTGATGGCAATATATATTCCTGTCTTGTCACGAATATGCAATTATGGTACAACAGATCATAGTGTAGGTTTGTGATTGCCTGTACTGTAAGTTTATCACATACCTAAACATGTAGTAAGCAGTTCGACTTTTAGAATTACAAGAGTGTCAGAGCACACTGTTTGGTTACTTGTGTTCATTATCTGGAAAGATACAAGTCCGAGAGCCATTAAAGCATTTTTATCTTTTTTTATTATCATTATATGGTATGAACTTACTCACGCATAAAACAAATACGTTGTTGTACCATGTGAGCCTCGTCAGGATATGCTTCTTTTATTTTTAATATCGACACCTGACCCTTTTAATATTTTTATTGTTTTTTTTTCATATATATATACATTGGCGTGTGTTAAAATGTTATGGAACAAACTATAAATTATTGATTTTTGGAAATTGCAGAATGATGATTCAGGGTGAACGTGAAGGACGAACTATCGAATGTCGTTCGAGCAGATATGTTAAATCGTTCACGGCGGGTATATGCAAATCATATGGAGATTGGTAAAACCCATATATAAAATAGAATTGATTGATCCTCATATTTTTCAATTCGATAAAATCATTTTATTCCTCAACTTTTGCACTTGAATGCATATGGCTTATTCTGAGAGAGTCGACTTGTCGACACTCATCAGAATATGATGTTTGGTGTGATGATCAGTCCGGGTGTGTGGTGGTGCAGGCAGCGCTGGCTGAAAACAACCTTTCATCCTTCCTCAATGCTTCCATGTTGGGCCCTCCTCCTCCAACCTCCACCCCGTCATCCACTCCCAGTCACACCCCCGGCTCGGTCTCCCCGCCCACCAATGACTCGGAGCATCTAATGTAAGCTCTCTCTACATACATATGTACAATTGTTCAGTTAAATGATCTCATTGCGTGGAATTCAAAAAGTGTATCTAATATAACCGACATTAAGACAACAATTTATTCAAGGAACATGTTGAAGTTGGCTTCTTCGACCTTAATGTAGTCCTGGAGGTGTTTGGGGATAGACTTCACCGCAGGTAACTGGCGTCAATCTTGACCCACTCTCGCTGCGGTGTCGTCTTCAGACTTTTGTGGGGGGAAGAAGTGAAATTTTGCTCCAAACAAATCTTCACACGGAGTAGTTCATCGGATTCAGATCTGGGGAGTTTGAGAGCCACTTGGTATTTGCCCAAGAACCCAGGGAAATGTTTCTGGCAGAAGGCAATCGTCAACTTGTAACCATGAGCTGAGGCCCAGGCATGCTGGAGCACGACCGTCTAAGTGGTGTCAAGCCCATGGAAGCATCACAGAATGTCGTAGACTTGGGAGTAAATTTTGGCATTTCTCTCAATGAAATCCAACGGCATCTTGCCTTCTCTAGTGACTCCGGCCCAGATCACGACATGCTTCGAGAATTCTTATGGCCCCTTATGCACGCGGCGTTTCCTGTAGGCAGCAGCTAACGGTGGAATTTGTGGCGACTGCTGCTGTGAAAATGATCTTGTCCGTGAAAAAAAAAATCGAAGTGGCGGCCCGTTTAGATCTCCAAGAAAAACTTCTTTGCATTGTCCAGTCAATTATTCACTGCAACTTAGAAAAGGGCTTGTTCTAGGTAAAAAGGCGATAGCTGCGATCACCTTTCGTGATTTTCTGCACACTTTCTCTAGGGATTCCGAGATCAGAAGCGATTTGCCACTGAATGAAACTGACGCTGTCAAACCTATTCATCATGGTCTGCCGGAGTGTTGATCGTCCTAGGGAAGCCCACAATTTTGGAAACACTCCACAATGTCCTCCTCGTTCCTGGTATTGATTCCTAATGATTCTAACAACTCTCGATATCTGCACCTTCGTCGGCCAGGTACGCTATCGTAGCGCGATGGGGCGAAGTATAACTTGGAATCTTTACTTTCCAGCTTCACTCTTTATTAACCTTTCGTACGAATCCACGCGCTTTAAACCACGTTCTCAAGACCATAAATAAAGAAGAAGCTACTTTTCAGTCACCCAATATATACAGTGTACCCCCTCAACATATTTCCCTTCCTTTTCTCTCTGTGCAAGTATTTCACTTTGTTAGAGATGGGAGTCACACAGAGAGAGGTGCTCCCACCATTTCTACCAGTAGTTGAGAGATCGCCGACCAAATACTTTATTTATTGTCAGATTTTTTCCTTGTAACGTTTTTTTTTTTTAAATGCTGTTCAACTAAATGTAAAAAAATATATAATAATGTTTACATAAAATTAAATAAATGAGACTTAATGCAAGTTTTTTTTTTTTTCAAATATATTTATTGGGAGCTTTTTCGCGCGCGGTTCTTGCCCTTTCTCAACCTTTAGGTAAAATGAATGGAAGTCGTTTATTTAATTTTGTATCAACATAGTATATTCTGCAATTGCCGAAATTTCTAAAAATAATATTAGAATATGTTCGTTTAAAAGATCTAGAGAATTGTAGGAACAATGGCTTTGATTTTAAGTTGCATACTGTAGTATTGGGTACTTCAATCAAAGTCTCGGCGTCAACTATATAATCCGTTAGCCCTGAAACCCTGGCGTGTAGATATCGCATAGAGAGATTGGTGCACGCGGGGGAAATAAGTTGTTGAAACTTATGTTTCTCTTTCTCTCTCCATATAATTTCTACTCCATACCTAGTCAAAGTATCAGGCAGCACTGAATAGTCTGTCTGACAGTTTGGATTAAACACTGACGCTATATGACTGGTATCGTTGATGAGCCAGATGTTCTCAATACTAGAGACAACAGTAGAAGGTCGCCAGTCTTCTATTTTTTTTTTAAGGAGACAGAGGCAATTTTTTTCACACTTGGTTATCTTGTGTGTATTCAATGTGTATCAAACATCTTTCAGAGTTATTATCTGAATCCCGATATACATGCTAAAAGGTACAACTTCCTTAAGTCTTGACCATGAGTGAATTTGTAGATAACATATTTGTTTGAAAGAAAGAAACCAATCTGATATGTAAGAATGATTTTTAAAAAAGATGTGTTGATGTGCTGTAGGCACAACGTGAAGCAAGAGCCAACTCACCCCGTGGACGAAGAGGATGACGACGAAGATGATGATATGGAAGCGGAGGACTTATCCCTTTCATCATCAGAAACCGTCGTTCCTCCCCCGCAATGAGCTTACATTCCCACACACCTGTTACTGTACAGTTTCCCTACCCACATATCTCTCTAACAACCACTGTGGTCTGGGTGGATGCACCTTCTAGAGAACTCCCCCAGAGCTATATTTTATAGACGTTGTACAAAATTTAGAGCAATAATAACCTTATAAACATTTTCCTTTTTTTGTATAGCTCTTTTTTTTCTCCCCACGTCTTAATACACCGTTTCCTACCCCCATACACCATTTGTATAAAATACAATGTAGGAAAATTTGTAATTTTGTTTTGTTAGAAAAAGCCATCTTTTTTATTTTTGCAACATTTTGTATTTCCCACACCAAAATTTGATAATTTTTTTGTTCTTTCCCTCTTTTTTATTTTTTTTTATCCCTATCTTCCTGAAAATCTAGAATGTGATATTTTGTATAGAGTAAAAACAAAACAAAAATAATGGTAGGTCATATATATATATAATGTTCTTTTTTTTTTTGTCTTTTTTTTCTCCCCTCCCATATATACATAACTTTTCCATCGCTTAACTACTGATGACTACCTCAAAAGAAAAAAAAAACTGTTAAATTCGCTATTTGAGGGAATTTTCATCTTTTCTCGAACTGAATAACTAACTGTGTTGGAGGATATTTTTGTAGGATTTGACATACGTGGCTCTAGTCTGAATGCCACTAGCAATAATTCTATTGTAGTATAATAACCACGGACCAAAAATATAATAATAATTTGTAAATAGTTTGTCTCGTGTGATTAGGTTGAAACTATCATAACTATATTTTTTTTATTTCTCTTTTTTTTTTTGCGCCGCTGTTTGTATAGCTTTTACCAAACACACACCACGAAAAAAAAAACACTCGATAATTATTTATATCTTTTTTTTAATTATTAAATTGTAAATTAATTATTATATAGAAAGAGAGTGAAAAACATTTTTTCATTTTTTTTAATCCGAGAAATATACCACATATATATATATATATAATGATAGACAATGTTTTATTATTCCCTTCTTGTTTTATGGAAGGAAATAGATATTAGAATGATGACGTTTTTAAAAATGTTTTTTAATTTTATTATTTGCCAAAAATATCATTTTTTTCTTTTGTAAAAAAAGTATAATATATAATATACCAATATCTTCCATTTTTTTCACATGTCTCGCTCTACTCCATTTTTTAATTTAAAGAAGAAGAAATTTTGAGTTAAGATTTGATGTGCGTAAAAGCAATAAGTAGGAATTTGGCCCATAAGGATGTGATATACTTTGTTAGAGCTCACCCATTGCTAACAAATAAAAAATATATGCAGTTTAATGCCTCTTGTTTTGTTTTGTCCAGTACGAACATTCTTCCTTGTATTCACCTGGAAATGTGTATCGGGATGTTAAAAAATGATTTCTAAATAGAAACCCGATTCTATTGACAAATAATCAACTTGACCTACACACGTAGAGTAACGCTCTATTAACAAGACACCCTGTCTTAAAAAAAAAAAACCTTTGCTTAATATTGTTGCTTTGGACCCCAGATGCTGTTTGTGTTCTCAGGATGTACGAAGATAGCGCGTTCGTAAAGGGATGCGGCTAGAACTTTATTACACTGATGCGGAAATGGAAGGAATACAATATGTAGGACTTGCTTCCAACCTCGGACTTCAGAAGGACCCTTGGCGCCATGGATGTCAGTCTTACAAAGCGTCCTCCTTCTCACTGTACACGTCCAGCCTGGGTAACGCCGACCGGCACACTCGTTCCGATGTCCAGCCCCACAGAGCAGATCCCAACCCGGCCTGGTCAGCTTCAGAGCACCTCACACCTTCAGGCCAGCAGCTGCTATCCACCGCACCTTCTTCAGGACTTCTTGCTGTCGAACTACTGACACCAGACTGTTCTCCCACCTGTCTCTCCCCCAGATGACCCCTTTCTATAACCCCATGTTCCCCCCTGGGACCAGTATCCCTGGTCTACTACCATGTCGTCTTGGCTCTTGTGATGGGGTGAGCAGATGTCACATTGCCCCTTCCTCAATTCCCGTTTGTCTCCAAACAGGGCAAACAAGAATTGGCTCCTCTCCTGTCATTCGGCGGTCCATTGATCTCCCTGACATATCTGGTCACATGTGGGTGGTCAGTCTTCCGGAAGCCTAAACACCAGGATTGACATCAACCCTTGTTTGCCCAATAACATCCCACAACTCGGGTTTTTTCTTTCACCTTCAATCAATGCCGACGCCTTCGATTTGTATTGCTGTCCAGCGACCGACATAGCATAGGGGGGTATTTTCCACATGATGACGGCCATACCTCACTGCCTACGATGATTTCATCTGCGGTTTGGATTTCTCTCTATGAACACTCAGAATTCGCAGTTGCCATTTCCATATCATTGGGGTATTGCGCTTTCACCGTTTCCTCCAACGATGGGGATGTAGATCGTCGATCCTCACAGTGGATGCGCATTCCTGATCCCCGCTGTCTATATCGTGGCCGTCCAGCACGTATTAGAACTTTCCAGTTTCACAAAGGTTGTCGGAGCGGTTTTCTTGATGGAACAAGTCCTCAGTTACCCTCCCATTTTCTTGTACCAGAGGCCTTCTCGTGCCGGCCGTGCACTGGATTATGGACTCCTCAAAAGTCGAATTGCGTCGAGACACGTGGTTGTCTCAATTTCAGTACAGCCCTATCTGACGAAGGAACAAAGGTATGTGAACACACTCGTGGCACATCTTTTCGGCATGAATTGCAGACGGCGGCACTGACACATTTGCACCCAACTTCCGTGTAACAGACATTGTCGTCGGACTTTCACATGGTACAATGTTCTGGCCCGTCCATTTGAATCGCCGCTGTAGTTCCTGACAGTCTGACACCATCGCAAAAGTCTGAAACGCCATTGTATTTCAACTCGCTAAGATCTCTTCACAGAGGTATTCAGAAGAAGCCAGGGAGTCGAGCTTCTGAAATACTACCTCTGGTAAGCACTCTCTTCATCAGCCTGATTGCTGTCCGATCGCTTTTCGGCCTTTTGGCTAATGTTCAAAATGTCAGAGATGAAAGAAATAGTGTTAGAAGTAGGAGAGGCGTTCAAAAATTTGCGATCATGTTAAGGAGGAGTGGGAAAATGCAAGAAATGAGTTAGGCGTTCTAAAATAGACAACCAAATAAAGGGGTATAGATATGGTGTAAGAATTAGTAGAGGCGTTTAGATATTGATAATATCATGGAGGTGAGTGACTGTGTCAACAGAAGAAGTGGCGTTCAAAAAGTTACGACCATGTTAAGAAGGAGAGGGATGATGTAGGAAGTGAGAGAAACATTAGAACATTGACGACCTTATCAAAGAGGAGAAGGGTGCTCTAAGAAGTGAAAAGGTGTTTGAAAATTGACGACAACACCCACAAGCACACCCCCGTTTAAAAATTATTGATTATATGTATCAAAAAGTAGAGGGATGATGTAAGAAGTGGGAGAGGCGTTAAAAATCAACGCCCATAAAAAGGAGAAGGATGTATAAGGATAATAAATAGAAGGGAAAAAAAAGAGGAGTTTATAATTAACAATCATCATGTTATCGAGTAGAGAGTTGGTGTAAGAAATAGGAAAGCCATTTAAAAAATTGACCACTTTTTTATTTATTTATTTATTTCAATTCAAAACGCTATGTCCCCCTAGGGACACTTGCGCTAAATGTACATCTACTTATATAATTGCCTTATTCTGTCTGTCTGTAAGTCTGAAGCTCACGGATAGAATGCGCGCCCATTGGCTGCCAGGGAACACGTGTCCTCCCTGCCCCCCTCTAGACAACCCTGTTATCAGCAGTGTGTTACATCCACCTGTCTATACAGGTCACCCTGTCTATAGCGGCCACTCTAGACACCCCTGTTATCAGCTGTGTGATACATCCACCTGTCTATACAGACCACCCTGTATATAGCGGCCATTCTAGACAACCCTGTTATCAGCAGTGTGTTACATCCACCTGTCTATACAGACCGCCCTGTATATAGCGGCCATTCTAGACAACCCTGTTATCAGCTGTGCGATACATCCACCTGTCTTTACAGACCACCCTGTCTATAGCGGCCACTCTAGATAACCCTGTTATCAGCTGTGTGATACATCCACCTGTCTATACAGACCACCTGTATATAGCGGCCATTCTAGACAACCCTGTTATCATCAGTGTGTTACAATCACCTGTCTATACAGACCACCCTGTCTATAGCGGGCACTTCAGGCAACCCTGTTATCAGCAGTGTGATACATACACCTGTCTATACAGACCACCCTGTCTATAGCGGTCACTCTAGGCAACCCTGTTATCGGCTGTGTGATACATACACCTGTCTATAGCGACCACTCTAGACAACCCTGTTATCAGCTGTGTGATACATCCACCTATCTATACAGACCACCCTGTTATCATCAGTGTGTTACATACACCTGTCTATACAGACCACCCTGTCTATAGCGGTCACTTTAGGCAACCCTGTTATCAGCAGTGTGATACATACACCTGTCTATACAGACCACCCTGTCTATAGCGACCACTCTAGACTACCCTGTTATCAGCAGTGTGATACATCCACCTGTCTATACAGACCACCTTGTCTATAGCGGTCACTCTAGGCAACCCTTTTATCATCAGTGTGTTACAATCACCTGTCTATACAGACCACCCTGTCTATAGCGGGCACTTCAGGCAACCCTGTTATCAGCAGTGTGATACACCTGTCTATACAGACCACCCTGTCTATAGCGGCCACCCTAGACAACCCTGTTATCGGCTGTGTGATACATACACCTGTCTATAGCGGCCACTCTAGACAACCCTGTTATCAGCTGTGTGATACATCCACCTGTCTATACAGACCACCCTCTTATCATCAGTGTGTTACATACACCTGTCTATACAGACCACCCTGTCTATAGCGGTCACTTTAGGCAACCCTGTTATCAGCAGTGTGATACATACACCTGTCTATACAGACCACCCTGTCTATAGCGACCACTCTAGACAACCCTGTTATCAGAAGTGTGATACATACAGCTGTCTATACAGACCACCCTGTCTATAGCGGCCACCCTAGACAACCCTGTTATCGGCTGTGTGATACATACACCTGTCTATAGCGGCCACTCTAGACAACCCTGTTATCAGCTGTGTGATACATCCACCTGTCTATACAGACCACCCTGTCTATAGCGGTCACTTTAGGCAACCCTGTTATCATCAGTGTGTTACAATCACCTGTCTATACAGACCACCCTGTCTATAGCGGTCACTTCAGGCAACCCTGTTATCAGCAGTGTGATACATACACCTGTCTATACAGACCACCCTGTCTATAGCGGCCACCCTAGACAACCCTGTTATCGGCTGTGCGATACATACACCTGTCTATACAGACCACCCTGTCTATAGCGACCACCCAAGACAACGTGTTTAAAATATATTCGCACTCGGGTAAACCCCTGGCGTTGCCCGGGCCATTCATCTAGTACAAATATAACAAAGAAAATATTCAACATGGAAAGATACACAGAAAGTGACTTAGAAAGATTCATAAATATTATTTACATAAAGAGATATTCTTTGAATTTTATTTACAGTTACATCATTAAATTTAAAAATATATACACACATATACACGCATACACCTATATATTGTTTACAACCACAAGATATGTCCAATATTTCCTTGAGATCGTTACATCAAAGACCATTTTTCTTAATGAAATCCAAAATATATTTACAAAGGAAATTAAATTTATATATGTGTCCTTACTTGAGATTAAATCACTAGGGCCTAAAAAGCTATTAAATCGTTGTTGACTCTGTAATCTTGAAAGACAGGGCACTCTAGCAAGAGATGTATTGAAGTTTGTTCCCCCAATCCACAGAAACATGTCGAATCTTGCACAGCCTGAATTTTCTTAAGAAAAAACCTGAAATTTCCATGATCTGTGATAAATTGTGAATTATAATAGTTTGGTCGAAAATATTTCGGAATATCATAAGGAAAGAAACTTTGAAATGTTTATCTAAAGAGACAAAGGTCGTCTCTCCCGTCAAAATAGACTTCAAAATTAGTCGCCATCTATTGACCGTCACCGCAAACTAGCGGTCTCGGGTCGGTGACAAAGCGACAACACCAGCTTTGGCAAACTGAAAAGCGTCCACCTAGAGACCATGGTTTCGGGCTAATGGCCCTCGTCAGTCTAGGGCGGACTTTATTCCATGAGATCCACACGGGATCTAATGGAATCTTGACAATCTGCCAAAGAGGTGTTTAGCTGGCAAAGTGGCTGGGCCAAATCTATGGCTAAAATATAGATGGAAATTTTGCCGGGAGGATATTGATCTAAAGAAACAAAGGTTGAAATGTTTGATTAGTATTCTTTTTCAGTAAATTAATCCTTGATATAATGAAATCTTTGAGTATACCTGGAATATACAAATCATAAAATTGTTTATTTTCTGTTGATAAATTATTCAACTCATATATATATATATAACCTATAATTCTGATTCTATATAATCAGTGACTACTAGTCAAAGAAGAAGTGAAATGGTGTAAAAGGTTGGAGCGCAGTTCAAAAATTAACGTCCATATCAAGCAGGAGTGCTATGGCGTAAGAATTGGGAGAGGATTTCAAAAAATCGATTACCATGTCAAGGAGAGCTGATATGACGCAAGAAGTGGAAAAGACGTTCAAAAATTGATGCCCGTGTCGAAGAAGAGCGGTATAGTTTATGAATTAGGAGAGGCGTTCAAAAATTGATGCCCATTTCAAGGAGGAATGGAATGGTGCAAAAGTTGGCGAGACGTTAAAACTCTGAGGACCATATCAAGGAGGAGAAGGATGGTGTAAGAAATGGAAGAAGCATTTATAATTAGCAGCCATCTATGGAGTAAAGAGATGGTAAAAGATCCATTTAAATAATTAACAACTGGTCAATTAGGAGTGGAATGGTAAAAAAATTGGTGCGGTCGTGGGAGTAGAAGCTGATATAGCGGTCGGCCTGAAGGCGGGTTTGTGCGCCGAGAGGACATCGCAGTCTAGAGGAGACGTCAGTCTGGTGACATCGACATCTGCGGCAAGGAGAAGACGGCGGCGAGTTACCTCCGGGGCGTGTGTATGATCCTGCAAGGCGGTGCCAGGAGAGCCTGACATTGGAGCGACCTACAAGGCGGTGTAGTCCAAGCTGCACGTGTATAGTGTGGAGCGGAACGCTTCACAAGAGTGACATCCACGGCGCAAGGATTCTTCTGACGGGGAGGTTGAAGGCAAGTCCCACTGACTGTACTCCTTCTGTTTAGTGCCAATAAAGCGATAACTTTTGCTGCATTCCTTCGAACTCACATGTGTATCTTTGTGGCATCCTGAGTAGACAAAGAACACGAACAACGTCTGGGTACAACGTAATAATATAATTGACGTTTATAATTGACAACCACACATGACATGTAGAAGTATAGTATAAAAATAGAGAGGCTTTAAAAAATAGACGATCAGTCAAGGAGGGATTGAAATGATGTAAAAAGTTGACACCTCGTTCATAAATTGACGATCCTGTCAAGGGGAGGAGAGGGATGTTATAAATAGTGGAAAACCAATCCAAAAATTGACGACCTTGTCAAAGATAAGAGGGATAGTTCAGGAAGTGGGAGAATAAATCAAAATTGACATACCTATATCAAGGAGTAGGGAGGAATAGTACTAGAAGTGGAAGAGGTGTTAAAAATTGATGACCTTGTCAAGGAGAGGAGAAATGGTGTAAGAAGCGGTAGAGCTGTTCAAAATATAACACCATGTCAAGGGGGTAAAAGGGATGATGTAATAAATAGAAGAGGCGTTAACAAATTGGCGAACATATAAAGGAAGAGAGAGTTGGTGTGGGAATTGGTAGAGGCTTTCAAATTTTGACAAACCATCTCAAAAAGAAGAGAGCGATAGTGTAATAAGTGGGAGAGGTATTCCAAAATCTATGACTATGTAAGGGGGAGGGGTTTAATGTAAAAAGAGGGCGAGACCTTCAAAAATTAATTACCCTATAAAGGAGGAAAGAGATTTTGTAAGAAGTGGAAGAAGAGTAAAAATTAACGGCAAGAAGAGAGAGGGGATGTAGAAAGTGGGAGATGCGTTTAAAATTTAGTCCATCTCAATGAGTGTAGGAATATTTTAAGAAGTGTATAGGCATTCAAGAATCGAGAACCATGTCAAAGAGTGGGGGAGATCAAATTTGACAACCATATCAATAAGTAGAGGGACGGTGTAAGAGAAGTGGCAGAAGTATTTAAAAATAACGATTATTATAAAAAATAAGAATTATGTGTAAGAATTAAGAGAGGTTTTCATAGATGCTGTGAAAAGTGAGTAGGTATTCAAAAATTGACGACCGTATCAAAGATGAAAGATATTGTGCATGAAGTAGGAGAGTCTCTCAAAAATACAAGTCAACGAGGTATTGTGAAAGGCGTTTTAAAATTGACGACTATATCAAGGAATAAATGGTTGGTGTAATAAATGACAAAGGCGTTCAAAAATTGACGACCATTTAAAGGAGTGAAATGGTTTTAAAAGTTGGGGAGAGGGGGGAAGCGTTAAAAATTTGAGGACCATGACAAAATGGGAGGGTAGGAACAGAGAAGGATATTAAAAATTAGCAACTATATCTAGTAGCAGAGGAGTGGTTTAAGAATTGAGAGAGGCGTTTAAAATTTGATGGCTATATCAAAAGAGGAGAATAATTGTGTTAGAAAGGGGAATATAGTTCAAAAATTGACGAATAGTGTGAAAAGTGGGAAAAGCATTCAAATATTGAAGATCATATCGAGGATTTGAAAAATGGTGTAAGAAATATAAGAGGTTTCAACAAATGGCTATAAGGTCAAGAAGGAGAGAGAGAGGGATATGGAAGTGTAAAAAGAGTTAATAATAAACGGTCATATCAAGAAGGAGTGGAATGGTGTAAAAAGTTGGAGAGGCTTTCTAAAATTGCCGACAATGGCAAGGAGGAGAGGGATAGTGTAAGAAGAGGGAAGTGTGTTCAAAAATGTACGACATTATGAAGAGAATAGGACTGCTGTAAGAAGTGAGAAAGGTGTAAAAATTAACGACCATGAGCGCCAAGGAGAAGAGTGATGGAGTTTAAATTTGACAGAGCTGTTAAAAAATTTAAGATATTTTTAACAATAAGAGAGGTAAAAGTAGGAAGGTTCTCAAAAATTGAGAACCTTGTAAAGGAGTAGAGGAATTGTGTAAGAAGTGGGAGAGGCGTTCAAAAATTATCGACAATATAAAGTGAAGAACGTTGGGGTAATAAGGCAGTGAAAATATTGACTATATCAAAGAGGAGAGGACAAGTGCTAAAGGTAGTAAGACGTTCAAATTTGGACATCAAAGCCAAGGAGGAGAGAGATGGTGCAAGAAGTGCGTGAGGCATTCAAAAATTGTCTACCATATGAAGGAAAAGAGGAATGGCCTTAGAAGTGAGAGAAGAGTTCCTAAATTAAATAACATGCTAGAAATCAGAAGGATTATGTGCCAAATAGGAGAAGTTTTCAAAAATTGCCGACCATGCCAAGGAAGAGAGGAATGGTGTAAAAAGAAGAAAGGCATTCAAAATGGACAATGTCAAAAAGAATAATGCTGGTGTAAGAAGGGTTAAGGGTTTTTAAAAGTGAAGAAAATGTAATGGTGGAGTATTGTGTAAAAGGTGGGTGAGATTTTCAGAAATTGACGACCATTTTAAGGATAAGAGATTTAATGTAGTAAGTGAGAGAGGCGTTCAAAAACTGACGACCCTCTTAAGAAGGGGAAGAATGGTCTTAGAAAAAAAAAAAGAGATTTGTTCAAAAATTGACGACCGTGTCGAAGAGTATAGAGAAGGTATTATATATGGGAGAAGTGTTAAAAAAGTGACCACCATTTAAAGAAGTGATGAGGTGGTGTAGAGGTGGGAGATACATTCGAAAATTGACGCCTAGTCAAATTGGGAAGGGATCGTGAGAGAAGGGGAAGTATCATTAAAAATGGCAACAAATTAAAGGAGTAGAGTGATAGTGTCAATAATTATTGACAATTTCGAAGAGGAAAGGACTGGTGTAAGAAGTGGGCAAGGCGCTCAAACATTGATGACCAACCCAAGGAGGAGAATGATGGTGTAAGAAGCAGGAGAGGAGTCAAAAAATAAACGACTATATAAAGAAGTAGATGCATGGTGTAAGAAGTGGGAGAGGCTTTAAAAGTAACGAATATGCACAGAAGCAATTTTGTTCACACTTGGTTATCTCGTGTACCTTCAATAAAGGTCACTATGTATCAAATATATTTCAGAGTTATTGTCTAAATCCCTAAAAACATGCTAGAAGGTAAAACTTTCTTGTGGTCAAAAAGTTTTCTGCTCCTATAAATAGGTCTTCTCAGGGTAAGATCCCCCAGGCCCCTATTTCCACCCTTCCTACACCCCTTCAATATGCTCCGACTGCTGGGAAGAGATAGATTCTTTTTTCACCAAAACCTATAACGAGGTAGCGGATATCGCTGCCTCTAACCTTCCTGCTACCACGCACACTGGGTCATCTGACTCAATAATAGATGATCTACAGTGTGTTTTTAACGCCCTACAAACTGAGGTCTTAAGAATTTTAAGAGGAATGTCCGGTCTGTTGAACATGGGTCATCTTACTTAAAACAGGTTGGCCAAGCCTCCCATCGCTGCCAATTCCATCTAACAGAGTTTACTATGGCCAAATTACAAACTCTAGGTTGGGAGCTATGGTCATTGTAGTAAATCCTAGCCTTAAATCTGTCAATTTGTCTCATTTGTCCAGTGTTAATGTTGTGTTTGTCATGTGTGAATTAAGTGGTAAATGTATTCTTCTTTATAATGTTTACCTTCCGCCATCATGTGACCCCTCCCCTCTTCTAGATAAAATAAATTATGGCCTTAATTCTCTAAACTATGACGAGGTAATTTTTTGCGGCCCCAAAATCTTTTAGGTGGTCGGATAAACCTCTGCTCCTCAGGCATCACTCAACTAAGAGAGACCTAGTTGAAAACTTTATAGATGCCAACTATTTGCATGTGCTCAACACGCACGGCGCGGTGACGTGGGAGAAGGGCAACCGCTCTTCTTCCATCGACGTCACTTGCTGTAGTGCTGGCCTTGTAAATAGCGTTACTGATTGGCATCCTGAGTACCAGGAGTTGTCTGACCACAAACGCCTTGTTTTTAACTTAAATTTTGCTCCCTCTTCACAGGACAACACCAGATTTAAATTAAATAAATTTAGCGAAATATACTTCAGCTTTGGGGTCGCGTTGACTGAGATAGAGTTTTTGATCATTTCAGCCAAAAAATAGATAGGATTATTATTTTTTTTAAACGTGCGTGAATCATCCTCCCTCGACGATGTAATTAATTTACTCGGGGAAGAAGTGATAAATACTTCAAGTACATCTCTTGGTGGAAATCTGATTTGAATCCGCTCAAAAGGGCTACACAAAAGACACAGCGGGCCTTCAAAAAGGCACGCTGAGCCGTTAAGAGTACGCTGGAGGTATTTTACGAGAGACTGGAGGCAAGATATCGCTGTGCGAGTAGACTGGCTAAGAAAGAAGCATGGAGGGCAGCCTTCTCGCGTTGCGAAATCAGCCCTTGGGGTGGAATCTACAGTTTCATCAAGGGAAATTTTGAGCGTAAAAACCCTTTCAGCTCTCCAAGTAGTAACGGCTTTACTGAATCACGTATTAGAATATTATTTCGGCCGCGTCCCGCCCGATACCATGTTAGAACATAAATATTTAAGCAAAGTCATCACATCGTTATCTGATAACGACCCTTTGTTTACAGATAACGAGTTGTTGTTGACAGCGGATAAGGCGCTTACCTTCTCCTTGTTGTGATGGCATGCCATCTGTTCTTATCGTGAAACTAGTTAAATATTTTGGGACGTTTTTTCTGAATAACTTCAACAAGTGTTTAACCACTGACCACTTTCCATCTCCACGGAAGCTGGGGGACGTCGTTCTCGTTCCCAAGCGAAGTGGTGAGGACTTTCTCGCATCAAACCGTCCAATCGCGATGCTGCCTGGTTTGGGCAAGATCCTTGAGCGTCTCGTGCTTGCTAGGCTGTCGTGGATGGCCGATAGGATGTGTAAAGCGCCTCCAAACCAGTTTGGATTTAAGTCTTGTAGATCTACTACAGCCGCACTCTTAAATCTAAAATCTACTATAACCCGGACGATTAAAAATAGGAAATCTTGTCTTCTTCTTTCTTTTGATGTTAAAGGCGCTTTTGACAACGTGCTCCATTCCAGTATCTTGAGAGCGTTGCACAAAAGCGTTTGTCCCAGAAACATTTATCATCTTATAAACTCGTTTCTATGTAACCGTGTTGTGAGACTGTCTATGAATGATTGTACAGTGTCGAGACGAGTTTCCAAAGGATGTCCCCAGGGGTCAGTTCTCGGACCTTTCTTTTGGAATATTGTCTTTGATGAACTCCTCACGCTGGATTACAAGAATTAAGTTTTCTCGCAAGCCTACATGGATGATCTGGTCGTGGTGGTCTCGGGATGTCGACCTAGTCAACTTCCCGCGGCCCAACACACCATAGATATGATCGCTAGGTGGTGCAGTTTGCAGAAACTAGAACTCAGCGTGGGGAAGTGCCAGGCTATGGTTCTCCTCAGACCACACGGGAGACTGCCTGAACTGCGCCGGGATCTGGTTATCCACGGACGGCCAATCCAACGGTGCGACTCAATTAAAGTGGAGTGATATTTGACCGACGTCTATCTTTCCACCAGCACGTAGTTGAAGTCTGCGCCAAGGTCCGCGACATGTTTCTGCGTTTGACTGCAGCCGCTAACCTCAACTTTGGTTTTGGTTACCGCGCCTTGAGAACGCTGTATCTGAAAGTGGTTGTTCCAGCCATTGCCTACGCCTCGGCGGTATGGTTTCCTAATCTTTCTCAACGCTCCTTAAATGTTCTACTGAGTGCTCAAAGGCCTTTCCTAGTGGAGCTTGTAGAGATTTCAGTTCAACTAGCAACGCTGCTCTTATCACCCTCTCTAGAGTTCTTCCTCTCGATCTGGAATTCGCGGTTAAAACTGAGCTATACTTGAAAAAGTATGGATTGGTTGACGCTGAAATTCCACTCAAGCCTCCTCTCTTTCCACATCCTCTCCCTTACCCCCCCTATTCCCAGTAATATTTCTGCTCTTTCCGTCCACGTGGTATATTATACAGATGGTTCCAAAACCAGAGATGGAGTTGGCGCCGGCGTGTGCAGGGTCCTGGTCTCGATTGTGCACCTGAAATGTGTGAATCTCATGTCCTGTCCTCTCATTTTTCTGTCTTTCAGACGGAAGCCCTTGGATGGTTAAGTCACTTGAAAACGCAACCATTTACCAGATCATCTGGAAAGAAACTTTGTCGCACATCGTGCTAGAGTGCAGCAGCCTTGATGCCCTTCGATTCCGCCTCCTCTCCACCTGTGCAGTAGAATTAGGGTACACTCCGCGATCCCTCAAATACTTTATTTTCAACAGGAGCACTTGGTGAGCCTGCCTGGAGTTCCTAAAGGCCTCGGATAGACTTAAGCCACGCGTCCGCGCGGAGGATTCCGATCACCCGAGTGACTCGGACTCCTCACCTCATGGTTAACACCGGTCATTAGCGGCCGCTCGTAGGCGCATCTCTGACATTTTCCGCTGTTTAAGATAGGTTTCGCGACCCGCTCTGCGTATATGATCGCCCCTGACGCTGTCTCTGCAACCCCACGACAGAGGGAAAATGGTTTGGCGATTCGACGGCGCAGGCTGATCGGGAAAGCGACCTATGCACGCGCTATGCAATCTCTGGTGCACTTTTGTAATTGGTTGTCTTAGTACTGGTACCATCAATACTAATCCTCTTGATAAAAAATACCTCAATTTCAAAATTTTTCATATAGCCAATATTTTTTAATTAATATATATTTTTTATTTCACCTAAATGTTTTTACTTTTATTTTTACAAAAATAAAAATTATCATTTCCCAGCACCTGTTGAATTATACCAGTTTTATTTACTCTTCTTATCTAATCAACATCTGCCTCTCTCTTAACTCCCCCCCCCCTAACCTGGGGAATCTAACCTTTTTTGAACAACCTTGGTGGTGTGCTTGGTACTTTGCTACAGTGCATTGCTGCTTGCTACATCCATTTTTGGGCTCGAAAATCATACACTTTGGTTAGTAGCCCGTAGAACCATATTCACTCTCTACAACTTGCCTAAGTGTTGTCCATGAGTGTAGATCAATTACTTCCCAGATATATATCGGCAATAGAATTTTACAGTTAAAAATTCTGAAGATTCCACGAATCCCTCATGGACCCATGAAATTCCGCCCTGCACTATCGCCAGCTATAGTCCGTGGTACCCGGGTCAGCGTTCTGAATTCCTCTGAAGCTGGTGTTGTGTGACATCGCCCCGAGTAACATCGGTACACATAATAGTTGATGTTTGTTGCGTATTTTTTAACTGGTGAGAAGGTGTTATCTTTCCCTCTATTAAGATATATAGGAAATGAAAGGATTTCCAACTGTCCTTACTGCGATGAAAAATATTGGGAGTGCTTGGCTTATCAATGATGAACCCTACCAGCGGTTTCGCCAATTTAATCTACCAGACCGCTTCTTAGAGCTCTAATACTGTATTGGACCATTCTGCTTATATATGATGCACTGGAGGGGGTGAACCTCAGAAATGGTATTTAAGAAAACTAGGGACATAAGCTTTCAGGAAGTAGAATAACATATTTTGCTTGAATACCATTTCTGAGATCCAGTGTATCATATATAAGCAGAATCATCCAATACCAGGCTGCCAACAGAACAACCAACTAACGGGAATAGTTCTGTACAAATAAATTAGGTCACAACGTTATTTTATCATCATTTATGCGACATTTCAAGATTTTCCACACAATCATCATTTTTCTATTTATAAGTATTTTGTGTTTGTTTGTTTTAGAACATATCATTAAAGGATATGCAACAATGTTTTGATTTTCATATGTAGCTCAGTGTTGATAGTAAATAAGAAAGAAGGAGCCAAGAGATTTGTATAAAAAAACGTTAAGAAACAAACAACACAACGAGGTTTATTGGGTTCAGTAGCGGCCGCGGTGACTAGAGGGAGGATGGAGGGGCTCCTTACTGCTGCTGGCGGGACGTACGATGGTATAGGGGTCGCTGGCCTGGCTCAGGGACCGCGTGGAGCCGCCGTAGCCCCCGCGGGACCCTGCGGCGGCGTAGTAGGGCACCCAGCCCACTTTGTACGGGTCGTAGTCCTCCACCTCGGATGGCTCCTTCTCCACCACCTGGCGCCCAACGGGGGTCAACGGACCGTTGGTGGTACACACATCGCTACATTGCAAAAAAGCATAAGAGGCCATAACTCTTATTATTTACTTGGTTAAAGAAGCTTTCGGGAAAGCTTTTCTTCGGCTAAATAAAACGTTTTAACCAACCAAATAAAAAGAGTTGCGGCTTTTTATGCTTTTTTTGTAATTTGTCAAAATCCACAATCCTTGGTGATGAATATATCGCTACATGTCAACACAGGGGGTTGAGGTTGCATAGATCAACCCTAGCTTTACTTTGCTTGTTGATTATCTTTTTAAAACCGATCTACAAGAACAAAAAAATCACTCTCCGGTAAAAAATCCGGTATTAAAAAATTAATTTAAATACAATATTTGAGATAAACGACATAGTGCATGGTCTTTCTTTGCCTTACCTGGACTTGTCTACTTCTTGTAGACCTCTTTGTATATATTTTATATATGTCTTAGTAAGTTATTATGTATTTATATTGAAACATAGTTTTCTATTTTACATATTTGAAATTCAAAAAATAATTTTAAAAAGGAAATTTTAGAACATAGTTGGCCCAACAGTTAGCATGTCTGATCGTATTAATCAGAAGATTCCAGGTTCAGATCCTGGCAGACTCGTTGTTTATCAGTTTTGATGGACTGACTGGTTCCCCGTGACGTAATGTCAAAGGTGGGTTTCTTCACAAAGCAGAGAAGTTTTGAAAAGTTGAAAGTGCTAGAAAACAAATCGCGTTAACTGAATGGTGTGCAGAAATTAAAATTCAATTAAAATTGAAGATGATATTTATATCAATAAACGTTTCTCCCTGACTTATAATAGGAAAATTTCGGCGAGATACTTAACCCTGGATTCTTTTTGTTATTATTAAATTTAGGTCACTGTCTCTTGTATTTATTTTATAAGGTGGTCGCACTATAAGGATCTTCAATAGAAGTTCTGTTGTCATGACAACGGGCACTTCCTGAAACCAGCGAAGAAACTTTGGGAATGATTCCATCAAAAAGGCTCGGAACACAGAGCTCAATATGGTGACAAGGCCAACCGGGCCCTGAAGAAACTCAGCAAGAAGTCTCTAAAATTCATAATGTATTACCAAAATACCCATTTGAAACTCCCAAATTATATTATGCTCAGTGTTGAACCTATATATGTCACTTAAAGTATTGCTGGAGGATGGTATTCATATAAAGTGGCACATCTCCCTTTGAAATCACTTAAACACCTTTGATACCTCCTCGCGTAGGATGTTTGAAATCAAAGCCGCTTCAGTACTGAAAAAGGCCGAAGCTAGAAACTATGATATAATAGTTGAATTTTTGTCTGAATTTGTCAAAACTGGGTTTGTGAGTCTCTCTGTATCACCACGTTACGTTCTGTGCAGGAAGTGATAAACACATTACAATTTTAATGCATTTTAAAGGGAGATGTGCCTCTTTTGGAACGCACACACATATATAACATAAAGTTACGGAAGGATGGTATTCATGTACCAAAACCTCTCCTTGTGCATCAGAACGATGCGCTGTGCATCACCCTAGTAAAAAACTTTACCAGTTTGGTAAATTCGTTCGATTTCATTGCCCCTCTTGTAGAATGTAATGAAATCGAAGCCGCCCCTGTACTGATGAGGGCCACAAGTCCGAAACCATGGTATACAGGTTGTTGGCTTTTTGTCTGAGTTTGCCAAACTTGTGTTATGGCTTATTCTTTAACATCACAAAGTTTTTTACTAGGCTAATGCACAGTGCATCGTTCTGATGCACAATTAGAGGATGACAATTTTGGTACACACATATTTTTTTTGCAAGATTTGAAAGAGAATCATGGGTAAGAACCCCGGGCAACGTTACCTCAGTCTTGGTGCAGGTCCAGGAGAGGGAGGAGCACAGGAAGATGTTGACCACCAACATGACCAACAGCAGGATGGCCAGACAGATGCACAGTCCCACCAGCCAGGGGAACCTCCACTCAGTGCACTCCGTCAGTCCCGCGCTCACTGTCACACACACACACCATGATGACATAAATAAAGGTGTTTCCTTCAAATTTGTAAATAATCAATGTTTTTCCATCACAGAGGAATATATCTCCATCAGTACATACAGTAGAAAGATGGTTTATTTATAATCGTGCAGAAAAATCGTGCTAGAATGGTGACATATCGTTCACATAGATGGCGCTAATGTCTCGATATAACGAGCTTGCCTGAGGAGAATGCATTTGTTTAGCAAATTTTCAAGCTGGTAAAGGCTTGCTCGAAAGCTTCTGTAATTACATATATATATATATGTTATAGATTAGAAATTTTTTGTGTGTTTGATTGTTGAAAAGAGGTGCAGTCGTGGAAAAATAAAAATAATTATTTACCTTTCAAGCAGATTTTTATTTTGAATCTCTTGAAGTAAAAATATACATATAAAATTATTTATATCACAGTAATATAAAATTTAGAAAATGAATTCTATATTCGTGATTTTTAAAAGATAGGTATGGTTAAATATACATATTTACAACAATAATAATTAAAAGTGATATTTTTTTGAATATATGGTCAAAAATGCAGAACAGTCAATGAATGAAAAAATAAAATATATGTTTTAAAAAAAAAATAAAATATTTGTATTTTAGATTATATAATATATATATATATATGTGGATGGAAATTTTGCCGGGAGGATATTGATATGCAAAGACAAAGGTCGCCTCTCCCGTCAAAATAGACGTCAAAGCTAGACGCCATCTATTTTGACGGGAGTCTTTGTATATATATAGTTTTTTCGGCATTACGTTATACTCTTTTCTAGTGCGTCACAGACTATTGATGGTATTCCCTCACAGCGCTACTTGGAAGCGGCGACACAAACTAGGTATCAGTGAGGTCACAATTCCTGATATCAACTGTATGGTATCCAGTAGGTATGGTGTAGTGAAGCCAACTTACTGACAGAGTCGCCGGGGTCGAGCACGAACCCTGTAGTGGACGCTAGCAGACGTATAACTCCCTCGTCGGTTGTCGTCTGCTGCTGTTGGACAACCTGGATGGCCGTGTCGCAGTCCACCTGTGTCACCACACATGACGTCACTGATGCTGTCATCCAACCACAGATAGACAGACATCCATGTAGATCAGATGAGTTAGTCCTCATGATTTATTTATTTCATTTAAAGGCAATTAGAAGATTTAAGAGATTTGTGCTCCACACACCGCAGTACTATACAAATCTCATCTAGAATCAACTCTCTATGATATATCATAGTAAAACGACTGAAGGGAAGCGATTATTTATTTGGTTATTATACTTCACTGCCTGTCCTTTTACAGGAACGTAGGAATTGAAAGAAATGAACTATCAGAAAATATATTCTGTTAGATGTAAACATAAAGCCTTTTATTCTTCGAGTAAACTGAAGGGAAACGATTCCGTTATTCTGTATGCATTCAGTACAATATTTCTGGCATAGCTGTCTTTCAACAGGTACATAATTGAAAGAAATCAGTCGCAGGAAAAGGCTTTATATTTACAATTAATAGAAATCCTTTTCTGTTTCCTCAATCTTTCAATTTCTACATACCTGTTTTCTACATACTTGTTGAAGGACAGCCATGTCCGAAAGGAAATAATTGATGTTTATCGAATAAAGGAAATGTTTTCCCTCAAGTCTTCTCTTTTCATCCATATAAATCTCAATAAATAAAAACGTTTCATATCAAAGACCATCTGCACTGCTAGAACAATTTTCCCAAAGTCTCACATACGACAGGGAGAAATTCGAGGATTATATGTAAATTGAAATGCCAAACTTGCTTGAGGTCTCCATTTACCTTTGTCTGAAAATACAAGTATAACTATAATATTTATTAAAAATATGTTAAGAAAACGGCTAAAGTCTGAATGTGAGAACATAACAAAAACGTGGTTTCGCACATGCGCCGCGCTGGTAGGCTTCTACTGATAACACCAGATAACGCTGGCAAGAAAGGAAATCCAAAGAACGGATATTTTTAAAATAGCTATAATTAATTATGGTTATTTTTGGAGGCATACCACGCTGCAAACCCCAATTCACCTTCGGTAACTGATTTTTCGCAACATCGGGGCTCTCTGGTCAGTATTTGGAAGGGTGACTATATGGGTACATCGGGTGCTCTTCCTGTTTGCTGCAGTTTCTGGATGGCCGAAGGTTCCAGAATCAAGGCTAAATCACGTACAACAAAGGTATTTCAATACACAATACGTAGTAATACTTTGCTGGACTGATTTTGATACTATCGATTTTTGACATTCAGGATTGAATCCTGCCGCTTACCAATGAGTGAGTAACTAATCAGGGATATATATGATGATCTTGTAAGTATAAATTTGAACTGATCCGTGCATAGACCCGTGGTCTGCATACAGTATAAGCACTCATAATCTCCTACCCACCACCATGACCATAAGTGTACTTGGGCTAAGTGACATTATGTAAACACCACTAAGAGTTAGTGCGAGAAATTAATGTATCAGCTATGTGCTCACCTTGTCACATGTACCTCTACACAGCGCCACGTCACACTGGAGGTGGAACTCGCTGGAGTCCGGCAGACGGAACATGTGTGCGATGGTAGCCTCGGCTGTGCGGCCGTCCGAGCCGTAGCTCCAGGCGCCCAGGACCGCGGCGGAGGCTGGACACCTGTCAGGACAGTTAGCGACAATGTCTAGACAGGGTACAGTCGTCACCTACCCTCTGTCGTCCGTCAACTCTATCTCTGAGGTATTGGGCGCGAACATGATACAGCTCTTCACCTTCATGGTGTGGAAACCTGCAGCAGCACAGCTAGAGATCAGTATACCTCTCTTGGGGAATGTTAATACATTAGTACTGGTGAAAGATGCCATTTCCCTACACACCTTAGGTTACATATATGTATGTTTTGTAAATAGAGTGATCCATAAATAGATCTTTAATTAAAAAGGCGCATATATTGGATCAAAAAATAATTTATTTACAAATATTTCAGTTGGCTGAGCGCCAACCTTTTTCAATGTATATCTTGTTATACCTTGGAAAAGATTGGCGTTCAGCCAACTGAATTATTGGTAAATAAATTATTTTTTAATCTAATACATATGCTTTTTAATTAATAGATGTGTAAAAATAAGAAAAAAACATAGAAAAAGGGCTAGGTGTGTGGATATCTAAAATAACATAGACATTTCCTGACCGCTCACATGAGTATTTTAGATGGCAGAGCGCCATCTAGTGGAATAAATATAAATCAAACGTTGATTTAGGTGTGATAATTTTGCCAACCTATTTTCTTGATAAATCAAGAAAAGTCAACAACGAATGCGTTTAGGGCTGTTGGCCCTCGTCAGCGTGATGTAGGTTGTACCTCTACGACCAAAAATTCGGTCCAAAAGGTTTCCTGAGAAATCACGAAATGGATATTTAAGACCAAATTTGCGTAATTACGCTAAACACGGAAAATATACACGTGTGTTATTGCGTGTCACCATGCACCAGGGCCGTGCTCTCTGTATCGTTTCTATTGTGTCAGTTGTACAGCCGAACATCACAGGGGCCACCTAAGCCATTCTAGAGTACAATTCGCCCAACAGGTTTCAATCTGAAAAAGACCCTACTACAGTGAATTCTTCTTTTAAGACAGAGAAACAGTGAGAAGATATTTCCTGTCTCTTAAATACAATTAGCTTTCTCTCAACCGAGTTCTTTCTACCAGAAGTTTGCTTCCACGCCTGTAGTTAATATAACGACATGTGTAGTCATGTTGTGGACGTTCAAGATGGAGACATTTATCCGGCAGGTAGATCGCAGTGTTGGGAGGCTTTTGTTTTCCCAAAATTTCCAAAAAATCTGTGATGATTTCTAAAGATTTTAATCTCTTAGATATCGTGTATGCTCTCATATAGTTCTTTCAAAATACCTTTTCAAAGAGTTTAGATTCAGTATAAAACAAAACAGAGCCCAACACAATATTACCGCGTTATTGGATATTAAACTGGCGAAGCCCTGGGAGGGTTCACCACTGATGAGCCAGACCCTCCCATTATTTTTATTATTGTAGTAAGGGCAGTAGCAATTTTTATTATTATTATTATTTTTAAAGAAACACATACGTGTCAAAAATAATTTTGAATTTTTTATATAGTATAAATCATCTATTTACAAAATTATGTTATATAAAATATAGAAATATTTTAGAACTATTTCTAAATATATTGTGTTATTATTGATATATTATTATTTTTATAAAATGCCAGATAGAGAGGCTTTTTTAAATAACCGATTTTCATTAATTGAAATATATTGCATGTTAAGTGCTTAAAAAAGTTAAATACTTCTGTTTTAAAATAAATTCAAAATTAAAAATCTATTGTGCATGTTTTTTTAGGAAGCATATAAGGGGGAAACAAGTCTTTTAAAAACAGCAGGTACAATATTTTATAAATAGTTATAAAATAGGCCGGTAGATGGCGTGACAAGTCTATAAAGCAGATTCTCACTTGTCAAACTTTGTAAGAACGTCTGTTTGAAACTCGATATAGCCACCTTGATCTGTAGTCTATTCTTCTAAATATCTATGTCTATGTATTGTGACTGGCTACATTTAACTGGAGTTGGTGTTATGTACAAGTGGGTTTTTTTCTGGCACCGTGGGGTCATCTATGAATAGAATTCCACAACATTTTAGCAGGTTTTAAATACGTATATATTGATACTAGCCGAATGACCCGGGCAACGCCCGTGTTTTACCCGATTGAATGTTTTTATTCAAATACTATTTGTTACAATTATAAATTGGCGCCTTAAATAAATGCATATATTAGTTTATAACTATAGCCTATGTGCTTTATCTGTCTATGTACTGTTGGCTTCCGTAGGCGTCTCTTACTGGGAAAAAGAAAGAGAGGATTCCATTTAGTTATTAACTAATATATGCATTTATTTAAGGAGCGACCCGCTCCGACACAATAGTTACAAAAACCAAAAAGCGAGTGGGGGGGGGGGGGGGGGGGGGGCAAAGTCAAAAACAAAGTGTCTCGCGTAGTGGCGGCGCCATCGTAGCCACGTGATCGTAGCCAACCTATAGGAGAGCGCCATTCCAAAAAAAAAGCAAACGGTGACAGAGATGACGCATGACGCTCGTAACTGTATATAGAATATTTCGCTTCTCGGACTTTGCTAAGATCAAAGCGTGTGTATATATTTCTCCGGAAGCCTCTGGGACAACATTTTGGTCGTAGAGGTACAGTCTACACCACGCTGACGTGTACGTGGTTGGTTTTTCTTGATTTATCAAGAAATAGGATTGTGGCTAAATATCACGGAACAAGTTAAATCAACGTTTAGTTTATTTTTGTTCCATTAGATGGCGCTCTGCCATCTAAAATGCTTATGTGAACGTGATCATGGGATAGGCCTTTTTTGTTTAAAATATATATACCCCCATAGACAAACTTGAGGAAGTTGTGCCTTTTGGCATATAAATATATTTTTCATTTTTACTATCGTATTTTTATTTATTTATTATAATTTTTAAAGGAGAACGTTCGACATGTATGGGAAATACGCCGTTATATAGGCAAATAAGTATTGGTTTATGATTAAAATATGCAACTTCCTTAAGTTTTGTTAAGTTATGTAAATAGGCGTCTATTACTACCAAAATCGTCATAATGATCAATAATGCTGAATATATAATTACTAGCCAAATGACCCGGGCAACGCCCGGGGTTTACCCGATTAAATGTTTTTATTAAAATACTATTCGTTACAATTATAAATTGGCGCCGTGGATGTCATTCTTGTATAATATATAAATGAGTTTTAAAAATTGTAAAAAAAAAAAAAAAATGCATCGGCCGAGAATCGAACCCGGGGCGCCCGCCACTATAATATATAAATGAGTTTTAAAAATTGTAAAAAAAAAAAAAAATGCATCGGCCGGGAATCGAAACCGGGGCGCCCGCGTGGCAGGCGAGCATTCTACCACTGAACCAAAAGCAAACGGTGACAGAATTAAGAACGCATGACGCTGATAACTGTATATAGAATGTTGCACGGGTATTTTTTCTTTTGCCTCATTAAAGAATATGATATGGGACATATATTTAAACACTTAGTAAACAGAAGAAATGAAGACTTTGGTAAACTCTCCCAGCAGTTTTTCACCAGAACGCTACAATTTGTTTATCCTGCTGCTTATCTATACTCTGGTGTAGTAAACCCCCCAATTCACTTAGCAAATAAAATATATCCCAGCTATAAAAATGTACATGGCCGTCAAATAAATGGCCAGTACTTCCTATGTAATGATATTCTACAAGTAATGGACATGTTGTCACCAGGCAGACATACTGTCAGGATTGGCCAGGGAAGCCTTCAGGGTGTAGCTCCTTCCGTAGATGAGCTCTCGCTTCCTTTCCCCTGTCTCGTCCAGTAGTTCCAGCCGTACCCTGGAGATCTCGTTCCTGCGGGACACATGGCATCATGGTGAGGGTCTCGGGGGGGGGGGGGGGGGGGGGGGGGGACATCTGGTTCTGTGAAGTAGTGAGGTCACAAGGATATAGGTGGAGATATCTGGTTCTGATGGTTCTGAGGTAGTGAAGACACAAGGATATCTGTATCTCTCAAGTAGAAAACATAAGGGCCTCTGGCTCTCAATATACACAATGATATATGGGTATAGAGGAGAAGACACAAGGATATCTGGGTCTCTCAAGTAGAAAACACAAGGGCTTCTGACTCTCAAGCGGATGACACAAGGATATATAGGCATAAAGGAGAGGACACAAGGATATCTGGTTCTGTGAAGTAGTGAAGACACAAGGATATAGGGGGGTCTCTCGAGTAGAAGACACAGGGGCTCTTACTCTAAAGAGGAAGACACAATCATAAATGGATATAGAGGAGAGGACACAAGGATGTCTGGTTTTGATGGTTCTGAGGTAGTGAAGACACAAGAATATCTGTATCTCCCATGGAGGACACAAGGATATATGGTTCTATGAAGTAGTGAAGGAGGAGGACACAAGGGTATCTGGTTCTGTGAAATAGTGAAGAAGGAAGAAGACACAAGTGTTGAAGCATACCTGGCGTTCCTGAAGGCCGTCTGCCCACACGTCAGATGATACACTTTGTCTTCCAGCAGCTCGAGGGCTTTGTGCTTGCGGACTGCTATGTAAACGGCTTGGTCCTCAGAAGCCTGAAGTAGACATACAGGCTGTGTTTAAAACCTAATCAAGTGTCATGTGCATATTTAATAAATACGGAGTCCATGTAGCTTCCATTTTCAGACCAGGTCGTCTTTGATTTCACGAATTATACTAAACGCCTATTTTGACAGAAGATGTGCAATTTTCAGTTTCCTTCCTTCAAAATATTCAAATATATTTTGTAAGACTTCTAATTGATCCTGCTATCATACCAAGAACACATAGATCATTGGAGAGAGAGATGTTTCCAACCAGGTTATCTAAAGTAGAGGCTGATAACAAACAAATGGATTTTGGTGAAAGTCAGGGGCCGCTATCACAGATTTCACGGAAGAGGAGGAGGAACGACCTGAAGAGAAGATAATCTTGTCAACCGTGATCCAACTATATATACACTGAAACTTTCTAAAACAAACTTTAAACGGCAATGCATTTATTCGTTTTAGAAGTTTTTTGTTAGATATGGAGATTTCGTTGAAAGAATGGAGTTATTTTTAAAGTACACATCAGTCTATAATCCATTCTAGAGAAAGCTAAGAGACGTATTGGGTTGAAAATTTGCCGGGAAGAGAGAGATATTTAAAATATTTAGTTGCCACTTACAAATCAAAGAGAACTGACGAAGGCCCGAAACCATAATCTCCAGGTGGGAGTTCTGAATTTGCCAAAGCTGGTGTTACAAGAAAACATAAGACGCCGCAACTCTCTTTCTATTACACAATATAGTAATTTTCAAAACATAATAATATAGTATATAATAAGAAGATAATTTTTTGAGGCGTATGATTCTTTCAAATCAATCAATCAAAATAAAACAATTTTCAACTGCCCTTATTACAATGATAAATTAATGGGAGGGCCTGGCTCATCAGTGGGGAACCCTCCCAGCGGTTTCGCCAGTTTATAATAGTATATAACACAATATTTTAAAAGAGAGAGAGAGTTGCGGCGTCTTATGCTTTCTTTTAAATTATCGTATCCTCTATCCCCTGTGATAACGGAAGCTGGTGTTGAAGGTTGGACATGGACACGAGGGCGCTAGTCTGCGAAGATGGTCAATAGATGGTTTTGACGTCTATTTTGACGGGAGAGGCGATCTTTGCTTTTATATAACAAAATATTCTGATTGGTAGGATGTTCATAAAGGTACAAAAACAATGTAGTTCGTTTGTTTAAGAGGGCTGTCCACTTCGAACTTCTAGCAAACCTGGCAATCTAAAATGACAATGTTTCAGGCCAAATGTCCCATATTTTTAGATATTTTTTACTGCTCCTCTATTGTCTTATATACAATATGAAAATATTAAACTTTTTTTTCATATAAAAAACTTCCTACCGCCCTTACCATGTTGAAAAATATTGTTCTATTCGAAAAAATCGCGTTTAATAGTTCCATTTTGTAAATATAGATGGCGCGTTATTGTCTTATTTTTAAATAATGTCATATATAGCATCATAGTAGGCCTGTGTACGGACAACGTGGGTCTGTAAGCTGGCTTATATTTCAATAAATAACGTAACTTTTAACATTTTATTCTCTAAAAAAATAGAGCAATCCATATTTAAACCTTTAAATAATAAAAAGGCACACACATACATATATTGGATTGAATACAATATTTATTTGCCATTATTTCGGTTGGCGCTGAACGCCAATCTTTCATTCAATCCTATATATTAACCTTTTTATCATCTAAAGATTTTATTCTGTCTCGCTAACAAATGTTATTTCATCTAAATACGTATAGGTCTATATATTTACCACAGAGAGAGCGGAATAAGGAAGCTGAGGACACCATTGGATAGTGAGCTACCTATACCGAAGTCTGTACACCTGACAGCTAAGGACAGAGAAGATATAAAATGGTAATATCAAGGATAAAGGTCATTGTCCAGTAATGAAGGGGCCCTCTCACCTTGGGGGGCCTCACGCCGCAGTAGTCGGGGTCCCCTGGCACAGCCAGCAGACTAACACCTAAGGACACCTCGCTGCGCCCCTCTCCGTTCACCAGACAGGGGCTCCGCCGTGCCCCCAGGACGTGCACCACGCCGTGGAAGGGCTCCGATAGACTGACCCGCACAGCCATGCGGCCCGCCCGAACATCTTCCACTGACTGAACACACATTGCGGGGTGATTTGGATTTTAAACCTTTTGCTTAACGCTTAAAAACTCGCTGACTTAAGAGATACAATTAAAAGGTAAATATATAAACAAAGAGACCATGAGACATTATGTACAGTCAAGAAGGCTCCACCAACGACGGAGAGTCATCCTCCAGACAATCAGGAGATCTTTGTTGAGTCCTCTTATGCCAAGGCTCAGGAAGAACGTGTAGATGGATGCGTTGGTTGACGCGAGTCGTTATCCATTCATTGTCCGAAGAACCAGTAGCCGTGTAGGTCGGGTGATATCGAATGTAGAGCTCTTCGTATAGGTAGATACAGTGGTGTGTGTGTCCAGCCGTCAAAGTTTCGGATTCATTTTTGGCGACACCTAAAGGTTTTCAGAGCAACATCACGTAAAAATATTCAATCCTAATAAGGAATCTGTGAATATTGTGATCTTCGCCCTATTTCAACAACAACAAAGCCTTTATTAAGATCACTCATATCATCTCAGAATTCTCTCAGATGAGTAAACAGAAGTAACAGTTATCTACAGAAAGTGGAGATTAAGATCGACCTTTCTTCAATCTCTTGGATCCATCATCTGTGTTGCACCTATTGTCTGTGCTGTTTCCAGAATTTGTGAAAAGCTAATTTATTAAGTTTGCTTTTCACTACTTTTGTCATTGGAACATATGGAGGATTGCTTCTATAACTAATCTTTTGACGGAGAATTACTCTCTCCTTCTCCAGTGCCGGACAATAAAACGTGGAGTGTTAAAAGTCGTGGCTAAATTCGCTATTGCATTCTCCGCCTAATTTCTATATTCTAGAATGTCATCTAGATGATGTCACGCTGGAGTTCCACAGAATATTTGGTGACAGAAAATCTCATGACATATTCCTTGGTGGCGTATCCACACACTAGTGGACACATAGAGAGTTTTACACCCAGAAAGGGAGTTGAAAAAACTAACATGGGTAATTTTTTAAATTATCCCTAGTACACGTGGTGTAGGCCATGATAATCATGGTGGGCAGTTAGCGACTGCTTTTATTGTAAGTGCACCACATGTCTACACACTGTGTCTACACTGTGAAAAACAGTTCGACTTTTGCACTTATAAATGTGCCAGAGCCCCGTTTGGTTACTTACACTCGCTGGTAGGTTTGGACTTTTGTAAGAATCGGGGGCCATTGAAGCATATTTTTAAAACTTATTGATATAAAAAGTTCCCAATGCGGGATTCGAACCCGGGTCGTAACGGAGAAAAGCCAACGGTTTAGACCACCAACATGGGGAATGACTGAATTAACTACTTGGAAGTTGAATAGCTAGTGTGATCGTGGTCAGGAAAACTCACCGTTGGGTGTGAAGTCATCTTCTTCCACTGTGGCATCTTGAGCAAAGACCTGCAACAACTGCTCTTTATTAAACCGACCAATCAGACACGAAAGAATTAGACAATGCAAAGAGGCGTCAATATCTATTGACACCATTGAACAATTAAATCAATGCAGACGATTCTCTCAGTACGACCTACCAGGTTGGTGTTTTCTGGTTCCAAATACATGGTCCATAGTTCCGTTAAACACCAAGAATAAAACTTCATGTACAGGCAATATAAGTAGCATACAATAGCTGCAGTAATCGGGTGGATTATTTTAATAGTTTGTTCATTAATTGTAGAAATTTGTTATTTATTTTTAAACCACCAAAAATTTCAATAATAACATCATCAACCCTGATGGTATGAAAACTGATCGGAAATATAAGACTAAGAGTAATCAAGACCAAGTGTTGGACTCGTAAAAAAATCCTAAATTTTAAAAGTCTCAATCCAATTTGTTATTTTGTTTCTTGAGAAGATATATATTGTTTGCCATTGTTGTGTGTCAGAAGATTCTTGCGGGAGAGTAAGAAATTGTAATCGGTCCCTAAAACAATACAGGAGAAGAAGGAGAAACAAACTGACTAAAAAATAAAAGTAAGTACAAAATTGGCATATTTTGAAAGAGTCAACAATGAACAATGCAAAATATCCATATCGAAAGAGATTTAAAATTAGGAAAATATTTACAATGACAATATGTCTACATAGATTCATTGAATACTTTAAACAAGAATTCCACTAATACCAGCTATATAGCGGTATGGTGGATTAAGCTAGCGAAACTGCTGGTAGGGTTCACCCTGATGAGCCAGGCCCTCCAAATATTTTCCCAATGAGGTAAGGACATTAGTAAGCGTTTTATTTATAAAAGATACAATTCGTGCTGAAATAGTTTTCATTTCTTGACTAGAGATGACGTATTGTATTCAACCTCTGTTTGCATTTATCAGGTGGAAACACAAGATGAGAAACACATTGTTTGAAATGGCTTTGCTCAGTTAAAAAAGCCTTAATCTTTATAAAAGTATAAAACGACCGTTGTAGAAATTGGGAGACGTGTAGAATGAAGGTCTAGAGATAATCCCATGGATGTTTTGACAGAAAATTTGAAGGATAATTTCTGAAGATGGCTTCTCTAGGCAGATAGGACAGTGTGACCGTTATTAAAAGGTTTATACCATATTGTCTCCTATAAAATATTCACTGTAAAAATAATTAGAATAAGTTTATAAGAAGACAAACGAAAAGTACAAAATTAAATTAAGAAAGACGTAAAGGAGTGCGTAAAGAGGAAAGCTATAAAAAACGCGATAATATTTATAGAAGAGCCTTGTCGTTAGTAAATAGTTAAGGGTGAAGGAAAGAAAGAAAGCCAATAAAAGTATGTTTATAGGTTAATTGGAGGATCGGCACTTTGATGGCGTGGCTGATAAGGAACAGGTTGGATTTGGTCGGTAATTAATTTGTTTGGTTCGGCCACGCTGGCAATGGTATGGATTGAACTTAGTTGCATATTGGTGATTTGCCAGGCCCATTTTCTTCATTGCTGTTGAATAGTTGTTTTAAAACTAAACAGTACAGGAAGTTTTCACTTATCAATGAATGGACGGTGTCTCTCTCCATGGATATGTATTTTCTAGTGTCGCTGTTTATTTGTGATTTATTTTATAAAGAACATTGCTCGATGATGTCGCTTTGGTGCATATTCATACAGCTCCAGAAGCGCATATCCATATATTCTTTGAATACCTTTACTATGAATTTTCCAAATTGTTCGTTATAAAGGCCGAATATCAAAATAGAAGTCCCAATTAGTAAGCACAAAGTAAATAAAGCCCTCTCATTCAATACATTTTTTGAATATCATTTGTTGATTAGAAGTTTGGAAAATATATGGCTATATCTCAACCAATTGTTTATTTAATTCTCGATGTTTCAATGACTGGCTGTCACTCTCCATCATTCCTCTAAGGAGAGCGATAGAAAGTCACTGGAATGTCTGGAATTAAATAAACAATTGGTTAAGATATAGCCATATCAATAACTTCTATCATTGTAGTAAGGTCTGTAGAGATCATATTTAATGATGATATATGTAAAAATAATGATACATAATAAAAGAAACACATTGCCAGAAAAATAAATGCTACAAATTGTATAGACAGAAGGCAATTAAATTTATAAAGAGAAAACCGAGGTATAAACTCTCAAGAGAAAAGGTCGGAACAGTTTTGTCCAAACGGTGAAGAGTTTAGAATTAAAAGTTGCTTCATCAATTTTGAAGACTCCACCTCTGTCGAACTACTGACAGGACAGAACTTTTTAAACAAATACCTTAAATAAAGTTTTTTAAAAAAGGCAGAAGATTACAACTGAAGACTTTGTCAAGAACCAGAAGAAAGCTTCCACCATCCTATATGGCCTGAGCAGGCAGCAATGGCAGAAACTTCCTCTCCTAAATAGGAGAATTACCAGCATCATGGAAATTATTTTCTCGGGAACCTGGAAAGCTACCATCAATTTCGTCAACCGGCCAACTCCTTCCTCAAGTGACAGAAATTTCGCCAACCCACGATAGTTCTACACCTTCCCGTCTCCCCCCCACCTTTATTTATTTTTTTGTATTCTCACTTATCGCTTTATTTACTTAGCATTTTATTTACTTTCTGCTTCCACCATTGTAAAAGTCACCTCTCCCGACAAAATAAACGTCAAAACTAGATGCCATCTATTAAACGTCGCCTCGGGTCGGTGACAAAGCCACAACACCTGCTTTACCAAACTGAGAAGCATCCATCTGGAGACCATGGTTTTAGGATAATGGCCCTCAGAGGGCGGGCTTCATTCCATAAGATCCACACGGGATCAAATGAAATATTCACAATCCGCCAAAGAAGTGTTTAGCTGGCAAAGTGACTCGGCCAAATTTACGGACAAAGAGATGACCTTTATTTTTATAGATCAATAGCCTCCCTCGGTTAAAATGTCCATATATATCAAACAATAAAATTATTTGCTAGTTATATATTCCGGGGACAGTTGGCGACTTCTGTACACTCCAGGAGTCCTGGTGACTCACATAGGAATGAAAAGAGGACCAAAGCCTAATTAAACCAGAGCATCCCAAACCAGCATTCCTAAAGGAAGCGATGTCCAGAACGCCTGTAGAATAGTGGCCTTGTAGAGTTCGCAATGGACCTGATGATGCACACGAAGGAAATACATCCCGAATTTTCTAGCAGTCTGGTAGATTAAACTGGCGAAAACGCTGGTAGGGTTCACCAGTGGTGAGCCAGGCCCTCTCAAATATATTTCCTAGTCGCAGTTGTTGTTGTCGTGTCCATTGTAGAGCCTTACATGTCCCTTGGAATATTCGACCAAATTCTAGTCCAAGGTGACTAACGTGGCAACGGCATCCATTTTCCAATGAAGTGCAAAACCTACCCGCAGTGGGAGAGATATAACGTTGTTAAAACACACAGCGAGAAAAGTTTCCCTTACACTCGACTGAATCAAACGGCTGAAACATAAAGCCTCACCATCTAATACCTTCGCCTTGCAATGAAAGGTGAAGCAAAGACTACAATAGGATTGGTCAAAGAGCACTTACACTCATGGACAAAACTTAAGGAAGTGGAAAATCTTTTCCTTACCGGTCGTCTGTTTTTTTGAAGGAGACAGAGACAATTTTGTTCACACTTTGTTATCTCATATGTCTTCATTAAAGGTCACTGTGTATCAAATATCTTTCAGAGTTATTGTCTGAATCCAGATATACATGTTAAGAGGTACAACTTCCTTAAGTGTTGTCCATGAGGGTAAACATCTGAGAAATTTACTTAATTATGGTGTATAATTAGAGCACCAAGTCTACTTTGGACTTTAAAATAAGTTACTGATAAATTTTCACACTAATTACATTATTATGTTTTCAGTTTGTGTTCTCTTTATAGAGACAGCACGCTACAAAGGAAAAAATAACTTGTTTTATCTTGTTTATTTTAAAATCGAATTGTTTAAATAGAAAGAGTTCATTTATAATGATCATAGTTATAAGGATTAAATGTTAAAAATGGAGTAACAATAATCAAAGATTATAAAAAGTTTACTGTAATGAAAATATTCCAAGATTTAAATACATTATTTAGATATATAAAGATTTTATAAGAAAATGGTGTTTTGTTGCCCAAGTTCGATAGAACTTGTTACTTAAGATAGAATAAATATAATATGGGAGAAAACGTACCGGATCTCTTGGTGTCAAATTAAGAAAAAAATATATCTTCCTGAACGTGTAACAATGTTGATGATGGTTTGCGTCACCCATCGGTGTCAATGAATAGCGTATGCCAGCCATCAGCTACACTTAGTTGCACGATATACCAAGGAATGTTCTATTTTTAATTATCATCTATTAGTTTTTATACTAATGGTATATGGTATTCTTGTGTCATTTAGGTCTTAAATGTGATGTGATATTAAACCCAGTAGGTCTTAAATCGATAATCAACAGTATGGAATGACATATGTTGAACAACAATAAGTTGTATAAGAAAGACACCAAAACATTAGTTGTGAAACCTCCTTACAGAACGACAAGGTTTCGACATCTGGAATGATTCGACATCGGAAGTATCTCGTCGCCAGAGTCAGACGTCCTAGGAAGTCTTGTGCTGCAGTCAACTGAGGAAACCGCGGAGTCCCCTCCAGTATAAACTGTGATGACATCCCACACTAACTTCTGTATGTAGGAAGGGAGAGTTATGCCACAGGGACCTTGGCCTAGTTGTCAGGACCCCTGGATGCCTCCAAGGACACATCCTTTCCTGGAGTACCGCTGTAGGAGGTGGTGACATCGGGATGGCCTTCAGGGATCAATCGTGGGATGGCCGACACGGCTTCTTTCCACCTAGTTGGTTTTTTTTTTATTTCGACAGCTTGGATATATACAGCTGGTGTCACATTTGATATCTTTTTATCGTAATGTAGTTTCACCGTGGCTTGGTCTTATTTCATCATGGTGTTTGTTATCTTCTCATGTGGGTCGATGTGTTTCCGCTGTGGTTAGACGTCTTTTCTGATTGGCTTAATGTATTTCCGCTGTGGTTTGACGTATTTTCTGATTGGATTTATGTATTTCCGCTATGGTTAGCTGTCTTTTCTAATTGGCTTAATGTATTTCCGCTGTGGTTTGACGTCTTTTCTGATTGGCTTTATGTATTTCCGCTATGGTTTGACGTATTTCTGATTGGCTTTATGCATTTCCGCTGTGGTTAGCTGTCTTTTCTAATTGGTTTAATGTATTTCCGCTATGGTTAGCTGTCTTTTCTGATTGGCTTTATGTATTTCCACTGTGGTTTGACGTATTTTCTGATTGACTTTATGTATTTCCGCTGTAGTTAGACGTCTTTTCTGATTGGATTTATGTATTTCCGCTGTGGTTAGACATCTTTTCTGATTGGCTTTATGTATTTCCACTGTGGTTTGACGTATTTTCTGATTGACTTTATGTATTTCCGCTGTAGTTAGACGTCTTTTCTGATTGGATTTATGTATTTCCGCTGTGGTTAGACATCTTTTCTGATTGGCTTTATGTATTTCCGCTATGGTTAGACGTCTTTTTTGATTGGCTTTATTTATTTCCACTGTGGTTTGACGTATTTTCTGATTGGCTTTATGTATTTCCGCTGTGGTTATACGTCTTTTCTGATTGGCTTTATGTATTTCCACTGTGGTTTGACGTATTTTCTGATTGGCTTTATGTATTTCCGCTGTTTGGCATCTTTCTGTTTCTTTTCATGTAGCAAAGATATTTTAGCTAGAAGAGAAACTATTTATTTGCCTTAACTTTTCGTTATAAATCTCTTTGTTTATAAATAGAAAATGTTTGTAAAATAAAGATTTCCGTTCGGAGAAGTATGTCTATCCTGCCAATAAATATTTGAGTGCTGGCGAAATATTATATATATATATTTTTAATGTCTACTGGTACTGCTTTGAAATAGTTCTGGAGGAAATTGTCCAATCAGAGCGCGTCTTGTAAAATAATTTCCAAAGATGACGTCACGAAGGTAAATCAAGGCGTGGTCGAAGTAGTCAGCATTGACGTGAAGGTTGTTTACATGAGGCAGAGTTGGCAGGCTAAGTAGGTAGATAAAATCTATCTATGAATAATCTTATTTCTCTTCTTATAATTTTTCGCTGGGATTTTTTTATTTAACATCCAGAATTTACATTGTCAAATAAATATATATAAGGAGTTTTTTTTAATGATTATATATGGTTATTTTTTATTTTCTTCATTATATTCATGAAAAAAGTTTTTCTCGCAGTAAGCCACAAATTAAAAAAATTGACGTAACTTTTCTTTTTTAATTGGGTCACACAATCATCTTCTTAAGACCATTTAGGTTAGAACAGAGAATTCTGAGCTAGAAAGACTTCATTAAGAAATGGTACTGTGTCAATTTTGAACTATGTTCGATTCAAATTGGATTCGGATAATAAGGATTCCAGATAATCGGGATATCTACTGTACAGTAAATTCTCGATTGAAGACCGAGGCTGAGGACTAGAATTGAGCCCAGTTTTATAAAATAGATTTTACTTTATATAGAGAAATTTGATCAACATCTCGTTCACGGATATCACACACATCACACACTCTGCCTTTGCCGGTCCCAAGCCCGGATGGAAAAGGAGGAGGGGGAGCAGTAACAAGCTCGCTAAAAAACCTGGGCTTAGCTGGCCCGGCTGATAGTACCCTGTAAGGGCTCCTAATCCAGGGATACAGGATGAACAGCGTTTGTACTCCATGTTAGGAGCGGCTGCACATAGCGTCTGTTCCTCATGTCAGAGGCGGCCATTTCTTTTGGGGCTAAGTCGGCCTGCCACTGAGTAGTGCTCCCAGTCTTAATGACAAAGGCAGACGCATTCTACTTCACCCAGTCATGATGGTTGTCAAACAGACACTATCAAGGGTCACAACTTGATACCCTAATATGATTGAGGGGAGATAAGAAAGAAGAGACACGCATCACATCTCCTATATACTGTTATAATAGATGGAAAGAGAAAGAAAGGAATAGAAGGTCAATGATTGTTAAAATGGATAAAAAGGAATACCCATGAGCTCGAATAAAGTTGAAATCAACGTTTAGTTGATATTTATTCTGAATTTATTAAGTTCACACCTATATATTTTTATTTATTTAGTAAGAGTTCATTGAGCGGCTCAGGGCATTCCTTATCATCAATTCTCATAATACGTCAGACTAAGTAGTTTTGTGCCCCTTGATTGATTGATGTCTCTCGTACACTCTCTATAGTTAGATGTATGTAATGCGAAATATCTTAAAGATCTTATGTACGCATGGATCACATATATAAATACCTGTTTTTATTCTTTTTATTGATATTTACCTTGGACTTACCATGAGCTTGATTTAATTTACTTTTCCTGTATATATAAATTTGATTATTATTTTAACAAATTATTTTATCAAAATTCGAAACTATTTTAAACGCGTAAGATTCTTTTTGAAATTAAACAATTTCTACTGCCCTGATAACAGATGGCGCGCTAGTGCATCAAATTATTTTATGTTTATATTTTGCTATACTCTGTACACTTCCCTCTTTTGATTATATTTTGTTTATCACTCATAGTTTGCTCTTTTCTGAAATAAATTGTTGTCTCATCCCGAAGTTGGTCTTCCCTAATTTTCCACGTGGCATTATCATTAAATGTGATTAGATTTTATTCTTTTCATTTGCAGAGACTTCATAGTAAATCCATGTAAGACTATGTATATATGTGCCTTAATAAAGACGTGTGTGAATGAACTATGAATGCAGGTCAGGCAACTTTAACCTTCAAGATCACTAACTACATGTTGTTTTCCTAATCAGGAAACTATTACGTTATACGAGGCATGGCAGTAATCAAGGTCAAGATGTCATTAAAAAAGATTAAAAATATGATCGCATCTCTTGATAGTGAGGATATTTTTATATATTATATATTCGTATTACTATAAGTGATATATGATTCATATTACTATACCATTTTTTAATATTCAAATATTAAAATTGTATTTCAATTGAATCCTATGTGTTCCCCGCCTCTCATACATCTCTCTAGGTCGTGCCGAGCTTCGCGTTTTCCGGCGTTGGTGACAAATGTTAGCTTTTACGGGTTAACACACAAAGTGAAATTTACTAGGGCCTATAAAGTGAAAGTAACTTAACACAGAGAAAAACGTACACACACGAATACAACAACGACAAAAGGGAAGTTAATAAAAACTCACGATTTGTTAATATATATATATATATATAAAGTACTTATCTTTGATAGGGAGTGGACTGGGTTACACAGGTATGCCAGGAGATCACCAAACAAGGACAAAGAGAACGCTTTAAGCGTCTCCACACAACTCCTCGGGAAAGCCTCTCGCCTACCTATGGTTCCCCCCCTTATATACAAACATGGCCACATTTGTCCAATGAGAAGGCGTGGGAGATCGGTTCACTTAACAAACAACACTCTTTGCTCTAAACACTGAGAAGCTTACAACTGCTTATGTTTGTCAAAATAATTTGACATTGGAGATGTAGAGGATGGATATATCCAACCGGTATTCGGTATTGGCGGATGGCCAAGGTGACGGGGAGCACGGTGGTTATGATACTCCAATCTATGTGAAAACATCCAACGTTGAGCTATCGACGGATGAAAATTCAAAGTATGAAAAAAAACTATATATTTAAAATTAAAATAATATTTATGCAAATTCGTCCAACAAAAACGGTGGCGATGATGCAAATTCTTCCCAGAAAAGCCGGAATTGGAATTAAATCGTTGAGTAAAATTTAACGGAAACATTCGCCTTCTTTGATGAAGGAGCGTCGAACTCCTTATGAGCCATCTCTCTCTCTCTATATATATATCTGTGATGGAAAGTATTTCAATAAGAATCACACCAGAGAACAAGTTAGCTAAGGAGAATAACATTAGATCGAAACGATGTCAAACAACGATGGAACACTAAGAGATGCCTCTTCTGGTACATGAATATCATCCTCCCGCAATTTTATGTTGTATATTAGACATTGTACAAGCTCTAGGTAACTGATATTCAGTTGAATACGGTCAGTAGATGCATATTTAAATATTTTCATTTTGAATTCTGTGGATTCAAGTTTGACTTTTGGAGCAGCTAGGAGAAGCCACATTCCTGTAGAAACAAAACCGATGTCATATAAAACGGTTAGGAATGATGGGTGTATCTATACTCGATTGGAATTTTGCGAAGAAAGGAAATGTTACGTGATAGGATGTAAAGAAGATAAGTGACGTAAGAAACGAATGGTACATGTAGCATTCATATTAACAATGTAACAATGTCCCAACTCTCGAGTTAAGTAACCAAACACATTGACACACGTGTGTTACACGCACGCACAGGATCACCTTACAATTTAATCAGTTTTAACTCCACTCTTTTTATTTTCAAGATTCTACATGACCATTCAGTTAGAACTGAATTGGGAAAGTTCAAATTGATCGAATGATATACGAAAGCACAATTTATCAAGTTGGTTTTATAATAAAGATTAAAATAATATTTTACTTTTTTTTTTTCCAACCTCTTTTAAAACTTTATCACAACTTTTCTCGGCGATTCTCTGTCGTTTTTTTTCAAGGAAAACTCTATATTGCTTGTTTACTTGTGTGTTGAAGCCAAATCATTAAAACTTAGATTCAAGTAATGTAGTAAAACATTTTTCTTTAAAAGGTTGGCAGCAGATCTCCGAAGAGTTGGAATAAAGTTTTAGAAGGGTGAGGAAATCATGTTATTTATATTATTTGTAAGTCCAAGATTAACGAACTATCAGATACACCATAATGGCCGTCTGTTGATATTTAGTCTACAAGGCCTTATAAATACACCTTTAGTGGATTATCCAGAAACTTCAATGACCACCTAGGTAGATTGTGGAGGTACAGGCTGTTATAGGCTGACGAGAGCCCGAAAGGCTTACGTGGTTAGCTTTTCGTGTTAATTCACACATACACAAAACTTTTTTTTATATTCTTTAATATTTAAAGATATTTAACTTATTCTGATTGTAACTTTTATAATATTTTTTTCATGAACCAATTTCCCTTATCTACTTTGTATTTTAAAAATTATTTCAACTGTGATATTATTACACTATGAGGCGCTGAGTTTGTTTATACAAAAATGTAATGCCCTGATAAAGGTTGGCGTTCAGCCAACCGAAATATTGGCAAATAAATATTTTATTCAATCCAATATATGTCTTTTAATTATCTAAACACATTTCCCCAATTACTGGAAATTAAAAAAAGGATTGAGTAGATATTTATTACGAAATATGGCACTGTCATAAACAACCTTCCCTACTCCCCACATCTACTTTATCAGTTATATGACAACTATATTTTACTTTATTAGCTAACTTCATACTTTCAACTGCAATGTTCTTTGCGTTTTCACCAAATCGTTCAAAGACACACTATAAGTAAATGCTCAATAATTTCACTCCAAAAGTATTTGTTATATAAGCTACAGGAAGGAACCCTCAAGATAAGTAAGCTTCTTAGAGAGAAAGATGAAATGTTCTCAACACACCAAAAAAAAAAAAAAGAACCTATTGTTTATAGATAACATCCTGTATACCAAACAATGAGAGAAGTTATAAAGTAAGGTAAATATATAAGTTCCTAAGAAGGAATAAAAGATATAACTGCGATTTATAACTCTTTAATAAAGAATCTCGTCGCCGTTATCTTTTATTCCTTCTTAGAAATCATATCCTGCGATATCTCCTTATTGTAAATCCCTATATATAGTCACGACCGTCTTTCCTCATCGGCCTCTGTCACGGATGCGCGCGCACAGGGAGGTCACGTGTTCACCGGCAGCCAATGATAATAATAAAAAAAAAACTCCCTCGAGCCGGATTTGAACCAGCGACCTAAGGATCACCGTTGTAACATCTACAGTCGGGTAAAACACGGGCGTTGCCCGGGTTATTCGGCTAGTATGTATATAAGTATAAAGAGTATACACACAGTAAACATAAAATACATAACGATGGTTAACATTTATGTGAACCGAAGATCATTTGCTCCTTGGAAACGTTGGTTCAGAGAAAAAACACAGCCACTTCAATAAATAGTTTATTTCAACTCCCGACTTTTCAGTGACTTCCTGTCACTCTCTTCAGGGGAATGGTTATTTTGAATTCTAGTTCTACTTATAAACATACATGGTTTTCTAATGTTTGCATCTATTTTAGAACATCGTGTATATATGTTATAATAATAATGTTATAAAAAATAGAGAGATTTATGCTTGATTTTGGTTATCTTGAGGATTATGCTATGGTAATGTAGTCTTGAAAATATAAAAAATAAAATAATTTTGATAAGAAATTGCTTTAATTGAGCTTATGGAATACATAAAAACAATTTGATAAAGTACTGCCTGGCTTAAGGCGAGTAGAACAAGGAAAAACAAAATATTATTTACATAATATACAAAAGTTTTGAGCCGGCCAATGGTAAAGAGAAAATATGGTTTTACGGGCTACTAACCAAAAGTTATGATTTTTGAGCCCAATGGCCAATGGTAAACAACAACAACGAGTTTTTATAGAGGAAGTGTGACCTCTGGCGGTCGATTTAACAGAGTATTTGTATTTATGAAATATATTTTTAAATAAAATATTTTTTTAATATAACATGTATATAAGTAGAACTAGAATTCAAAGTAAGCATTCCCCAAGAGAGTGGCAGGAAGTCACTGGAATATCGGGAGTTAAATAAACTATTGGCTGATGTGGTTGTGTTTTTTCTGAATTTATGCGAACAGTAAGTACATAAAACACATAAAGGGGATATAAAATACAGATACACGGAGCACAAAATAAATAGAAAATAATCAAATATAAGGAAATTGTGATATACTTTTATAAAAAAAGATTAAAAAAACCTTTCTTTATTACAAAAAAAAAACAAACAAAAAAAAAACATGATTTTTCGAGCTCTCATTCCTCAACACTATATATCTGAGAGTAATTTAAGAACGATATGATTTTGTCCGCTGAAACCGATAGCTCAAAAGATCATATTTAATAAAATTATTGCGAAAGGTTTTGACCTTTTTATAAATATATTAAAATACCTATACAGTATGCATATAGTACTTAGAAAATGTAAAACCTATATGCGAATAAGGTAGGTATACATAAACAACAAGTACAAAATACATTAAGTATAAATAGCATAGCCCCACCTGACCTGAACATTATGAGTAATTCTAAATTGCTTATTTATAGGGATGCAAATACCTTGCTTAGATATTTGCATAATTTTCCGTCGTATGTGCGACTGGCTAATTTTCTTGTAAAGTATTTGAATAAAAATAAAGTTTAAAATATTTGCAGTTTTTTTAATTCAAAATTGGAGGCAAGCTTTCACAAGGTCGTGCTTTATCAGGCCACTTGCTTCGTAAAGGCGTGCAACACACATCTATTAAATGTAATATTAGTTTAATGTAAATCAAAACGTTAACAAAAGTGAAATTCCATCTTAGCACCGAGATATTTAAACAAGTTACATTCCATTCCGTTTATAGAATAGCCAATTAGAAAGAATATAATAATAGGAACAAACCAATTACATTAAATTAGACAAACTTAATTAAACTTGTTTGTTATTTTGATTCGTAAATGCTTGGCGTGTTTAAATGTCATTGAATTTCTTAAACACAATACAGACCGGATTTTTCTATTATTGTTCCATGGAGATTATGGGTCATGATAATCATGGTGTGACAACACATATATAACTTGATTAAGACAGCTATAATTATTCTGCATTCAAATAAAACCTTGAGATCGTGTTGGAAGTAATAATTTTAAAATAGCAACAATTTCATTTAGAGGTCTTTAGAACACCATTGAAAACATAATATTTTATAATACGGCTGAGTAATATTTGTTGTTAATTTTCGATTGAAGAGTTGGAGCATTTCGATATAAAATATATTTATTGGATTATATACTTAGCACAACATTATAAAAGTAAGAAATGATTAAATACAAAAGATTATATATATAAATAGAAAAGGTTATTTAAAAATTAACGACCATCCTTTGTTCTATATATATATATAATGATGCATTAGCGCGCCATCTGCTATCAAAATTCGAAACTATTATAGACGCGTATGATTCTTTTTAAAAATAAATAATATCTACAAATGAACAATGGTAGATTAAACTGGCGAAACCGCTGGGAGAGTTCACCACTGATGAGCCAGGCCCTCCCATAAAATTTTCCATTGAAGTAAGGACAGTAGAAATTGTTTATTTTTTTAAAAGAATCGTACGCGTCTATAATAGTTTCGAATTTTGTTCTATATATCAAAACATTATTCTTTGTTCTTCATGATTTTTATTGATTTTACTTTTTCACAGACATTATACCTTCAATGTACCTTAGTTTATAGTTTAGCTGAATATGAAAATATAGGTACTTAAAATGAAGAATGATATGTGTAAATAGGGATATATATGTAAAAGAGTCAACGTTAGTAGAAAATAGAGTTGATTTATCATTATTTGTTTGAGATTATGTTGAAATAAACTATTGCATTCTTGCCGAGAAATTTTGCATAGAGAAATAGGTTTAACATTACAGTCTGAAAATATTTTTGTTTACAGATATCGTTTGATATTATTAATTGCCCAAAAAATTACTTCTCTTTCTCTCAAATTATATTATTAATTTAAATTAGTATTTTATATTAAAATTTCAATATTTATATTGTAATGTGTGTGCATATATTATCTTTTTGTGTGTGTATATATATAAAAAATAGGGGACAAGATATCTCTGAGCTCTATAATAAAAATAATTCGTTTTTTATGCTTAAAAAATGTAAGGAAAACTTTTGGAAAAAAATTAAATAAGAGAATAACATTTTATTCGAATGTTTTTTATTTAAAGTTTCTAAACGTTTAAATAATAATAATAATAATTGGATAGAAAAACGTTTACGCAGCGCACGCAGAAGCATCGGCAGTTAGGCGTCACAGATTTGAAACACAAAACAATGAAGAAAAATATCAACCCCACACAGAGTTTATTTTTATAAATTGAAAAAGGAATTATGTTGGGCAAATTCTGGAATACTGAATCCCAACTGCCGTATCTTTATAAAGAATTTAAAAGATATCAAAGACTTCTTATTTATTTTTTTGGTTGCCAAAACAGCAATCTATTATTTTGTTCTTTGACCTGAGAAACTAGGCGCTAAATGAAGATTTTGAATTTCTACAATTACCGAAACATTCCACAGCTGTATTAAAATCACCAAGAAAATTCTAAACATATATATAGAATTAGGAGAAAGGCATGATAAGGACCAACAGCCCGAAATGCGTAAGTGGTTTAGCTTTTCTTGAATAATTGAGAAAGATTATTTTGCCAATTATGGAATAATTAAAAAATCAATGATTGGTTGATATTTATTCAAACAGATGAGCAAGCCATCAGCCACTTCTAGTTGTATGATCAGGAGATGCATTTCTCTTGATTTATTCACCTGATCCCAGTACATTTTTACTTTTGTACTATTTCTTCACATAAAAAAGAACTAACAATACAATTGATAATAACAGATGAAAACATTAAAACGCGAATGTTTCTTTCACACATAAATCAAATTTCTTCGGTCCTTACTGTAATGAAAAAAAAATAGTAGCTGTACCGCCGAACAAGTATCGCAGGGTCATGCTAATATTCTCCGTATCCTTCCTATTGTAGTAGTTATACCGCCGAACTGGTATCGCAGGGTCATGCTAATATTCTCTGTATCCTTCCTATTGTAGTAGCTGTACCGCCGAACAAGTATCGCAGGGTCATGCTAATATTCTCTGTATCGTTCCTATTGTAGTAGCTGTACCGCCGAACAAGTATCGCAGGGTCATGCTAATATTCTCTGTATCCTTCCTATTGTAGTAGTTGTACCGCCGAACAAGTATCGCAGGGTCATGCTAATATTCTCTGTATCCTTCCTATTGTAGTAGTTGTACCGCCGAACAAGTATCGCAGGGTCATGCTAATATTCTCTGTATCGTTCCAATTGTAGTAGCTGTACCGCCGAACAAGTATCACAGGGGCCATGCTAATATTCTCTGTATCCTTCCTATTGTAGTAGTTGTACCGCCGAACAAGTATCGCAGGGTCATGCTAATATTCTCTGTATCGTTCCTATTGTAGTAGTTGTACCGCCGAACAAGTATCGCAGGGTCATGCTAATATTCTCTGTATCGTTCCTATTGTAGTAGTTATACAGCCGAACAAGTATCGCAGGGTCATGCTAATATTCTCTGTATCGTTCCAATTGTAGTAGTTGTACCGCCGAACAAGTATCGCAGGGTCATGCTAATATTCTCTGTATCGTTCCTATTGTAGTAGTTGTACCGCCGAACAAGTATCGCAGGGTCATGCTATTATTCTCTGTATCGTTCCAATTGTAGTAGTTGTGCCGCCGAACAAGTATCGCAGGGTCATGCTAATATTCTCTGTATCGTTCCAATTGTAGTAGTTGTACCGCCGAACTGGTATCGCAGGGTCATGCTAATATTCTCTGTATCGTTCCAATTGTAGTAGTTATACCGTCGAACAAGTATCGCAGGGTCATGCTAATATTCTCTGTATCGTTCCTATTGTAGTAGCTGTACCGCCGAACAAGTATCGCAGGGTCGTGCTAATATTCTCTGTATCGTTCCTATTGTAGTAGTTGTACCGCCGAACAAGTATCGCAGGGTCATGCTATTATTCTCTGTATCGTTCCAATTGTAGTAGTTGTGCCGCCGAACAAGTATCGCAGGGTCATGCTAATATTCTCTGTATCGTTCCAATTGTAGTAGTTGTACCGCCGAACAAGTATCGCAGGGTCATGCTAATATTCTCTGTATCGTTCCTATTGTAGTAGTTGTACCGCCGAACAAGTATCGCAGGGTCATGCTATTATTCTCTGTATCGTTCCAATTGTAGTAGTTGTGCCGCCGAACAAGTATCGCAGGGTCATGCTAATATTCTCTGTATCGTTCCAATTGTAGTAGTTGTACCGCCGAACTGGTATCGCAGGGTCATGCTAATATTCTCTGTATCGTTCCAATTGTAGTAGTTATACCGTCGAACAAGTATCGCAGGGTCATGCTAATATTTTCTGTATCGTTCCTATTGTAGTAGCTGTACCGCCGAACAAGTATCGCAGGGTCGTGCTAATATTCTCTGTATCATTCCTATTGTAGTAGTTGTACCGCCGAACAAGTATCGCAGGGTCGTGCTAATATTCTCTGTATCGTTCCAATTGTAGTAGTTATACCGCCGAACTGGTATCGCAGGGTCGTGCTAATATTCTCTGTATCCTTCCTATTGTAGTAGTTATACCGCCGAACAAGTATCGCAGGGTCATGCTAATATTCTCTGTATCCTTCCCATTGTAGTAGTTATACCGCCGAACAAGTATCGCAGGGTCGTGCTAATATTCTCTGTATCGTTCCAACTGTAGTAGTTGTACCGCCGAACAAGTATCGCAGGGTCATGCTAATATTCTCTGTATCCTTCCTATTGTAGTATTTGTACCGCCGAACTGGTGTCACAGGGGCCATGCTAATCTTCTCTGTATCCTTCCTATTGTAGTAGTTGTACCGCCGAACTGGTATCACAGGAGCCATGCTAATATTCTCTGTATCGTTCCTATTGTAGTAGTTGTACCGCCGAACAAGTATCACAGGAGCCATGCTAATCTTCTCTGTATTCTTCCTATTGTAGTAGTTGTACCTTTCAACTAGCAAATCTACATTTTCACATTTCTCTAGAGGAATGTTTATAGACAATAAAAATTATATATATAGATATTTAGAAAGGTTTAAAACAATAAAGCCACCAGAATTGACTGACACTCGGAAGGACAAGATAATGAATATCATCATCGGTACATGGGGCGGAAGAATGCGTCGACAGAAAGTGCCAGGGCAGCTTGACCCAGATTCGGTGAGGTGTGAAATAAAACTTGCGACCTACATGGCCGGCGTGTGTTTGTTGACCGTTTTAGCAGCCGATATAACTGAAGCGGGTGGGAACCAGGGCGGAACATCACACGGGGAGATAACATATTCGCCTACATAAATATACATGGTGCACTACTATCGTAGACTATTTTTCCGGCGTGTATTTTTATACTTCAACTTTAATTATGGGTTCTAAATTGATATAACAGCAGACAATGTAAGTACACCATGTATACACATGTAGTATCATGTCATAGTACTATGGTATTGTGACTGCTTGTATTGTAGGTTACACATGTCTACACATGTAGTGCCAGGCCATATTACAAAGGCATTTGGATTGTTTGTACTATAAGTTACCTCACATGTCTACATATGAAGTTCCAGTTTATAGTACTAAGGTATTGTGACTGTTTGTATTGTAGGTTACACATGTCTACACATGTAGTATCAGGCAATAAGACTGATGTATTTGGATTGTTTGTACTATAAGTTACCTCACATGTCTACATATGAAGTTCCAGTTTATAATACTAAGGTATTGTGACTGCTTGTATTGTAGGTTACACATGTCTACACATGTAGTATCAGGCAATAAGACTGATGTATTTGGATTGTTTATACTATAAGTTACCTCACATGTCTACATATGAAGTTCCAGTTTATAGCACTAAGGTATTGTGACTGCTTGTATTGTAGGTTACACATGTCTACACATGTAGTATCAGGCAATAAGACTGATGTATTTGGATTGTTTATACTATAAGTTACCTCACATGTCTACATATGAAGTTCCAGTTTATAGCACTAAGGTATTGTGACTGCTTGTATTGTAGGTTACACATGTCTACACATGTAGTGCCAGGCCATATTACAAAGGTATTTGGATTGTTTGTACTATAAGTTACCTCACATGTCTACATATGAAGTTCCAGTATATAGTACTAAGGTATTGTGACTGCTTGTATTGTAGGTTACACATGTAGTGCCAGGCCATATTACAAAGGTATTTGGATTGTTTGTACTATAAGTTACCTCACATGTCTACATATGAAGTTCCAGTATATAGTACTAAGGTATTGTGACTGCTTGTATTGTAGGTTACACATGTCTACACATGTAGTGTCAGGCCATATTACAAAGGTATTTGGATTGTTTGTACTATAAGTTACCTCACATGTCTACATATGAAGTTCCATTATATAGTACTAAGGTATTGTGACTGCTTGTATTGTAGGTTACACATGTCTACAAATGTAGTGCCAGGCCATATTACAAAGGTATTTGGATTGTTTGTACTATAAGTTACCTCACATGTCTACATATGAAGTTCCAGTATATAGTACTAGGTATTGTGACTGCTTGTATTGTAGGTTACACATGTCTACACATGTAGTATCAGGCAATAAGACTGATGTATTTGGATTGTTTGTACTATAAGCTACCTCACATGTCTACATATGAAGTTCCAGTTTATAGCACTAAGGTATTGTGACTGCTTGTATTGTAGGTTACACATGTCTACACATGTAGTATCAGGCAATAAGACTGATGTATTTGGATTGTTTATACTATAAGTTACCTCACATGTCTACATATGAAGTTCCAGTTTATAATACTAAGGTATTGTGACTGCTTGTAGTATCAGGCCATGGTGGGTTGTGACTATTTGTACTGTAAGTTTCAACATGTCTACATATAAAATATAAAAATATAAACGGCAGTAATGTGGTTATTTATTCGTGAAAATTGCAAGATTTCGGATCTTTACAATCCTTCCACAGGTATCTGGAAGGATTATAAAGATCCGAAAGCTTGCAATATTTTCACAAATAAAGAAACGCATTGCTACAGTTCATATTTTTATATTTTATACTTTGAAGCAATTTTTTCTTTTAATGTCTACATATGTAATACCAGGCTGAGGTATTTGTATTTTTTGTACTGTAAGTTACCCCACATGTATACATATGAAGTTTCAGTTTATAGTACTAAGGTATTTTGACTGCTTGTACTGTAAGTACATCACATGTCTACACATGTAGTACCAGGCCATGGTGGGTAGTGACTGCATGTACTGTAAGTACACCACATGTCTACACATGTAGTACCAGGCCATGGTGGGTTGTGACTGACTGTTTGTACTGTAAGTACACCACATGTCTACACATGTAGTACCAGGTAGGTATGACTGTAATTCTAATATAACACATGTCTACACATATAGAAAATCAATTCAACACCATATTTACAGGATGCGCTGTTTAAATATTTGCACTCGCGCTGTTGAGCAGGACTTCTACAGGAATGGAACAGGATTTTTTCCTGTATAGAAATTTTATGTTACCATTAAGGTACTATAACTGTTTTTCCTGCATGTATCCTACATTTCTATTTGGAGAATCTGTATAAGACTAGAAGGTTTTAATAAAGTTTTTTCTTTTTGTTGTTGAATAGAACAGGAATGTAATTGTGTTGAAACATCAGTTTAGGGTTCGTACTAACGTTGCCGCAAGTTTAACAGGAGGACCTATCTTTATTCCTCATAGTTTGGCTAATTGTTGTTTGCAGCCGATACTCTATGGAAATGTACTTCAAGAACACGCCAAATTCATTTAAAATAATGTGTTAACCTTGTTTGACCTAAAGTATGTAAATATAGTTAAATGAATAAATCTCTCTCTTCACGTAATCCTTGACATCCGGGTTCATAACTAAGAACAGGAGAGAGAGAGAGGATTTGAAAAAAAAAAAAAAGATCTGATAACAACTTGATTTCTAATGGGATAAAAGGTCAAAGTTCAAACTTAAAAGCAATATAGCTATAAACAACCTTTTCGAAGAAAATTTCGAATGTATTCATTTGAATATTTAAAAAGCAAAAAGAAATATTGGCAAAGGATGATAAAATTTCGTCCGTAAAATAAATACAATCATTGGTATTGTGAAGTTAGAAGATCGAAAGACAGTTAATAGTGACTGGTATACAACAAAATTCTTTCAAGCAGTATTTGAAAAAATCAAGAAAAGCAGACCAAGAGCTCAACTTAGAGGAGTCCTTCTTCACCATGACAATGTAAGACCGCACACCTCAGCCCAAATATTAGACTTTTTAGCCAAATCTTGTATCCAATTAGTCCCTCATCCACCATATTCACCATACATAGCACATTGTGACTTTTTATTTCCAAAAGTTAAGTTATTGTTGAAAAAGATAAAAATTTGACACTGATGATGAAGCACTGCAAGCCTTTATCAATGACGTAAATTCCATCCCCGAAGATGACTGGTGTAAGTGCTTCGATAATTTGTTTTTCCGGATGAAATCTTGCTTAGATGCTAAAAATGAATGTATATTTTAATGGTATAATATATTTTTTTATATTTTAATTATTTTTAATATTGAATGCAAAACCTTTGGAGTGACTCTTGTACCCCTCACTTTCGTCTGCGAAAAAAGAATCCGCTTAGCTATCGCCTGCGGAAAAATAATCATCGTCTGACACTTAACTAATTTATTTTCACAAGGTTTATAATTACTTTCGGCAAAAAATATACTAAATAATTAACAGATAATTAAAATATTAATTTGATTAAGAGAGGGTGATCAGATCTATCAACATTTAAATATTTTGACCCCATTTGACCAAAATAATCATTATATTCCCAGAGAAATAATTATGATGAAAAAGCAGGTCCAGTAATACATCAAACGAATATTTATACTCTATGAAAATTATCTCGTTAATTATTTTTGACCATGAACCAACTTGTTCACTTTATTTATGCGAAGTTATTTTTTACAGTGTTAATAGGCTTTTTTTAGGTGTTGTTTTCTACATGCCTTTTTACAATATGTACATATGTTGCATTTTTTTGTAGATTTTATCGTTTTATGTAGAAATTCTGGAAACGTAGAAGGTTTCATTGTTGTAAATGCATATTTGACGACATATTGTGTAGATCTCACTGTTTGGAAAGAAAAAAAAATCGTTAGCCTACTTTTTTCCAAATTTGAATTTCTTTGATGTATTTTTTGGAGGGTTTGTTGAGAATCGGGTTTTGAATAATGGCATCTTTGTTTGAAACAGTATTGAGAATTTGAAGACAAAAAGCCAAACCCGCCTTCACTTTCTAAATTGAAATCTTGGTATTAAAAAAGTGCATTCACAAAACGTAAACATGTTTGTTTAATTTTCTTTATAAGAAATTTATTTTCCTCGAATTTACATATATCAGGGATCGGCAAACTTTTGAGTCGGAAGAGCCAAAAATTACAATTTATAAACTTTCAAAGTTTTTAAAGAGCCACAATTTTTTTTCTTGCCAACAATAAATAGTACTTGCATAAATAATATTTGTGTATGAAACTATATAAAGAGCCGCAGCAGCTTCACATCCAAAGAACCGCATGTTGCTCGCGAGCCGCAGTTCTCTGACCTAGACCAATCTGTATATGAACTTAATTGTGATAATTAAGCTATCATGGGTATACATTTCACATTACCATTAAAGGTCATTATATATTTCTTTTTTTTTTTAAATAATATTATCATTTGCAGAGACTCCGTAGTAAAGCCATTTATAATACTATATATCTTGATAAAGGATTTTGTTTGTTTGTGTTTATTTCTCTAATATTTTGTCGCTATATATAATTCTGGTAAGATATTTTATACTACTACCTGTTCACAAATTCTGTAGGTTCAATGTGATTTTAAAATGTGGCACAAATCATCAATCACGCTGAGTCACATGATCAAGATATATTGTTTTACCACTCTAATGTGAACAATATTTATTCTAATTTTTCACATATTTTTGAGTATTCATACTTTTGATCATTAGTATATTTTCCTTGATTTACCAAAATGCTTCAATGACCATCTTGTTTAGTTGTAGAGATACAGCCTGAGCCATTCTTACGAAGGCCAACAACATGAAACACATATAGAGTTGGTTCTGATTGATTTTACTAATAAAAATGTTAGCCACATTATTTATTTATTTTAATTCAAAGCGCTATGTCCTCCTAGAGACACTTGCGCTGTCATACATGTATGCCTTTACATTTGCCTATACTTATATATATACAATAATTTTAAGCCGTGAAAAGAATAGTCATATGATATTAACAAGGAGAAAGAGAGAAAAAAGAACTGTGTACAAAAGAAAGAAGTGTCTGGCAATATTTACAATCAACATAATATAAATGTGTGTAGAATAAAAATGAAATCAGTTTATATTTATTCTGATAGATGGCGCAAGTCAACAACAACGACCAGTTGCACAATAAGATGTTTTTTCCCCAAATATTATCACCTCGGATCTGATAGATTCTTATTTACCATTATTTTTTTTAATCAATATATATATATATATATATATTTACAACATTTTTCAGTTACATCGTAATAATTAATATTTAAGCTACACTATTTCTTTTATTCGATTGTATTCATTCAATATATTGTAGTTGAGTTAAATTGCCGAGTCATCGGTAATAAAATGATTTAAAAAGTGTCTACCCTCTATAGAGTAGATTAAAATATTATCAACTTTTTCTATAGAATATTTAAAATTAAACTTCTCTTCAATTCTCTGCGGATTCAGGCATGTCTATGCATCTACTTGTATTAACGATAATGTCGTCAAGTCAGATCCATTTGTTCTAATGGAGTTGAGAACAGTAAGTTGCAGAAATATATTCAGTTACAAATCAATTTTAAATTCGCTTTTTGCTATCCTGATGTTTTTGTGCTCACTGCCACTATTCTCAGGGTAAAAATGTATCCTGGAATTTTAGATTTTTTATTGATTTACACGATTTTCTTAATTAAAAGTTTGTTAAAATAGAGATAGAATTAGCAAAGGCTCTAGCAAGAAGTTTCTGCAAGTTGGATAAATGATAGAATCCAGCATGCTGAAACAACAAGCCTCATATAGTGGACTTTCATTTGTAGCTAGTCGAGAGATATGCAATGATCTTATTCTACCGAGTTGCAAAGTAGGAAATAAGAAAATAAATGTCAAAGGCAATGACAAAGTGATTTTTATAATGATGTTTACTTGACTAAAATTTAATTTTATCTCGAAACACTCTACTTATAGTACAGAGAGTACCAACTTGTGTTAATTAATAGATAAATAAAAAGTAAGCATTATTGTTTAAAATTATAAAATATATTAAATAAAAAGTTAGTGACGATTGATGTTTCACGTGGATCCTATATAAATCTTTTATTCGATTTTTAGGGTCGCTTGGGTAAAGAATAAGTGGGCACTTCTTATTCAGGTACTTTCACTCTTCTAGGAATTTCTATGGGCTTCAGGCATTCATGACTCGTAGTGATGTTCTTTTTAGGTGCATATGCAAATATAGCGTTTATCATTTAGAAATTCATCTCTCCTCGTGGTTTAGGGTCATATTCTTGTACTGATAACAGACACAACTTTTTAAAACCGTTATATATTGTTTTATCAACGCTCATAACTATTACATGTCTTACTTGTATGTTTAGGTCTTAACACAATGACAGTCTTTAGGTAGTGGTTACATAGCTCGGGCTAAGTAAGAAGACCTGGTTACCTCGGGAATAGTTACAAACCTCGTAATAAACACACACACCAAGTATAATGAAATCATCCAACAACGGCCTACTTAACGGCCACAAAAGGTTCTAACAAATACAATTGAAGAGAAAGGGAATGGAGGAAGGAAAAAAAATCTCTGCAACCTTGGAACTTGATTGGCGCTTAACCTGACCTCGAGCTCTTGGATTTTGGGCTGATGCAAATTTAGCTCATTGTCCGGCGTGGAAGGTAGGCGCTCTTGTGGCTAGATATTAATTATTTCTTTGTGGCTGACAGCATGGGCTGGGTGGCAAGGACATGAGGGGCTTGGAATACGGAGTGGCTCTCAGGCCATGCTGGTACTTCTGCAGGCTAAACAATGTGGTGGAAGTGATACTCGCGGGGGTAGAGGCTTGTAACTATATGGAACTGGTACTACATATGTAGACATGTGGTGTACTTACAGTACAAGTGGTCATAACCTTTTCCTTACAATGGTCTGGTACTACATGTGTAGTTAATAGTAATGTCTGAATAAAGAGTTTTAAAACGTAAAAAAATGTGTAGAAATATGGTGTACTTACAGTACAAGCAGCCACAAGCCTTTACCGAACACGATTACCTTGACCTGATAATTTTCTGAAATAACAAGAAAAAAAAAAAACAACAGGATCACCATATATAGACAATTATATAAGTGCATATCTATGATATCGCAATACCCCTAATCAGCATAATCAAATTTCAGATACGAATAAGTCAACACATTCAATGAACTGGACAAAATAAATAAAGTTGTCATAATATACATGTGTAGACATGTGGTGTACTTACAGTACAAGCAGCCACAACCCTTTACCTACAACTGTCTGATGTTTGCATGTGTAGACCTGTGGTGTACTTACAGTACAAGTAGTTACAACCCTCTACCCACCATATGGCCTGGTACTAGATGTATAGATATATGTATAGACATGTGGTGTACTGACAGTACAAGCAGTCACAACCCTTTACCTACAACTGTCTGATGTTTGCATGTGTAGACCTGTGGTGTACTTACAGTACAAGTAGTTACAACCCTCTACCCACCATATGGCCTGGTACTAGATGTATAGATATATGTATAGACATGTGGTGTACTGACAGTACAAGCAGTCACAACCCTTTACCTACAACTGTCTGATGTTTGCATGTGTAGACCTGTGGTGTACTTACAGTACAAGTAGTTACAACCCTCTACCCACCATATGGCCTGGTACTAGATGTATAGATATATGTATAGACATGTGGTGTACTGACAGTACAAGCAGTCAAAATTCCCTACCCATCATGGCTTGGTACATGTGACTATGCACGGGGTATACTATATACATGCAGTGTACTTACAGTACAACCGTATAGAAGCCACCATACCCAAGAACCCCCAGTGCAGACAGCTACAAGAAGGACCCAGCCGTAAAAAAACAAGCTGTCCAGAGCAGGCGGAAGAGATGACGGTCGTGTGGTTCAAGGCCTTGGCACGTGGGGCTTGCGGAATAGTTCGCAAGAGGATACGGAAGAATACACAGTGAAATTTCCGCCCAGTCATACTTGAATGGCCGAATTGTTACCGCAACGTGCGAGGGTTTTGGAAAATAAACACTTCCTAAACACACACACAGAAGGAAGGGACCAGTAGCTGATATAAATTATATATTTTTTGTATATATATATATTTTTAAAAACTTTCTTTTTTAAAAGCGAATAACGCTACATCAATTATAATTTCATATTTGAAGAGATTTGCGTATTTTTTGGAATGTATTATTTGGTGAATAAAAGGTGAAAGACTTATATTTTCTAAATCGAAAAACAAAGCAGGTCGTTCAATATTCCATAAACAGAATTGTTCACAGTTTCAAACAAACATCACGACGTCAAAGGCCATCGATTGATAGAGATCCCACCAAATCAATCATGGCAACATCCCAGTTGCCTGGCGCGAATTTGATGCAGAATTTTTTTCAATCTTTGGTAAGGTAGAGCTAAAATATTTTGATTTGTTGGTAGATGTGGAATTGAGGAATATCTTTTTATTTCTCAAAACAGATCGCAGAATATATGTAAACATATGTATATGTAAGCTTGGATATAAGTAAGCATGGGTATATGTTAAGAAATATAAACTATTCATAGCGCGAGCGTTTCTTTTTAAATAAAACAATTTCTTCTTCCCCTTATACTGAAAAGATAATATTAGCTTGGCTCATCATTAGTAAACCCTCCCAGCGGGTTCTCCAGTTTAATCTACCATACCGCCCGGTATCAGGTTATTCTGCTTATATAGAGGGCAGTGCATAGGAACCTTTGGCCAAAGTATATTTAAACGGACTATCGACATGAGCTTTGAGGACATCTATGGATGGTGTGAGGGGACAATGTGAATACATATTGGTTTAAATATAGTGATATACTCATGCAATACTCAATAAAGTTAAATACTATTATAGGTATATATATCAGCGAACAATGTGTCACAGGGGCCATGCCAACATTCTCTGTATTCTTTTTATTCTAGTACCATTGAATCAATGCCGTAGTTGACGTTCAGTGCTCCAGGACTCCTGTTGCCTCGCAGGGGCCACGTCAGCAGTTGTAGCAAATAACGAAGTCTTCTTGTTTATCTACACTCGAATATAACACTAAGGTGTCATGTCTGTAGATATTCAGCTTTTCGATAGGGTCTGCTGAGGATGAGTAGTGCTCATTGATGGATGAGGCGACGCAGCAGATGATGTGGTTAGGAGTTGTAGGCTTAAGTTACACTTGGAACATAGTGGGAAAACATTACATCCACTCTGGAAAGTCACTGCATGTAGATGACCAGACTTCAACTCTGGAAATCAAAGACTGTTGTAAGGGGGTCGGTGGAAGGGTGGTCTAAACCGTTGGTTTTCGACCGCTACGACCCGGGATCGAATCCCGCATTGGGCGCTTTTTTCTAATAAAAAAAAAAAATGCTCCAATGGCCCCCGATTCTTGCTAAAGTCCAACTCCACCAGCGAGTGCAAGTAACCAAACGGGGTCTGGCACATTTATAAGTGCAGAAGTCGAATTGATTTTCACAAGAATAGACATGTGGTGCACTTACAGTAAAAGCAGTCGCTAAAGTCCAACTCCACCAGCGAGTGCAAGTAACCAAACGGGGTCTGGCACATTTATAAGTGCAGAAGTCGAATTGATTTTCACAAGAATAGACATGTGGTGCACTTACAGTAAAAGCAGTCTCTAAAGTCCAACTCCACCAGCGAGTGCAAGTAACCAAACAGGGTCTGGCACATTTATAAGTGCAAAGGTCGAATTGATTTTCACATGCATAGACATGTGGTGCACTTACAGTAAAATCAGTCGCTAAATTCTACCCACCATGATTATCATGGCCTGTACCACGTGTACTAGGGATAATAATAGTAAGACTGTTGTTCTATTTTTGCAGAACAGATTTTGACGCGCTTGTTTCGTTTGTTCTGTTCGTGTGCTGTGGCAGATATCCATTAGTGCTAGTAATGATGTCCATATAGTAGAGTGGTAGATTGGCCAAATCACGGGTGCATGTACTGCAGTCACAAGGCCACCACCTCCTGGCAAGACGCCACCGTGGGAAGAGCATCAGGAGATTGTATTGTAATACACTGTGGCGCGCGTACTTCTCAGGGACGGTGGTGGGAGGGTCTGGCCACACTGAATCCATCAGTGATTGCGACATCACTGAATAATTCTGTGATTTAATTGTTTCCGGGTCTCTCTATATTTATAACTTATTTGTCAGTGATTACATAATTAATTTGATATTTTTGTATGTTCCTTTTATAAAAGAGGGATTTTTTATTGCTTTTATATCTTCTATAATAATATATTTTAATAATTTATAATCATTGATTCTAGAGAGTGTGTTTTTAAATATGATTTATCATCAAAAATAAATACATTAATTGACAAATTTTATTACTTTTATGGATATTATTATTAACACAAAGCAATAACGCGCCATCTATACATATAAAACGAAAGGATTTAAAAGCACGAATGTTTCTTTTATATATAATACAAACTTCTACTGCCCTTACTGCGATGAAAAAATATATTGGGAGGGCTTGGCTCATCAGTGGTGAACCCTCCCAGGATATTATTATGTATAGTTATGAGTGTATTGAGAGTCAAACCAATGTCTATATAGGACAAAGAAAAATACTGCAAAATTTGAAAAATGGGATTTTCAGGGTCTATGATATCTTTATGTTTAATTATTATAATAGTTATAAAGATATATTTCAATACATATACGGCATTTAATCTTAGCCAAAAGACCGAGAAGCGATACATATATGCATATGTATATTTTTGATATTTTAATTCTGTATGTATTGGACGAATTTGAAAACAAACTTTGGTTGTTTCGTCAGTAATATTACTTCAAATATAAAATTGAAAAAAAAAAAAAATCTTTTTATAGGTTGTATTTAAAGGTGGATATATTGCATTTTTTTAATATTCAAAATAGGGGAAAATAGCGCGTTTTAAAAATTTAAACTATATTTCGAATTATACATGGGTTACTAAATTAATACTACAAAAATAAAGTTACATCAGTGCAAACGAAGGAAAACTACATACTATGAATAAATTGAAACACAAGGGAGAGAGAGAGAGAAAAAAGAAATGTTTGAAAAAGAAAAATCGAGATGACTACAATGGGTATATGCAATTATTGAGCGAAGATGAAATTCTAGAAGATGGAAGCAAAAGTCTGTGGTTCGCCAATGTCTGTCAGCAAGTAGAGCGCGCCTGACACCATTGTTGTCGTCTGCTTCCTTCCTGGGTGGTGGCGTTTCCTCCACACGTGGCGCCCCAACGTGGGGTTGTTTTCACTTTTTGTTTTCACACAAAGGTCGACTTCTGATAGTATCTCTCTCCTGAGAAAGTATCCATAGGTCAATCAATAGGTGTGTATTAATACTGGACTCCTACGTATATAATGGGGCAGCTTATCTAATCTGAAAGGAAAAACTTGCTTTAAATTTTCATTCAACTTTTTGATTATAACTTTATATTGGCCGAATGACTTATTTTCGCCTAGGTTCTGTCCTAGTGAATGTTAGCGAATATTGTTTCTGTTCTAAAAATGATTATTAATTATATATTTTTTATATTAGAATGTAGTGAGATTTTATGGCAAAAACATTAATATATGTTATTATCATCGTTTAAAATCGTCTAAAACGGCCAATATAGTGATTGTATATATAACGGTGCGTATATAACTGCAACTAATATGTCTATCTAAGCCTGTTTAGTACTTACTTCATGTCCTCTTGTGAGAAATTGATCTTACTAGAATAGTTACACCACAGGTATATAACACAATATGAATAATTTTCTTTTTTTTTTTGAGAAAAAAATTCAACAGAGAGGGTTTTAAGTTGTGTAGAATGACATAAATATACATCTCTATTTGCCTAGAGAACTTTTAGGGTACTACTGTTTAATCCAAATATATAAATTGAAAATTATCTTTTCTCGACATGTCAATTTTTACAAATTTCAAAAAATTTCTGATAATCATAAAGGAGATTTTCACCAATGTTTAAAACAAAACTTCAAATAGCTCAAAATTGTCTTTTGATATGAATACACCTACAGCGATATTAATAAAAATTGAAGAAAATAACTTTTTAATAGAGAATTTTTCGTTATAATGAGTGAGTGATAAACTGAATAATATTTTAATGAAAAATAAATAATATTACTGTTTTTAAAAGAGCACTTCTTATTTTGAAAAATACATCGTTTTTGTCCGTTTATAAAGGAAGAGATATCCTCACAAGACTACCACACATTCTCTGCCATTAAAAATTATATATACGTATTATTCTGTTTTATAGAGTTTTTTTTCCGTTAGAAAGAGTGTTGTGTCAATTTTAGGATTTCAAATTGATTCGTTGATAAACCAGTGGCCGGCCACAATCCAAATTTCAATTATGCTACAAATGCCTATAAATTGGCGCGATACAATGTCAGTATATTTATTACTTGTAATTATACTAGAAGAAGCATCGTTATTTTTATTTAAAATTTTATAAAACGAGGAACTTTGGAAGATTTTCATTGTTTCAGATTTAACCTTGTCTTAAAGAGACGTTTTCGTGTGCGAGTTTGAACTTATAAAACACAAAAAATTCACTTTTATCGTAGTAATAAGTTTTTGTAATTAATAAGTGAGAAAAACGGGAAATATTCCAAAAAAGCTCCTTGTTTTATAAACATAAATTTAAAATAAATGGCGTGGAAAATGTTATTTTTACTAAAATTACAAATGACATTTATGAATTTATTTGCCATCACAATCCATAAAATTTTCAATAAACATATGTAGATATTTTTGAAAATAGAACAATCCATAAATAGATATTTAATTAAAAAGGTATATATTGGATCAAAAATAATTTATTTAACTATATCAAATGGCTGAACGCCAACCTTTTTTCAAGATATTACAACGTATTTATGTGTGTCACGTTGAAAATTATATCTTTAATTTGTAACGTTTATATTGTAAATAATCTATATTTCTATCATTAATTTATTGGTTAATTATTATAATATTAAAAATTATTGATTGATCAAAACTATATAAAATATGATCTAATATGTAAATATACTATATCTATATATATATATATATAAATGAATGTATGTGTGTCTGTCTGTCCTTTATGCCTGACCAAACCACTCATTGGAACGCCATGAAACTTTGGGAAGTTATTTAGTATAGTACTGGGAAGGTTTCTGAAAAATAATTTCTTGAATATCTTGAATATCCTTAGAGTTATTTGCAGATTTGTAGATTTAACTCGCAAGCAGCGCCACCATTGCGACGATGATAACAAGTTTTTTTTATCTATAAGTTTTATTATCACTAAGTTTATTATCTTAAAGATTATTTATCAAAAGTAAGATTATCTCAGGATGACACGGCAATTTATTTGAGACAAGAATAATGATACAATTCCAAGGCAAAGATACTATTCCTTTAACTTCCAATTACCGAGGGAACCAATTAATATTGATTTTATTCAACTTATCGAGTATTTTTCAAGGGACCGGGGAAAAAATGTTCACTAGATAAAACGATGATTTTGTAATGTAGAAAATTAGGAAAGACAAAATTCAGGATGACACGGCACACAGGGACCGGGAAAAAATGTTCACTTTATCGAGAGATTCAAATTTACGAGTTTCAAATTATCAAAATATATCTATTATTTTTTTTTTTATAAGTTTATAGAGAATTGTTTTAACAAATGTTCGTTAGACAAACCTTTACTCGGGTAAAACCCGGGCGAAGCCGGGTACATCCGCTAGTTTCTTATATAAATATTGCTCTGATATGTAAATTTAAATAATATTTCACACTCTCTCTCTCTAATACTATAAGTAATTTCTATATATATATATTTGAAACTATTTACATATATATTTTAAACATTTACACGCAAATATCCATATAGGATATAGTGTGCGTGTGTTTTGTAATAAATAATCTCTTCACAATTCAAAATAGTTCAAGTCAAAACAGGAAAATGAACTCTTTAATATATTCACAACACATCCAATGATGCAGGGATACAAAAACACATTCCCAACAAATCAAATACATTTTCACACATTTTTTCCATTCCCATAATCATCACAGAAAAGTAAATTAAGGTTCGCCAGTGTGACTGAACTGGTCTTTTATTATTGGAAATGGGTCACGTCCCATTCGGACCAGGCTTGTTCTTTATCCCGGACTCTGTGAGTTGTTCGCATATTTATTCAAATTATTTTTTTTTATTAACGCGCAACTTTTTTTTGGGTGCAATTTTTTATTGCATTGAATTTGTGGCGTAATAAAAAGGTTATATTTAGCATCACATCGTTTTAAGGTCAAAGAAGTAGCTGCGGTCTGTGAGAATCGGTTGGCTACATCTCTGGGAGGTTTCAATGGGTCACATTCTTTCTCTATGTTCTTGAATTTTAATATTTTGAGTTAGGAAATATGGTTTGAAAATAAAAATACCAAAAGACAATTTTTGTAATATGAGTCAAGAATTAAAATAATCTTACAACTGTAAAAACAATATCTTTATCGTGTAAAGATAGAAGTTGTCTGGCCGGTATTCATACTTCTTCAAATTGAAGATACTTCGGGGAGAGTAAGATGTTTCTTAAAGATTTAATAGAGGAATACCTTTATTATATTTTTACTTGGAAAACTTTCAATCGAAAAGTAATTCTACAGAAGTGCTAATATATACTCATGGACCAAACTTAAGAAACTTGTACCTTTTAGCATGTATATCGGAATTCAGATAATAAATTTGAAAGATATTACAGTGACCTTTATTGAAAACAGGAGATAAAACCAAGTTGAACAAATTTGTCTCTGTCTTCTTAAAAAACATCAAAGACTTTTAACTTGAAGAAGTGGTGTCCAAGAATGTATAAGTACATACATTTAAGTTTAGTTTTAGGATAATAAAAGATCATTTTAACTTGGGGACAAGTAAATATAATTTTTAAAAACGTATTATTTCAAAGTTATAAGATTATTTTAATTATTTATTCAAACTTGTTTTACGATTTATTTAGATAAAATTTGTAATGACAGAATATATATGTCAAATGATGTCAATAGATGTCAATTGCAAATCTTTTTTTTTTAATTATAAAAATATTTAAATTTTTCGTTGCCAATATTCATTTGCATTGAAATTTACATAACGCAATTCTGTTAAGATAGACTATGTAATAACAATTGGAGGAATGGTCGGCTACCATTGCTAAAAGAGACCAAAGGTAAAAGCTTTCAGACAATAACGTTCTTCAACAGGCTGTAATACGGATACATGTTTTGTACGTCAGCTTATTGAAGGACGTCATTGTCTGAAAGTTCGCCAAGCACATACCTCTTCAATAAAGATACTCGTCACTTTTACCTTTGCTTAATATAAGCTTAAATATGTAAATAGTAGAGTCTAATGTGTTTGTATATGATCACACTCAATTGTATTAACTCGTAATTTTTTTTCAAATAACAGATTAAAATTTTTGAATACATAGAGTGCATAAGAAGTAGAAGTTTTTAGTTAATTTACAAGTAATGTTGTATTCTAATGTATCAGAAATCAAAGTCGTCGCAATAACAGTTCTAATCGAATAGAACAGTTTGGATGTGAGAAGTTTATGTAACTTTCTGTTGTAGTTACAATCAAATTGGTTGGTTGTGTCAGCCTCTCAGCAACTATGGACCAGATGGTTTCAATTGGTGAAACATCTGGGGAACGTACTGGTCAGGGCAGCAGAAGAATGTATATGTATTGAAGGTTAGGACAGCATGGACAACATGGGGTTGTGCATTGTCGTGTTGAAACGTAGTGAGAAGAAGGCTTCAAAGATAGCATAAATTCACGGGCCCCAATACTTCACAAATATAACTTTACTGTCCAAATTACCAGATGTGAGAACTAGAGGTGACCGTGATGTGTACCCAATGTCACCCTATTTCATCACTCCAGGTGATGGGCCCGTTAGACGATGACGAATACAAGCAGCTATTCGTCATTTCATTTGGCATTTCCACACGTGGAGACGGCCATCATGGAGTTAGTTAAAAAATAATGCTTCGTCATAGAAGACGACGTGACGAGACTCCTGCGTCCATGTTCGTCGTTCAACGCACCACTGTAGTACTTGTGCTGCAGTGTCAAGCAATTGTCGCCGTGCTGACAGTCCATTGTGCCGCACTGTCCTTGCTGATACTCCTCGTCGTCAAAACAACACAATTTCCTCACTCACCATAGTACGTGATATGGCTGTAGGATTTTGTCCATTTCTGTATTTCTAAATGGTAGTGACTGAGGGCCGCTGAAATCCTGTATGACGTTCTGTATGTCCCTCCTGGATCCATTAATTCCATATTCCTGTGACGGCCATAGAATCTGCACCATGCCGAGCAGCGATATCACGGTAGGACAGTCCCGGTAGGCTACCATTCTGTCGTGATCAAATTCCAATATGTGCTGGTTCCTTCTTTTATACCGAGATATAACAAGACATTTTCCCAAACAATCAAAATATAGATGCGATTTATAAAGGAGAAATCTGCTTTACGATCTGTCCCTTTTATATAAACTGTGGATGTGACATTACTCCTACCCTCTTTACATATTGGGGCTGAAATCCGAAAAATTTACATATCCCTGCATATTGTACCTCTTATGTGAATTTTGCTTTGAACCTCCTTCATGTAGCAATTTTAATGACAAGCAGTGTATCAATTTTGATCCCTAACTCTATGTTTTTAGAAAGATGCTTACAGATGTTCATCTAAACACATCTCCACTGTTAGTCACGCACACGTGATTGGAATATATATATATATATATAAGTAGAACCAAAAGTATTATGCTATCAATCACATTTTCTTCTGCGAATATTTAGAAAATAAATCATCTGACACCATCATATCTATAAATTTAATCACATTTTTTTTTCAATTGAAGGTTTTACACTTTTACTAAAAATAAATTCATTTATTTTATTAATGAAATACAATGTTTTTATAGAAGAAGACCATTAATTATAGGGGCTGGATTATGATCAATTCAAGTTGTGTAGACTCAACCCTAAAAAAATATTGTTTGACTTTTAAGCCACTCACTGTCTCTCTAATCAAAAATAGAGAGAGAGAGAAATATTTATACATTTGAAAAGGGCGACAGTGTTGACGAGACGTCAAACAATAATATTTTGAATGGAGGAGTCTACATCTTGATGATGTTTTAAAAGAACTGAAATTTGCGGGGACGAAAAACATCTGTGATCATTTTGGTGGCTCGTTCAAGTACAGTCTGTACCACGTTATCGAAGGTTAACAGCTATGTGGTTGGATTTTGTCGTTGTTGTTTATAAGTAAGAACCTTCTGTAATTCAAAACTAAAAAATGAAATCACTCACTATATTTTTGATTGCTCTGCTCTGAAAGAAGAAAGAAGAACCCTTATGCTCAAAACTGGGCAACTCTGTGCTTCACTTCCATCAATAATTAACAATATGACCCAGAATAAGTATATTGCTACGGCGTTTTATGGTTTCCACAAGTCCATATCTCAGAAGAAGGCCAAGTGATACTCACTCCTCACTTTCTTACTGCTACTCTTTTTGTGTTGATTTCTTGCTTCCCTCTTTCTTATTCTTATTATTATTTTTTCCCTTTTCTTGTTTTTTTTTCTTTCTCTTTTTACTCTGTATATATCGTTATTTCCTTTGTCTCACTGCTTTGTTCTTATGCATACCTCTGGTGAATCCTGTATAGGGTCAGTGACCCTAAATAAAGGCTTTTTTGTTGTTGTTGTTGTTTATAAGTAAGACACTATGTAAGCTACATTCATGGACAAAACTTAAGGATGTGGAAATTCTGATGTCGGTTGTCTGTATTTTTAAAGGACACAGGGGTCATTTTTTTTTTCACATTTGGTTATCTAATCTGTCTTCAATAAAGATCATTGTAATATCTTTCAGAGTTATTGTCTGAATCCCGATATACACGATAAAAGGTACAACTTCCTTAACTCCTTGAGTGTATATTTAACTATGGAGGGGGTCAACAAGTGGTTGGCTGTTATATATTTATTCCGATAGATGACGGTCCAGCCAACTTTGGAACGTTTAGTTTCCTGATGAAGACGGATTTCCTTTGTCATCTTCCAAATTAGAAAGAGAGAGTATTAATTTTAGTATAATTAATCAAAAGTAAATTTATGAATAATTTCACTAAGCTTAGCTGTGTATATATAAATGTTCCTAAAGATAAACATTTTATTTAAAATCTGATACCAACTGACCTCATAAATGTAACCACACAACCTAAGGGGACAAAACTTCCGGTAGGGATGATGTATCGTCTGCTTTGTTATTCAGGCCAAACGAAAACGAAATCTTTCGTCTGCTGCTGATAAAAAAGCGCCATCTTGGATTATGTAAAGTGACACTAATTCGAAAGAGGCAGCACATAACACCCGGAAGCATTTTTTTAAATATATAGAAAAATATACAATTTTTAAAAAATAATTTGCTTTTTTTGTGCTAGTTTTGAATTTCATAAACACCTCTATGGGAGTTTTATTTTCAGAGCGCATTCATTAAAACTATAAATATCACACAACAGGTTCCTCTCAATAAGAACTATAAACATAAGCAGAACAGACGAATACAATTCAAGGAAAGTGGTTGTTTGTTAAAACTGCCAGAACCTCTTGTAGGGTCCGCCAGTGATGTGCTAGGGTCTCTTAATATTACAGCATCTTAATAAATCTATTGTAGAATGTTGATTTAATAGTAGTGCTGCTGGATGGAGTCTGTTATACGAGTAGATAGATCTACAGCCACTCCTGAATCTTATTGAAGTTCCATCTCTTGATCTTGGAATCATTATAGTAGCATGATTAACATCGACATTATATAGATAGCGTTCCTCAACAACGGCTTATATTCTGATAAGGCACAATTTGGATTATAGATTATAAACACAAGGTAATAAGACCAAATCCAAATAGATAAATAGTGTGTGACGTTTCGGTAACAGCGTTGTTACCATCTTCAGACAACAGTACTGAATGTACACACTATTTAATTATTTGGATTTGGTCTTATTCCCTTGAACTTAGATTCCATCTGAAGATGGTAACAACGCTGTTACCGAAACGTCACACACTGTTTATTTATTTATTTGGTCTTATTACCTTGAACTTAGATTCCATCTGAAGATGGTAACAGCGTTGTTACCGAAACGTCACACACTGTTTATTTATTTATTTGGTCTTATTACCTTGAGCTTAGATTCTATATAACCTAGTTAACCCTCGGTAAATATTTGGTAGACTATAAGTCAAATAAGAGTTTGGTACATACTCAGGATATTCACCAAAATCACACGCACAGACGCACGTGTACCCCTCCTTAAGATGTATATGGCTCAAATGATTGACGTGCCATTATGTTGAGACGTAACTAAAAAGAGGAAAACTTCCCTAAGGCGACCATCTTCTCTAAGGCGATTATTCTCACCCTTAAATTATCCACTTTTCTATGAAAACTCTGGACCAGAATTGTAGCTGGAACGATCAATCTCCTGGGTAACAAGCCACATCAACACTGTGGAAGGGAACATTGGGTGGTGGCCATAGTGAGGTTTAATACCCCCTTCTTTATTATCTTTCTTTCGCCGACGGAAGTAAATTGCTGATTTCCGAGTCAGTTCTAATATAGAGTGTGAATGGCGGACATATGAAGAGTTTATAAGTTGGCTTGATGGTGTCATTGGTTTGTTATATCTATTGATGTGGAGTGTCTGACGGAATATAAACTATTGAGTACTAATTGAAGAGAGAGAGAGAAAAATAATTTAAATGGTTCAACTTGAAGTTGTGATGACTTATTACAGTAGGGAACGTGAGACAATAAGTGGAGAGAACACATTTGAAAATTTGGATAAAAGTATACCTATGCTTCAGTTGGTTACATGCTGGCATCGTATTGATAGAAAGGAATAAAACAGAATGTGAAGTGAAGTGGTATGTTATGCGGATGATGTTTCAATTATATGCTGGCACAACAATTGCAAAGACCTGAAATTAGTTATAGAACAAGCATTAAATACGATTGATGTATGGTGTAAGAGTAACAAACTTGAAATAAGTCTAGAAAAAACTAATATACTTTATTTACATAACAAAGAAAAAATCCCAATCAAATTTAATAATGAAATAATCATACCAACTCTGAAGACCAAAATTTTAGGAATAATAATTGCAAATCACAGAAGAAGAAACAAAATAAATTTTACATACCACATAGAAGAAATAGTAAATCGTACAAAACGTTTTAAAAATTATCTCTTCTCAATTTGCGGGAAATCTTGGGGTCTAAGCACCCAGAAAAGGCTAACTTTATATAAATCCATTTTTAGACCAATACTTACATATGGAGCCGAAATTTGGTTCAAATATTTAAATAAAAAATGTTTACAAAAATTAAATTCAACCCAATATCAAATACTGACATGGTGTATACAAGCCTATAAATCCACATCATATAGCTGTGTTCATAGTTTGGCCAACATTCCTCTGATCTCAGACTTTATCGAATCCAGAATCATGATATCTGTGATCTGAGAAACTTATCCACAGATGATCAACAAATTTATGACCCATTTATTCCAGGAATTATAGATACCTTTCTCAAATCAAGAATGAATGTTCTGAAAAACGAAGCAAATAATACCTTCTTAAGCTTTTTTCCCCAAGAAATCCCTAAATACTTTCGTCCAAATTTTTATAATACTCAATTTGTTACAAACCACGGAAATTTCAAAAGTTTTTTAAATAGAATAAAGGCAGTGGAGGATTCAAGTTGCTTTTGTGGTATGGAGGAACAAACCTCAAGACATCTACTGATCGACTGCCCAGCATTTCAAGATTATAGAATGAAGAATGAACTAGTTGTTTATGAATTAAACGATTTGATTTCCAATAAAAAATCATATCTAAAGTTCAATTCATTTTGTAAATACATTCTAAAATTTCTACAAAATCTGGATCTCTAATGTTTTTATTCGTTGAATAATGTAAATAACTCATGTAAATAGACTTTTCTCCTTGTTTGGCGCAAGTATCCCTTGCGGGATATAGCGCTTTGGAAATAAAATAATTGTAATTGTAATTGTAAAACAGAATGTGGGGGTTTTGAAACCATGTGTAGACAGGTGGTGAACTTACAGTACAAGAAGGTAGCCCCAATCCACCCTCCACCATGGCCTTGGTATTATATGTGTAGACATGTGGTGTACTTACAGTATAAGCAGTCACAACCTACCATGGCCTGGTATTATATGTGTAGACATGTGGTGTACTTACAGTATAAGCAGTCACAACCTACCATGGCCTGGTATTATATGTGTAGACATGTGGTGTACTTACAGTACAAGAAATAGCCCCAATCCACCCTCCACCATGGCCTGGTATTATATGTGTAGACATGTGGTGTACTTACAGTACAAGAAGTAGCCCCAATCCACCCTCCACCATGGCCTGGTATTATATGTGTAGACATGTGGTGTACTTACAGTACAAGAAGTAGCCCCAATCCACCCTCCACCATGGCCTGGTATTATATGTGTAGACATGTGGTGTACTTACAGTACAAGAAATAGCCCCAATCCACCCTCCACCATGGCCTGGTATTATATGTGTAGACATGTGGTGTACTTACAGTACAAGAAGTAGCCCCAATCCACTCTCCACCATGGCCTGGTATTATATGTGTAGACAGGTGGTGTACTTACAGTACAAGAAGTAGCCCCAATCCACCCTCCACCATGGCCTGGTATTATATGTGTAGACAGGTGGTGTACTTACAGTACAAGAAGTAGCCCCAATCCACCCTCCACCATGGCCTGGTATTATATGTGTAGACATGTGGTGTACTTACAGTACAAGAAGTAGCCCCAATCCACCCTCCACCATGGCCTGATATTATATGTGTAGACATGTGGTGTACTTACAGTACAAGAAATAGCCCCAATCCACCCTCCACCATGGCCTGGTATTATATGTGTAGACATGTGGTGTACTTACAGTACAAACAGTCACAACCTACCATCGTCTGATATTCTATATACATACGTAACATGAAGTATATGTTACGTTATACCGCGTTATGCATCGGGAAACTCCCCTCCAAGAGAATAAATGGTAATAAAAATAAATGAGATGATTATCATTTCGAAGTCGTTAGCAATGTAGCCGAGGTCGCTTAACAAGGACACGAGGTAACTCGTTAAAATTCAACGAAACAATAAAAAAATGTTTCAGGAATTTCAGGAACGACCTTACACGTGTTGCAATATTGATATTAACTGGAGAAAAACTGAATTTTTACGATCCCTTCTAAGAAATATTCATTTATCATACCAGAATATTTATCATTATAAGTTCTATGAATATGACATTTAAAATTTGACTTTTTCTCTGTTAAAAATCTCCAGATCACACACATATTAAATATAGAATAATATATCCTTTATACATATTTAAAGAGATTTGTGTGAGAAAAATGTATAGAAAAATGTTTTTTTTTTTGCGCAATCTTTGGTCAAATATATTTAAAATTTTACTTCATGATCATTGAAAATGTTCTAACAAAAAAAAATTGTTGAACAAAAACAGAAATGTTTTGTGAGCAATAGTTACCCAGAAAATATTTGAAAAGGGAAAAAAACAGAAATATTTACATAAATAGGGCAAGCATAAAGTAATTGATTATTTGTACTGTGGATTTATATATATAAAGTCTGTTAAAAACAACTTCTTTTAAATGCTATTCCACACGCAAGTATTTGATAGCAGACGAAAGCTCTCTAGATTATTTCCATCCTTTAAATGATAGGCTTAATAATAAAGAATTTGTAATTCCTGAACTTCTAGAATATATTACTGAAAAAAAAAGTATAAAACCAGTTGACGCATATAAAGAAATGTATATTATGAAAGGTAAGGGGGAAATGTGATTAATTAAATAATTATTTAATATAATAAAACATTGATTCAACAAAATATTTTATTAAAATACACAAAAAAGGAGAAAATAAATATTTCAGCTTCCGCCATTGAACAATGAGATCTGAGTCAAAATAAAAAGGCGGGAAATGATAATTGTATATTGAGTGAAAAGGTAAAATATTCAGTGAAACAACAACAAAAAAAAAAAAACATGATCAGTTGCTTCATATTAAATTATATTAAGTTTTAAATTCATGTGTGATGATTGTCCTCATATAGATCTAATTGTTAAATGGCAGAAGTTGAAATATTCATTTTCTATTGTTTAGATCATTTTAATAACGTTGTTTAAAAGCAATTTTTAGTATTAAAGATAATTATTTATTAACATTTTAGTCCTGAATTTTAAATTTACCATTATACCGTGAATATCAAATTTGGCTAATTTTTTAAAATTTTAATTATTATATAGGTTATATAATAAATAAAAAATGTCCTCGCAATTTTTTATAGCTCTAGTTTTTATTACCGATTTATTTTTATGAAAGGCCAGCCGTTCATTACGCCACAGACAGCTACGCCTATTTTCTCCTTTTAATATACAAATTCTATTCTAGAGTCTATTCCATCGTGGCCACCTAGATCATTTCGTAACCTTGCGTTGTTAGCTTGATTGAGTGAATGTAAAAAAATTTTGACTATGTGGTCTGGAAGTATGTCAAAATTTGATCACAAAAATTGAAAGGAAAAATAGAAATTAGTCTAGTCTCGATCACCCCGATCACATTTTTATGGATCTTCTGCCGCTCATTACACTAAAGAAACGGCTTAGTTATTTTTGTCCGTTTTAAAGGAAATTCTATTCTCTCGTCTATTCCCGACCCTCGCGGCCACCTAGAAGTCTGAAATTTTGTATACTTGCAATGTTAGTTGTATTGAACTAGTCTATTAAATAGTAGACTTCTACGTGGTCAAAATGTTTTTAAAAAATTGATCACAAAATTTAAAACGAAATATAGAAAAACAGTCCATTACCGAACACCCAGAAGTCTGGAATTTTGTCAACTTGTATTGTTAGTTGTATTGAGAGAGTCTATATATTTTCAGACTTCTGTGTGTGGTCTGGAAGTATATTAAAATTGAACACAACATTTGAAAATAGAAATTAAAATTAGCCTATTTTCGATCACCCAAAAGTTTGATATTTTGTCAATTAGCAATGTCATCAGGTTTGAACACGTGTACCTAATTTCATCCTTCTAGATGCCCTGTGTTATTATATTAAAATCAATCACAATATTTAAAAGAAAAATATAAATTAATCCATCGCTGTCCACCCCGACCACCCAGAAGTCTGAAACTTTGCCAACTTGCATGGTCATCAGGTGTGAACAAGTATACCAGACTTCTAGGTGCTCTGTAAGTATATTACAAATTGATTATAAGAATTGTGGACAGACAGAACAACATGCAAGTTAAATAAAAGCTTCTTAAAAAGGCACAGAGATGGTTCCAAAGATTCAATTCAGGCAAAACTGGCTTCTCTAATGAATCACGATCCTGAAAGCCTGTGTGAATTATATTGTAAAATCCAAATCCGAACCTGTTATTATATCTATCTACCATGAATATTGTAGCAAAGTATTTATTATATTTCATGTACAGATTATTATTTTTTATATTTCGGTACTCTGGAAACTTCCCTTATTGCTTATCCTGTATCTTTTATAAATGATTTTGTTCTTGTCTTAAATAAATTGCCGTGTCATTCTGATCTTTCCTAATTTTCTACGTTACAATATAATGACTGAGTATATAATACAAGGTTGTTCCAACAGTTCGTAAACACTTACAAAAAATTGAAATAGCAATATTATTCGCCGTTATGTATAATGTATTTGTATTATGTATAAAGTAACTGTGTGTATCATTATTATGTATTCGCCGTAATAATATTATTCGCCAAATAATAAGAAAAACCTGGGACAACCTTATAGAATCATTTTTATTTTCGTAAATTTCCGTACAAACACACCAGATTAAAGAGTTACAAAAGAACAATTGACAAAGTGGTATCTCTACAGAATTTATCTACACAGTCTGATGTTCTCATGTCGTGGAACTCTCCAACTTTGTAGAAATAACTGTCCAAGCATCCATCCTATGTAAGGCCTATATTCTTGTAGCGTATTTTTATTGATTCTCTCAGCCATGAGAAAGGTAAACCCCCAGTATAAACATCACCAATTCTAAAAAAGACAATAGACTTGTATGTTAGGTCTACTTTGCGGAAAAATCTTCTAAATCCTTTGATGTTGGTCAACAATCGAAACAAAAACCAAAAACAAAACAAAACAAAAAACACGCACAAACCTAGGGGATATCAAAGTTGAAAAAACGAGCGGGTAAATAGTAAAAAATACTTTCTCGTGGGACTGAATTTTGTTGACTTTCTAGGAGCGATAGGTAACAACAATGGGGAAGTTTGATAAAAAGTGGTATTACAAATAAATCATAAAGTCCACTATGGCCTATCTGATTGGTACAAAAATTTGGTTGCCCTTTTGTAAAAATACATTTGCCATTTTATTCTTAAAGACAAATTTCAAATTGATTGTAATTTGAAAGTGAAACCAACGACATAATTCAATCGTGGAAGCGATTGTTCAAACTTATTTAGCTCTGAATGTCTTCAACCTTGGGAAAGTATTACCGTGACAAATAAAATGCGAATAGTACAATGGAATTCCTATGACCCCCGAAAGTAAACATCAATAATTGAAAACAAATTGTTAAATGTAAACATCAATAATTGAAATCAAATTGATAAACTTCAGTTAGAGGTAGAGAAGCTATGTTTAAAACTCTTGGAATGTTTTTATGCATTCTTTGAAGAGAAAGATACCATGTAGTGCCCGCATACGGCCCTAAATGGAAATTCAAGGATATCTTCTGGATACGTTTTGCTTTAATCTATGCGAGGGGTCGGCAAACCTTTGAGTCGGAAGAGTCAAAAATTACAATTTAAAAAAATTTAAAGTTTTTAAAGAGCCACAACAATTTTTCTTGCCAACAATAAATAGTACCCGCATAAATAATATTTACGTATGGAACTATATAAAGAGCTTCACATCCAAAGAGCCGCATCTGGCTCGCGAGCCGCAGTTTGCCGACCCCTGGTCTAAGCTATGAAGGATGTTTGGTTAAATACAATTTCATGAATAAGATTTTGTAACATTCAATATGTTGGGTTCATATTGACTCCACAGTATCATGCTGGGGTCGGCAATATTCTAAGTAGGAAGAGTCAAAATTACAATAAATACCATTTCCAAGATTCCACCTTTCAGTGTAACTTAAATAAGCAGAATGATCCAATACAGTATTAGAGCTCTAAAGAAGCGATCTGGTAGATTAAATTGGCGAAACAGCTGGGAGGGTTCACCACTGATGAGCCAAACCCTCCCAATATTTTTTCATCGCAGTAAGGACAGTAGAAGTTTGTTTCATTTGTAAAAAATAAACATTCGCGTTATAATGTCTTCATTCGTTATAAACATTCGCGTTATAATGTCTTCATTCGTTATATATTCGTTATATATATTCGCGTTATTACTTTGTAAAAATTACAATTTACAAAATTTCAAAGTTTTTAACCAGCTACAAATATTTTTCTTGTCAACAATAAATAGTTTTCACATAAATAAAGTTTTTATTTATGCGAGTAATACACGCAGCTTCACATCCAGAGAGCCGCATGTGGCTCGAGAAGCCGCAGGTTACCGACCCTTGCTCTAGGGGTTAATTATAAAGTTACAATCACAATATTATATTCTCCTAGAGATAATAAAAAGGCAATATTGGGGATTGAATAAAAATATTTATTTGCCAATATTTCAGTTGGGACTGAACACCAACCGTTGTGAAGGCATTACATTTTATACAAACATTTTGTATAAATTTTGTATTTTATAAATGTAATAACTTGATAATTGGCTTTCAGCCAACCGAAATATTGGCAAATAAATATTTTATTCAATCCAATATATGCCTTTTTATTATCAAAAGATTTAAATAAGGATAGTTCCATTTTTAGAATATTCTTCTATATATGATCATTCATTTAAATATGATATTTTGTTGTGCTTGCCTCTTATTTCCCACGTGAAAACTTTTACATTTTGTAATTTAAAAGATAAATGTTTGATTCTAATAGGAGGCTTATGTAATTATTAAAATTTTGTTTTATTTTTATAAATATATTGGGTGTCTATATTCCACTACCCTCCTTCCTCTAAACAAAGCGTGTATTTCTTAACATTAGTCAATCGCATACGCGTTTCGGATTAGTTGGTTCCCATTACTGAAATGTAGCTTGCGCACTAAAGGTGATCTCTTTTGACGAAATAGTATTTATTCTTTTTGATCTCTTCTCTTATTTTGAACATATATGGTAAATTAAATTTCTGATATAAAAAAAAAACTCTGGGAAACAGAAAATTCAATGTATAAAACCATCACATTCTCGCCATAAAAACGAATTAAATGTTCATTTTTAGCAATAGTTTTGTTTCATACTTTTACCAACAATATTCTCTGGTGTGTGTATTTGTCAAATTTAGCAAACTAACCTAGATTTTTTACATAGTATGCGTATAATATATTACGCGTTTTGACTATTATGTTTTATATTTAATGAAACATAGATTTGATATTTATCTTATGCTTTATAAAAAGGTTTTAATTTTGCGCATGCATGTATTTGATTCATAATATACATTAAACTAGCGTTTACATATAGAATTGTAAAAGTATTTATACAAATAATAATCCGACTATTATTATAAACATCAATACACCAAAAGATTTTTTTAAAAAAGCATACGATAAATTAAAAAAGCAGACGAACTTTTATTTTTTTTCAACCAATAGAGAAACGCGAAGAAATTTTTTCTTCGAACTGTCAAGGAAAAACTATGTTGCAATAACAAAATAATACCGCGTGAAAAAATCTTTAAAAAAATATATATATATACAGGTTTATAATAAAAAGTTTTGTTGAATATTTTTTTCACTCATTGATAAATAGGGTTGAACGCTAAGTTAAAAGGGGGCTAAGCTAAGAACTTACCTGCAGGGAAAATAAAACCGTCAGCCACCACCATGGCGCCATTACTCTCCCATTCCTCTGGTAGACTGGCCTGGGCAGGTTACGACGTCACTCACTTTCACAAGCTAGCGTTCCCTGATTGGTCAGCAATACCTTGAGTAGGTGTGCTCAACCGTGGGTTTACGTTTAGGCATCGTCTGGCAATTGAGTCATTTCTGACTTTTTTTGGTATTGTTATTTACAAATATACTATCTATAAATATATACCTAAACAATGATTTTTGTCCATTGTTAACTATTGTTAACGATTGTTTTTTGTGCATTTTTAGGTCAATAGAATTTACTAATAATAAACTATTTCGTTTAATTTTTGTTTTAATATTTTAATATACACGTATGTTTGTACACGTAAATATAATTATATTGAAAGCATTTTTTATTGTTTGACCAGAAATGCGGAAATTTCATGTAAAAAATTTTGTTTTCGGAAAATCAGCATAGTTATTTCACTAGTAGGTTTTCGGACTGATGCATGTAATATTTAGTCTTATATTCCTTTTTTTTATGTTCTTAAAATTCACATTCCAAAGTCTAGTACTAGATTCTTTCCTGCTTTTACACTTTCATTTAATCAATAAGGATTCAAGGGTTTCGTTTCTTATTTCTTTAATTTCTCGAGCTTTCGGGCTAACGTGCCCTTCCTTCAACACGGAGATACTGAAGTAAAAAAAGCGTGTTATAACTGGATAGAAGTTGTACTTCAGTATCTCTGTGTTGAAGGGCATGTTAGCCCGAAAGCCCGAGAAGTAAAAGAAATAAGAAACGAAACCCTTGATTCCTTTATGATTAAATCCAAAAGTCCCGTACTGTTTTCCCGACACGCGTATGTACTGTTACAACTTAATATTCAGCCTTTTGATGTAAAATATGATTTTAGCATATTTGATGCCACACAAACTTTATTTAAACATTTCTGTTAAAATAAATGTGTTTCAGCAACCCTGGCAGTACAGAAGAAAGGAAAGTGTATAGCCCTAATGTTTACCTTTTAGTTAGTTGTAAATAATTCTCTAATTAATATGTTTGTAATCTTGGTAAAGATAATAAAATAAGATATTATCTTAATTTGTAGTATATTTATGTCATAATTTGTATATAATTGTATGCCCCCCGACCCACTATGCATGTACACTGTATGATTTTCAAAGATTTAATAAAGAATAAGGTAACTGGAGGAAAGAAAGTAACAAAAAGACATAGGAAGTAGATCTAGAAGAGAACATAATTATTAATAACGTCACAGTTAACCTTCTGACCCCGGGAACCCTGCGAGCTAAGTTTAAACCAATACTTCCTGGCAAAGCAGGACGTATCTGGTTACCAGAAGTTATAAAAGTTTGAGAGACGCCCAATTTCCGGAACAAGACCGGACGTATTCTGATAACGCGGAAGTAAATAAAGTCGAAATAGCACCCGACACTTCCTATCAGGCAGACCATATCTTTCACCAAAGAGAACCGCGGTCCAATTAGAAAGTCTCCCCTTAAGTAGGTCAACCAATAGGAAAACGGGGACGTTCCATTCTCGACCAATCAAAAAGAAACTGAGTCTTGGTGTTAAATCGAAAAGCAAGAATGGTCAGTTGTTCACTCGCTCTCGCCGAGTTCGGACCTAGTAGTGTTTTGGCTCCCATCTGAACAACATCGACAGTTCTTCATTCACTCCCACCGAGTTCAGACCCAGTCATCGACTCGACCCCACCAAGGTAATGTCTGCTCACTAGAGACCTCTCTCTCCGCTCATTTCATCTAAATCCAATCATCGCCATGTGATCAACTAATTAATCATCAAAAACCGCTCTGCCTTTCTCAAAAGCTTTCTTTCCTCCAACCCGTTGCCTTATATTTTCAACCATCAAGTGTCCCGGCTTATTTCCCCTGTGTGTAATCCTTTCACTCAGCCACCACGACTGCATCATCCACCACGACTGCATCATTCATCACGACTGCGTCACCACTTCAACAACCTTCAACACCAAGAGTAAGGTTTCCCAACATAGTAGAATACCACAGCTATTCCTAAAGTCGACAGGATTCTACAACAGTGTAATACATCAAATATTGCAGTGATATAAATCCTTTGGACCATATTACATAGAGTCGACAGGATTAAGATGGAAATTAGCCCAGGCGCCAGCAAAACAAAAGGCAATGACACAACGAGCGGAAAGAAACTGACAACGAACGAAGCGACAAGACATACCCTGGCGACGGTAATTTTAGAACTGACCGCCGCGCTACAAGGGGCAAGATCCACGCAACTGAAAACGGTCTTCCGGAGCGCCACCCCCGGGGCAACCGACGCCCGCGCCGCCGGTACGTGTCCGAACAACCTGACGCCCACCGAGGAGTCGCCACCCGCCATGCCGTACCCGTGCACCCGGAAGCAACCCACGCGAACCGGGACAGTGCAAATAGTCCGAAAACGGTCCACTCGAATGGAAGCAGTACAAATGGCTAGATTTCCCTTTCAATTGCGCGGACAGTGCAAACGGTCCCGATCCGGCCCAACAGATATTCCAAGCCAGCCACCCCAAGCCGAAGACGCCACAGTGGAGAGCTTTCGAGACTAAGGTAGGCAATCCACCCAATGACACCATCAAATTGACTTTGGACTTGTATCTGACCCAGGACCTACCATGTACCTTTCTAATTGAACCAGACGCAGGTTCGAACATATTGCCGTATCATTTATACAATAGATTAAAAGCACAACTTCCCAACTTAAGTATTAAAAAACCTTCCCTTGATCTATCCACCCTAAATAGTTTTACGAAAATAATAGGACATTTAACTCTCCCTCTGACAATAGGCCAAATAACCCGTAGAGAGAACTTCCACGTGGTAAATGCATCCTTGCCATTTGGAGTTCTTACCTTAAAAACCCTTTATCAGTATAAATTAAAATTAAATTATAATCACGGCACTATTTTCCAACTTGGCGTCCCATTATCTAATACTATCTACCACTTTAAACATGTATCAAATGAATGCAAGCACGGGCTAGGCCAAAACCTGTCCCAAAGGACTCGCACAGCACCCAAAGCTTTCACACATGGAAACCCTTGCCTGCATTCATTGCCCAAACCCCAAATATTTACATGCCACCATTCTAATCTCACACCACGCAACTTTTCACTCAACCCAATTGCCAATACTTTATGCCCACAACACATAAAGCCACAACGGCTTCAACCTACAATTCCAATCATGCCCAAAAAAACGTGTCAGTACAGCTCACACACTTACCACACAAAATCCATACACGCACCCATACGTCACCACACAACAAACACGCACAATCCGCACAACAAACGCAACACGCGCGCCAAAAGACAACAACAACCAGTAAGCGCATGCACAATCGTTAAGAATAATACAATCATCCCGTCTACACAAAACATAGAAAAAATTCACGCCACCAAACAACCACACAATCGAAAAACATTGCGATCTTTCCTAAAAGCTGTGAACGCCTATAAAGAGTTCATTCCGGACCACGCCCGCTTGCGGACACCACTTGTCAACCTTCTAAAAAAGGATGTCGTGTGGGTCTGGAGTGACGAATGCCAGAAAGCGTTCACTAACCTGAAAGAAAGCCTTACCACACACCCCACATTACACCTTTACCAGGAAGGTCTGCCATGCCAGGTGTACTGTAACACCTCAACATTCAGCATTACAGGCATTCTTAAACAAGTCTACCCTGATGGGAAGACATACACCGTTCAACATTTCAGCCGATCTCTGCGTAGTCACGAGCGAAATTATTCAGACTTGGAACTACAATGCCTAGCCATTGTGGAAAGTGTGGATAATTTCCGCACCTGTCTAATGGGCAGAAAGTTTACAATATTTTCTGACCATCCCGCATTGCAGTGGTTGAAAGAGATCAAAGCTCCGTCAGGCAGATTGTTTCGATGGAGGTTAAGATTGTCAAGATACGAATATGAGGTCCGTAGCATAAATGGAGTACAACAATATGAAACGGGCGTTGGAACTCGTATCCCATTTTGTGGCTTTCTAGATGCGCCACTCATACAGAGCCAACAGTCTTCTCCACCGAGAAAATCTCGCGTGACTATGGATCACAATAAACTGCGCACCGTCTCCCGAAAAGGAGTACTTAAAACTATAGTCCCAAGTTCACTTACAACCAGACTTCTTAAATCCGTACACACTCAACACCACCATCCAAACATCTCCAAGATGACGAGACTCATCTCGTCACAATATTATTGGCAGAACATGACACAAGACATCGCAAAACAGGTAAAAACCTGCCCCACCTGCCGATTCGCTAGAAGAATCGATGAATACAACCAACCTTCACGTAAAAATACCGACACAGGCACCAAAGCAAAACAAAATTCGTACATAAAGCACAGCGTACACACAACACAAACAATGCCAAAATTACCACATCCACGTCAGAGAAACGATCACACATCTCAACCTAAACCAATTACCGCCGACATATCTCTAATAAAACCATTGACGATCAAACAGGAGAACTGTAAACCTGACAACCAGTTCAATCATATCACACCACTCCCTAAAGATATCAAACAGGAGAACTGCGAACCTACCAATCATTTAAATTCTACAATTAATAAGGTTCAGGCAAATATTTCAGAGTCCCCATTTACAAAAATCTGGAAGAACATGGGGCAATATCCTATCTTTCATCTGATTTTTATCCTTTGTTTGTTAGTTCTACCATACCACTGTATCCCAATTTTATTCATTAATTACTTGTTTATCTATACCATGCCCGCTCAGAAAATCTTCGAACTACAAGAGGCAGTTTTTAATTTTGGACAAACATTAGGAAACATCTTTGCAGAAAATCTAAATAGACTCCGAAGAGATAGAAGTAATTGAAGGATGACCAACCAATGTCGGAGAAGTCATACTCCAAAAACAAGACCCGAGCCGCACCCCAAAATAAATAAGCGGCAGGAAGTGAGAATTTTGAGACACCGCGACAGGAAGTGTAGTCCGCGGCGAATAATTCGGCCTATGCAAACAAAAGGGAGCGCCTCGTCCGATCTCCAATTACCATTCCCTCTCTTCTGCCAACACGTAAAATTAGGTCACCGCTCCCCGCACAAATTCCTCTCTCTATACCACCAATCTTGGGTTCCAATTCAAGCCTGCGCATCGACTTTTACAAATCGACTGTCATTCGAAAACCAAACAAGGTACACGACACACATCTAAATGAGTTCCCATCCCTATTATAACAAATCAATTACTTTACAGACTTCTAACATTTTTCACAACACACACAAAGATAAAAAAAATATAGGGCATAATTGAGCAATTAAAAAATTTATAGGGCATAATTGAGCAATTAAAACATTTAGATCAGGGCATGTAGATACAAAAGGGTTCAAAACAATACGCCTTATTGTTCATATTAATCATTTTCATTATTTTCTCTCAATTAAAAATGTAAATATTTAATCAATTTATCAATTTATTCAACTTATTATCACTTTTAATCATTAATTATCATTTTTTTTTCAATTAGTTTATATTATCATTTTTATTTATCAATTATCATTCTATTTACCACTTAGCTTATATTGCCACAACTTCAATTATCAACGAAAACTCATTGATTTTCGGTTACACTAAAAACATTAAATCAGCCTATTTTTGAAACCTTTTTATTTTTCATATTTCCTTTTTTTTTTCATTCAACCAAGCACTCAACTTTGATTTCGCTCAACTACTTTTTATTTTTATTTGATTTCAAAATACCTTATGAAATTTTATTTTTATTTTTATTTTGATTTCTCAAAAGCCCTAATAAAATTCCCTCGGTTTCCATTCCCAATTTCGAGCTAGAATATGGTTAGGCATTTTTCCTTTTTTTTTCTCACCATGCACCAAGCATTCACTTTGATTTCTTCCAACTTTTTATTTTACTTTGATTTCTCAAAAGACCTTATGAAATTTCCTCGAATTCCTTTCCAAAATTCGAGCAAAAAAGTAACTAGGCATTTTCCCTTATCACCATGCAACAAAACAATTTTTCTATTTCAACCAAACACATTCAATTTTGATTCCATTCAACTATTCTTATTTTATTTTGTTTTGATTTCAAAGCGCCTTATGAAATTTCCTCGATTTCTTTTCTCAAAATTCGAGCAAAAAAGTAACTAAGCATTTGTCTTTGTCACCATGCAACAAAATATCTTTCTTTTTCAACCAAACATTCAATTTTGATTTCATTCAACTATTTTTATATTATTTTTATTTTGATTTCAAAAGCCTTAATAGAACTCCCTCGATTTCATTTCCTATCTCGAGTAGAATTCGTTTAGGCGCATTTTCCTTTCTTTTTAGCCCACTATGTACCATAGCATTCATTTTGATTTCTTACAATTAAAAAATTTTTGATTTCTATTAATTATACTCAACCTATATCATCAACACCATTCTATTTTACTTATTATATCGCCACCAATGCTTGTATATAGACTCAATACCCACAACTAATTTTCCCACAAAATTATTTTTCACCTTACAGAATTCTCTCAGGCTAACCCCTTCTTGAATTCTTCACATGTAGGGGGCGCATCTGTCATAATTTGTATATAATTGTATGCCCCCCGACCCACTATGCATGTACACTGTATGATTTTCAAAGATTTAATAAAGAATAAGGTAACTGGAGGAAAGAAAGTAACAAAAAGACATAGGAAGTAGATCTAGAAGAGAACATAATTATTAATAACGTCACAGTTAACCTTCTGACCCCGGGAACCCTGCGAGCTAAGTTTAAACCAATACTTCCTGGCAAAGCAGGACGTATCTGGTTACCAGAAGTTATAAAAGTTTGAGAGACGCCCAATTTCCGGAACAAGACCGGACGTATTCTGATAACGCGGAAGTAAATAAAGTCGAAATAGCACCCGACACTTCCTATCAGGCAGACCATATCTTTCACCAAAGAGAACCGCGGTCCAATTAGAAAGTCTCCCCTTAAGTAGGTCAACCAATAGGAAAACGGGGACGTTCCATTCTCGACCAATCAAAAAGAAACTGAGTCTTGGTGTTAAATCGAAAAGCAAGAATGGTCAGTTGTTCACTCGCTCTCGCCGAGTTCGGACCTAGTAGTGTTTTGGCTCCCATCTGAACAACATCGACAGTTCTTCATTCACTCCCACCGAGTTCAGACCCAGTCATCGACTCGACCCCACCAAGGTAATGTCTGCTCACTAGAGACCTCTCTCTCCGCTCATTTCATCTAAATCCAATCATCGCCATGTGATCAACTAATTAATCATCAAAAACCGCTCTGCCTTTCTCAAAAGCTTTCTTTCCTCCAACCCGTTGCCTTATATTTTCAACCATCAAGTGTCCCGGCTTATTTCCCCTGTGTGTAATCCTTTCACTCAGCCACCACGACTGCATCATCCACCACGACTGCATCATTCATCACGACTGCGTCACCACTTCAACAACCTTCAACACCAAGAGTAAGGTTTCCCAACATAGTAGAATACCACAGCTATTCCTAAAGTCGACAGGATTCTACAACAGTGTAATACATCAAATATTGCAGTGATATAATAACTTTGGATTATATTACATTTATGTGTTAAATAAACTACACACACACAAAATAACAATTTCTTATATATTTTAAGTTTTAAAAAAAAGTTCAATATTCCAAATTTTTACAAAATATTGAGTAGAACCTCCCTGTAAAGGACAACAACTAATTGCAGAGCCAAAGTGTCCTTTAAGGAGAGGCGTCCTCTTACCGGAGAGTTGCTAAATTGTAAAAATGGTAATTTTGCAAATGAAAACTGTCCTTTGTGGAGAGTATTCGCTAAAGGGAGGTTCTACTGTAAATGAATTGTTTTGAAAAAATAGAGCAATCCATAAATAAATCTTTAATTAAACAGACATATATTTGATCAAGAATAATTTATTTACCAATATTTCAGTTGGCTGAACGTCAACCTTTTTCAAGGTATAACAGCGTATTTATATCAAGCGCCACATAACGTCAATAGAATTAAGTTAAAATATATATTTTTGTGCCTATACTCAATGGGGAGGTAAAAAATGAATGTATATGAAATAAATCTATACATGGGTGCAAAGTGATTGAAACATTTGGTTATCTGCATAATTGATTTTGGAGGCGAAGGATTTTATATATTGTTACATACGCTGACGAGCGCCAACAGCGCGAAACGCGTTCGTGGATTAGATTGGGTTGACCAAATATCAGGGAACAGGTTAAATCAATCTTTAGCTGATATCTGTTTACTAGATGGCGCTCTGCCATCTAAAAAGCACAGGTGCTCCTGGTCAGGGTATGCCTTTTTTATTTTTATGATCCACACCTGACCTATTTATTTTTTCTATTATTTTTTAAAACATATTGTTACATAGAAAAATGAGGGAACACAAACATGATGATGGCAAGGCAATTGATTTTGATCAAAACAACTACCAAATAATTTTCATGAAAGAACAGAGGCAATGATAGAAAGGCTCCGAGTAACAAACTAAGTAGAATAACAATCTGTTAATTGATTTTAAATTACTCTGTGCCACAATATACATTTGTGTTTATATAATAAATAGGCATATATTGGATTGAATAAAATATTTATTTGCTAATATTTCGGTTGGCTGAACGCCGCTGAATACTTTGACAAAGGTTGGCGTTCAGCCAACCGAAATATTGGAAAATAAATATTTTATTCAATCCAATATATGCCTATTTATTATCTAAGATTTAAATATGTATTGCGCTCTATATTCAGATATATTTGTGGGTAAAGAAAAAAGGCATCTCCTGATCGTGCGACTAGAAGTTTTGATGGCTTGCGCCATCTATCGGAATAAATATAAGCTAATCGTTGATTTTATTTATTTTATAATTGGTCAGATACCCTCCCTTGATTAATCAAGAAAAACTAACCACGTACGCGTTTCGAGCTGTTGGCCCTCATCAGCGTGGTGCGAGTTGTAGTTCAACGACCAAAAAGAAACTGGCCTTTGGGGCATCCTAAAAAAAACCAATAAAACAGGCATTTATGCCGGAAAGCGTGAGATTGGGCGTGAGGGCGTGAGAAATTAATCAAGAAAGGGTATTTGGTCAATTATGGAATAATTAAAAATCCACGCTTAGTTAATATTTATTCCGATAGATGGTGCAAGCCATCATCCACTTTTAGTTTCACGATCCAGGAGATGTATTTTTCCTAATTTATCCACCTGATCCAAGTATAATTCCACTTTTTTTTACTAATTTCCGTATTAGTGTGTGTTTATGTATTAAATCAATTGCTGATTTTTGTATCTCAAATGTTTGTAAATAGTTTTCATTTCTGTATTTTAAATATCTCAGAAGTGAACAACAATATTATAGAAAAAAATTAATGTAATACATTAATTTAAAAAATTGGTGTCTAAAATGTCTTCGAAATTATCTTAAATCATAATCAATAAATGAAAGATTTTTTAAATTTCAAATTTAAATGTTTCTTGATTGAAAAGAAAATGTAGTTATATATATTAGGAGTATAAATAAGTTCGTGCGGGTTTTTTTCCAGAAAATTGGAGCTTTATTGTGAAAAATTGGTTAGACATTCAATGTTCAAAGTATTGTCGGTCGCTAGCCACTACTTTTTCCCATCTTTCTGGCAATTGACGGATCTTTCTCGGAAAAAAGCCGGCTCTTTGGCTGCTATCCATTCATCGATTCATTTAAGACAATTTCAAAATGATAAGGATTTAAAGTTATTCTAAAGGTTTAAATGATTTCAACAACATATGTTTATCTTATCAAATCTAATTTCTAGAAAAGGAATTCTAAAGACAATGATGGGAAAACACATTAGACATGAAATGTTTATGCCATAAAATAATCCCTATATATATTTAAAAAAGTCAGTGTATGTATGTATGTGTGTATATTTGTCGGCTATAAACTTCCACAATACGTAACTAATCTGCCTGAAATTTTAAAAATTATATAGAGTAGAATATGGGAAAACCTATATTGAAAATTTCAGATCTCTATCCCGAATATGCGCCGCGTTATTTGCAAATTTGCCCTTTTACTCGCGAGCAGCGCCTCTAGCGGTGAAGATGGGAGGTAATATCAAATGACCTAATTTACATGTAAAGTTTGGAGCGGGGAGTTTCACAAGAGTGATATACACGGCACCATTTTATAATTGTAACGAATAGTATTTGAATAAAAACCTTTAATCGTGTAAAACCCGGGCATTCGGCTAGTATTTCATAAAAATTGGTATCTAAAATGGCTTAAAATTTAGTGTATCTTAAATCATAATCAATATATGAACGATAAATATTTCTTGATTGAAAAATAAATTGTGTGTGTAGTTATATATAAATTAAAGACAATTTCAAAATGATAAGAAATTAAAGTTATCATAAAAGTTTAAATGCTTTCAACAACCTATGTTTATCTTATCAAATCTAAACTAATTTCTAGAAAAGGAATTCTAAAGACAATGATGGGAAAACGCATTAGACATGAAATAATTATGCCATATAATAATTATTTAAAATGATGATAAAGAAAACTTTCACGCTGAGGTTTTACAAGCAGAAAGTTCAAAAGGTTAATGACCCCTCAAGTTTGTGAATGGGGGGAAAACGATGATTCAGAGATTTTACAAGAATCCCTTACTGTGCTGAGTCACGGAGAGGTTGTTGAAGTCAGTAACTATCTATAGTTCTTCAACATCCCCATATCTTTTGGCTTTTCGAATGACACTCATGGACAAAACTTGAGAGAGCGGAGTCTTTGATATCCCCTTCATCTGTTTTGTGCAGGAAACAGGGTCAATTTTGTTCACACTTAGTTATCTCGTTTATCTTCAATAAAGTTCACTGTGTATCAATATCTTTCAGAGTTATTTTCTGAATCCCGATATACCTGCTAAATGGTACAACTTCCTTAAGTTTTGTCTCCCTGAGTATAGATAGATCAAATGGCTATAGCAGGGATGCTAAGTCACCAGGAATATAGATATAGAGGTGCCCCACAAAATACTCTGTGCCATAGAATACTTCATTAACGACCGCTAAGGTAAAGATCTGCATTGAGAGATGTTGTTCTTTCATTTGTGCAAGAATTGAAGGGAAGATAATTGATCATCTTATTTACTATTTTTAACATCATTTGACCTTTCTTTAACAATTTTTAAAATCAACACACTTGTGTGGCTTATTTTCTTCATTATTACATTTAAAAAATATATTTTTAAGAGTAATATCGGTGAAAATACGGAAATATTTCAAATTAAAATTAATATTTTCTTTTTTTTTTAAATAATAAAATCGTAATTATTATTATTATATCATAATTATTAATCACTATTTGAAAGACTATACAGTAAATATGAATTTAGGAACCAATTTTAGTGGGTGGTAATTGGATTTGAGGAAAACATCGCAAATTGAAGTGTACCGCTAACTTGGCAGTGTACTGCCAAACATTTTACTGCTGAAACATTTTACTGTATTTAAATAACTTTTTTAATGATATCATTTTTTGGTGAATGCAGTAAGTGTGTCGCTAACTTGGCAGTGTCGCTAGCAAACATTTTGCTGTATTTAAATAACTTTTTTAATGATATCAATTTTTTGGTAAATGCAGTAAGTGTGTCGCTAACTTGGCAGTGTCGCTAGCGGGCATTTTACTGTATTTAAATAACTTTTTTAATGATATCAATTTTTTGGTAAATGCAGTAAGTGTGTCGCTAACTTGGCAGGTTCGCTAACAGGCATTTTACTGTATTTAAATAACTTTTTTAATGATATCATTTTTTTGGTGAATGCAGTAAGTGTGTCGCTAACTTGGCAGTGTCGCTAGCAAACATTTTGCTGTATTTAAATAACTTTTTTAATGATATCAATTTTTTGGTAAATGCAGTAAGTGTGTCGCTAACTTGGCAGTGACGCTAGCGGGCATTTTACTGTATTTAAATAACTTTTTTAATGATATCAATTTTTTGGTAAATGCAGTAAGTGTGTCGCTAACTTGGCAGGTTCGCTAACAGGCATTTTACTGTATTTAACTACCTCTTAATGAGATCAACATTTTGGTAAATGCAGTAAGTGTGTCGCTAACTTGGCAGTGTCGCTAGCGGGGATTTTACTGTATTTAACTATCTTTTAATGAGATCAACATTTTGGTAAATGCAGTAAGTGTGTCGCTAACTTGGCAGTGTCGCTAGCGGGGATTTTACTGTATTTAACTATCTTTTAATGAGATCAACATTTTGGTAAATGCAGTAAGTGTGTCGCTAACTTGGCAGTGTCGCTAGCGGGGATTTTACTGTATTCAACTATCTTTTAATGAGATCAACATTTTGGTAAATGCAGTAAGAATAAGAGAGACATCTACAGTTCCTGTTATTACAATTATTAGAAAGAGAGCATCACAGATAGCTCCTGATGTAAAGGTCAAAAGGAAAGCACGTAAGGAGTCAAAAGTTCACTGAACCCAATGAAGAAAGAGTCCGAAAGTTTTCTTAAGATTCGATCAAGTCCATCAAGAGGGCATTGTATTCCCAGCCACCCACAGCGTGGCCGAATCTAAATTGTATCCCGGAATAAATTCACAGAGGGGGGAAACAAAGAAGAATAAATAACTCTAGAATTGAAAAAGCGTTCTCATTCCTCTACCATCCTACTCCTGTAGCCATTCTATGAGGAATTGTTCAAAAGAATCCGCGTTGAAATATAATACTTATGACAGGAGAAAGCTAAAAATAAAGTTAAAAATTAGCATATTGGATAGTTGTTCATTTATTTGATTAACCTAGGCTATTATATAAGCGATGTACAAATTGAGTTTCAATGAATTAACGTATTATTTCTTATAATCTTCTTTTGAATCTCTCTGTTCTTGAAGCAAGTCTAGATCGTCAGTTGTGCCATGTTTCTCATATTGAGCTCGTTAATTTCTTCATATAGTACCACCCAGTCCATCAGGGAAATTCTTCTTCTTCCTGTCGGTCTCTTTCCATTACGCTCCAAAGTTTTCCTCATCAATCCATTTCACCTATATGTCCCCCATTTAATTCTTCTGCCCTTTTCTTGATGATCTTCAACAGGCTACCTCGTTCCAATATTCTCAAGACATCTTCACTTCTATCAACCTATCTTATATTATCTCCATTCTCCTCTAAATTTATATTTCAAATGCTTCCAATCTTCTTTCCTCTGTCATTGACCATGTATGTCTCCGACCTATACAACGCTATATTTCAATTCAGAGTCTTCCCCAGCCTCTTAAAGAGGTCATCAGATGCTCGTTTCGTTTACACAAGCTTCCATTCTCATTGTAATTGTAGTCATTATTTCTCCTGTGCATTCGCTATCCTCTGAGATATATATCAAGGATCCCAAATATCCAAACTTATTAGATTGTTCTAATCTTCATTCTCTAGCATGCCTTTAATTATCCTTCCTGTTTTCCTGACCATTACGGTTACTATTTTCTATATATTATAAAATACTCTAAATACCTTTTTTTATCATTCAGAACAAGCGCACCGCTCTGGAGCTCCTCCTCCGCTATTTGCCAATATACCACCCACCCCTCCGCCGTTTACAAATACAGTTGCCAGAACCACCTTTCCCCCGAAAGTTATTCCCAGCTCCACTTCCTCCAAGGATGTCTTCACCACCATCATTATCTCCGAGTAGATGTCAAATACTAGTGTCTACTATTACCGCAGTTGTTTGGTCTAAGTCCTTGTTAAACCACAGTTAGTTCTCTGTTAGCTATTCTCTCCATTTTCTAAAGAAGAGTTTGTCTATATACCCTAAAATATATATACATAACCTATATTTCAAAGTCTATATAAAACACGTCCATGTATATGTACGTATGTATATATGTCATATGTCAAACACTTACAGTGGTGACTCCACTCTATTGTCTACTAATACCACGTTAGTTCTATGCTAGCTATTCTCTCCATAATCTCAAGGAGAGTTCGGTCCGGTTTATATACCCTCTATAAAATATTTTCAAAGTCTATAAAAGACGTCCATGTATATATACTAACATCGCTCACCGGCTCGAGACCAACCCCAGAGTTATTGGGAGGATTGTGAACCAAAATACCGAGGACATTGCGGAGTGTTTCCAATTCCCAAGGGTGATCAACATTTCGGCAACATGGAAGACCTTTTTGAAGAGGATTGCCCAAAATTGCGACGTTAGCAAGAATCCATCGCTTCTGAGCTCGGAACCTCTAAGGAAAGGGTGAAAAGTAATCGTGGAACACGAACTTAGATTCGTAGCTATAGTTCACCGTGGTCAAACCCTTTCCCTTCTAAGTTGCAGCGATCCGCCGACATGGGATTCACGAACGAGAAGATGCTTGCCCACAACTCCCAGCTTCTGCCTCCAGGAAACAAGGCATTAAGGAAACGTCGCTTTAATTCACGAAGTCTGTCGTGGTCGAAGTCAGTACAGAAGGCAAGACACCGCTGGTTTTTATTGAGAAATATACTAAAATTGACTCTCAAGTCTATCAAGACTTAGGACTTCCCGGTCTATACAACACTTCTCCGTCGTATTTCCCTGTCAGAACAAGACTGAGTCTCACGACTCTAAATTGACGATAGCTCTCTTCCAGAATCATTTTTTCCTGGGTTCTTAGTCAAAGACACGTGGTCCTCAAATTCCATGGACCTGAACCTGATGAACTCTTCCACGTGGATTTATTTGAAACAAAATGTCTCTCCTTCTACCTACAAGTGTCTGGAGGAAGACCCTGCGGAGACCAAGGTCGATCTCACTGCCCACGACAAACGCCTCCAGGCCTGCTGCTGTATCAAGGCCGAAGGAGCCCACTTCGAATTTTTCCCCGAAAATTGTTAACATCGGTAACTATATCTCATTTTTGAATTTCATAAAAAATGAGTTTATTTCTCTGAGTTATTACAGAAAGCTTCGAAGACAATATTTCATAGCTACTCTGTAATACTCTCATGGACAAAACTTAAGAAAGTAGAAAGTCTTCGATATTGCTAGTCTATTTTTTCTTTTTTTTTATGAGTCGGAAGCACATTTGTTCACACTTGGTTATCTCGTGTGTCTTCAACAAAGGTCACTGTGTATCAAATATCTTTCAGAGTTATTGTCTGAATCCTTATATATATTGTAACAAAGTATTTATTATTTTATTAGCAGAGTATCATTTTTTTGTGTTTATATTTGCTACTCTGTAAACTTCCCCCTTTGCTTATATTTTGTTTATCATTCATAGTCTGTTTTTGGCTGAAAAAAATTGGTGTCTCATCCCGAAGTTGGTCTTCCTTAATTTTCCACGTGGCATTTTGGTGGAGAAGCTGGGTAAATTAGGGAAGACAAACTGAAGATCACCGAAAAGACCTAAAGGCTATGGGTGCTGTGATCTACATTTTCAGAGACTGATATCAGGATTCCACCGCCGTGTCAAAGCCAAGACTTCCCTCCAAGATGACGATGTCCCTATAGACGACGATACGACGACAAAGCCGCTCTTCACGCCGCAAGAAAAAGGACGCAAAGGTACTAGTGACAAAGATCCAAGACTTCGATGGAATCCTTGGCAGAAGCACGTCAGATCCATGTCAGTTACTACAATAATTGCAAGCTGTGGGTCACAGCTCCCATAGGGAAGGAGCTATGTAACAAAGTATTTATTATTTTATTAGCAGATTATCATTTTTTATGTTTATATTTTGCTACTCTGTAAACCTCCCCCTTTTCTTATCTTTTTTTAAAATATCATTCATAGTTTGTTCTTGCCTGAAAAAAAATTGCTGTCTCATCCCGAAGTTGGTCTTCCCTAATTTTCCACGTGGCAATATTCTAAAAGGTACAACTTCCTCAAGTTTTGTCCATAAGTGTATGTAATATATCCAAAGTTATTACACTGCAATATTTGATGTATTACACTGTTGTAGAATCCTGTCGACTTAACCGTTCTGTGACAATATCGTTGCGGAATTTCTTGTTGTTTGATTTGAGTGGTGAGGATTGGTTGAAACGCAGTCGTTGAGTGGCAAGTGAAGCACACAGTTAGGAATAATCAGGACACGTGATGGGGTTTGAAAATAAAAGGCAACTGGGTTGGAGGGAAGAAAGCTTGATGAAGAGCGGAGCGGGTTTTGATTGTTCCTTATCTGATCACATGGCGGTGATTGAACTTAGCTGTGGGATGAGCAGAGGGAGAGAGGTCTCGAGAGTAGATGTCACCTTGTTGGAAGCGGAATCACAACTGACTATTCTTGCTTTTCGATTTAACACCACGAGTTGTCTTCCTTCCCATTGGTCGAAGGATGGAACGTGCCCGTTTTTCTATTGGTTGACCTACTTAGTTGTTGCTTCCTAATTGGACCGGCGGCTTCCTTTGGTGTTAGTTACGCCCGGCCTGGTCAGGAAGTATCGGGTATGTTCGACTCTATTTACTTCCGCGTTATCAAATACGACCGGTTCTGTCAGGAAGTATTGGGTGTTTCTCGACTAATATAACTTCTGCAGTCACCAAATACGTCCGGCCTTCTGTCAGGAAGTATTGACTGTACAAGTTATTTATAATTGTGCCCGCTTTAAACCTATTTCCTATGTTTTGTTGCTACTTTCTTTCCTCCAGTTACCTTATTCTTTATTAAATCTTTGAAAATCATACATTGTACATGCATAGTGGGTCGGGGGTGCATACAATTATATACAAATTATGACATGTATATATAGTCAGGTGTCGTTCAAATGACAAACATTTTGGAATGGCCCTTTTTATTTGAAAAATAAAAGGCGAGTTAAAAATAATACCGATACAGATATAAAGAAAAGTACTGTGTACCTAACATTTAGCTCAATTATCATGAATTCGCTAGTAGCACGCAGTGAAACTTTATAATTCAAGCAATATAAGCGTCCAAACAAAGAACTGTAATATGTTTCCTTGTTTCTGAAGGCCAAACCTGCAGGAATCTTCCGTTGTCTGGAAGCTGGAAGAAAGCTTGGAAGAAATACCAAAGACTTTGTTCACAAATAACGTATCCCCGGCCAGCCTTCACCATGACGTCGTTGATCAGGCGTTACTTCCATAAACAAACGATATTTTTACTGAGGATCTACGAATATTCCCAGACGTGATTACAAGTCTCAATTGCTCTGACTGTCACATCTTGTTCTAACCAAACACCTTGGGCTGCGAAACAATGTCCCCAATGGGTTCCGTATCACCTCACACCTGAACAACAAGCCGAAAGAAAATCATTCAGCGTCCTTCAACTTTGAATATTCGCAACTAATTTATATAGAATAATGGTGTGTAAAATGGTTATCATATTTATTAAATGTTTTTTTTTTTCATGAAGTATAAATTTATTATTTTTTTAAACGCCTCTCATTGGTCAAAATACAGTCATGGGCAAAACTTAGAAAGTGAAAAGCCTCTTTGATATCGCCTTTTGTCTGTTTTTTGTTTAAGAAGATAGAGGCAATTTTGTTCACACTTGGTTATCTCGTGTGTCTTCAATAAAGGTCATTGTAATATCTTTCAGAGTTATTGTCCCGATATACAAGGTACAACTTTCTTAAGTTTTGTCCATGAGAGTAGAGTTTAACCCTGTGCTACACTGGCGAAGGCAGCACCTGATTCATTTGGCTAACTGCTGAGTAAAATTCTTCTATTTTTTATATCTCGTTCTTATTTCTCTTAACTCACTTTTACTCCATTTAAGCGCACACATTCTCGTATTGTGATATAAAACATTAATATAATAATAATAAAAAAATATATCTCCTTATCATACAACTGAAAGTTGCTGATGATGGTTCGCGCCATCTATCGGAATAAATATAAACTAATAGTTGATTTTTAATTATTCCAGAATTAGCCAAAGGATAAGGAGATGCCTTTTTTTCTCGATAGATGGCGCAAGACATCAGCAACTTTCAGTTTCAAGATAAGGAGATGCCTTTCCCCCCTTAATTTAGGCATCTTATATATATCCCAGTAGAATATCAAATCTGTACTATTTTTTAACACATCAATATAATATTCATATTTTTAATTAATCAGTGATATAAAATAAAAATAAATTTAACCATGAAAACCAGTAGTAACATATTGAAAAGGTATGCTAATACCTGTATATAAAAATGATATACATTATACAGGATCCAAGCTCTCTAAAGGTTAAGGGTTAGGAGAGGACCTCTACAACTGCCCAGCATTCCAACTACAGCAGACCGCCCTGCTCAGCTCTGCTCTGTTAAACCAACCAGGTGGTGTTGACTTAGTTAACTATGACACAAATAAGACAGATCCCTAAACCTCAGGACAGCCTGTGCGATCTATGGATGCACTCCAGAAAACCCTGGGTTACTCATAGGTGGCTACTACTACCGAAAAACCTCCCATGAACGACCTGTCTGTTGTATGATCACCTCCCTGAAAGACTATCTTTGTGAGAGTCAGAATTATCTGACGTGACATAGCAAAACATCTGATAAAGCCTCTTCCAGCTGAGGCCAGGTAGGGTCTCAAAGTGTACGGGGCCAACTTTGTTATATATTACTTATAAAATAAAAGGACCTAAAAGCGCGAATGTTTATTTTATACATAAAACGAACTTCTACTGTCCTTACTGCGATGAAAAATATATTGGGAGGGCCTGGCTCATCAGTGGTGAACCCTCCCAGCGGTTTCGCCAATTTAATCCACCAGACCGCTTCTCAGAGCTCTAATATTGTATTGGATCATTCTGCTTTTATATGCTACACTGAAGGATGGAATCTTAGAAATGGTTTTCAAGTAAACTATGGACATAAGCTTATAGGACAGTAGAATTATATTCAAATATTTGCTTCGAGCAATGCTCTTCAGCAAACTATAAAGACAAGGTCATTAGGAATAAATTAACACAAAGCAATAACCCGCCATCTATACATATAAAATAAAAGGACCTAAAAGCGCGAATGTTTATTTTATACATAAAACGAACTTCTACTGTCCTTACTGCGATGAAAAATATATTGGGAGGGCCTGGCTCATCAGTGGTGAACCCTCCCAGCGGTTTCGCCAATTTAATCCACCAGACCGCTTCTCAGAGCTCTAATATTGTATTGGATCATTCTGCTTTTATATGCTACACTGAAGGATGGAATCTTAGAAATGGTTTTCAAGTAAACTATGGACATAAGCTTATAGGACAGTAGAATTATATTCAAATATTTGCTTCGAGCAATGCTCTTCAGCAAACTATAAAGACAAGGTCATTAGGAATAAATTAACACAAAGCAATAACGCGCCATCTATACATATAAAATAAAAGGACCTAAAAGCGCGAATGTTTATTTTATACATAAAACGAACTTCTACTGTCCTTACTGCGATGAAAAATATATTGGGAGGGCCTGGCTCATCAGTGGTGAACCCTCCCAGCGGTTTCGCCAATTTAATCCACCAGACCGCTTCTCAGAGCTCTAATATTGTATTGGATCATTCTGCTTTTATATGCTACACTGTAGGATGGAATCTTAGAAATGGTTTTCAAGTAAACTATGGACATAAGCTTATAGGACAGTAGAATTATATTCAAATATTTGCTTCGAGCAATGCTCTTCAGCAAACTATAAAGACAAGGTCATTAGGAATAAATTAACACAAAGCAATAACGCGCCATCTATACATATAAAATAAAAGGACCTAAAAGCGCGAATGTTTATTTTATACATAAAACGAACTTCTACTGTCCTTACTGCGATGAAAAATATATTGGGAGGGCCTGGCTCATCAGTGGTGAACCCTCCCAGCGGTTTCGCCAATTTAATGACCTTGTCTTTATAGTTTGCTGAAGAGCATTGCTCGAAGCAAATATTTGAATATAATTCTACTGTCCTATAAGCTTATGTCCATAGTTTACTTGAAAACCATTTCTAAGATTCCATCCTTCAGTGTAGCATATAAAAGCAGAATGATCCAATACAATATTAGAGCTCTGAGAAGCGGTCTGGTGGATTAAATTGGCGAAACCGCTGGGAGGGTTCACCACTGATGAGCCAGGCCCTCCCAATATATTTTTCATCGCAGTAAGGACAGTAGAAGTTCGTTTTATGTATAAAATAAACATTCGCGCTTTTAGGTCCTTTTATTTTATATGTATAGATGGCGCGTTATTGCTTTGTGTTAATTTATTCCTAATGACCTTGTCTTTATAGTTTGCTGAAGAGCATTGCTCGAAGCAAATATTTGAATATAATTCTACTGTCCTATAAGCTTATGTCCATAGTTTACTTGAAAACCATTTCTAAGATTCCATTCTTCAGTGTAGCATATAAAAGCAGAATGATCCAATACAATATTAGAGCTCTGAGAAGCGGTCTGGTGGATTAAATTGGCGAAACCGCTGGGAGGGTTCACCACTGATGAGCCAGGCCCTCCCAATATATTTTTCATCGCAGTAAGGACAGTAGAAGTTCGTTTTATGTATAAAATAAACATTCGCGCTTTTAGGTCCTTTTATTTTATATGTATAGATGGCGCGTTATTGCTTTGTGTTAATATATTACTTAATTGATCTTATTATTCTTGTTAGAGAGGTGCTAAGGCCAGTATTGACACTTTTATATAGCACAATATCAGAATATAGCCACAAAAATCAATATTCAAAGAACCCAACTGTCACCTACATTTCCGGATAACAAGTGTTTCACCAAGGTCGGCCCGTACGGCTCACTAAACACAACATTGTGCGGTCAACAAAAGAAACAAAGAAAGAACTTTCGAGAACGTGCTCAAACTAAATTAAGGTGGAGGCCAATGCTCCCCGGATATATCAGCTTTTGTACAGTATCCGCCCCGTGTCATGGTTTCTCTGCACGGGAGGTCCGAGGGTTCCGTAACTGACGATAGAGCGTCGATAAAAACGTCGGCGATGAAAGGCAATTCAAAAATTAAGACATTTTTGCGTTAAAACAGAGGTACACCATCTAACCAACCATTTCAGGTCAGTGAAAATGTCATATCAGATTTGACAACCTAATGTTGTTGTTGTTGTCGTCGTGTCCAATGAAGAGCCTCAGATTTCTCCATGCATCTCTATCACAGCAGCAGCAATGTCCTCTATCTTGGGTGTGTAAAGTTGCTGTTCTGGGTCCATGTCAATTTTCTGCATGGCTTCGGAAATTGCTGGGCATGAAAATATGTGGGTAGGTGTTAGTTCCACACCAGGACAATTTTTGCATGTCCTGTAGGTTCTCTTGTACCATCTGTACAAATACTTAACGAAACCGAGGATTCTACTCATGGTCCTTAACAATCAGTGTGTCCTTTTTGACCTCATGGAATCAAATTCAGAAAGCATATCTGAAGACCATGAATCCGGACCTTCATGAGTCCAGGATAAACGTCTTTGGACTTCATGAAATTGAATTATTCAGTAAACCACGTAATTATAAGCTACGTTACTTATTCGTCGAATGTCGAGATGGTGAAGATGTCCGATAGAGTATTGAAATGTAAGGACATCTATTTACATCCTTATTTCTCTTTATACTATAATGACGATAGCAACGATTTGCACAATTTAAAAAATAAATAATATTTAAGTGTAGATGAAACCATTAAGACACGAATGTTTCTTTTACACATAAAACAACCTTCTACTGTCCTTACTGCGTGAAAAAAAAAAATATTGGGAGGGCTTGGTTCATTAGTGGCGAACCCTCCCATCAGTTTCGCCAATTTAATCTTCCAGAACGCTTCTTTAGATCTCTAATACTGTATTGTATCATTCTGCTTTTATATGCAACACCAAAGGATGGAATCTTAGAAATGGACAAACTATGGATATAAACTTTTAGGACAGTAGATTAAATTGGCGAAACATCTGGGAGGGTTCACCACTGATGAGCCAAGCCCTCCCAATATTTTTTCATCGCTGTAAGGACAGTAGAGGTTTGATTGATGTCTGAAAGAAACATTCGCGTCTCAATTTTTTCATTTGCTTTATATAGATGGCGCGTTATAGCTTCATAATAATTAGGTGTGTTGGAGATGCAGCAAAAGGAGTCGCAAGACTATCAAAGCAACCTCTAGAAGAAGTAGAAAATTGCTTCTCGTACGGATAAATGAGAAATAACAGCGATACAGTAACCTAGAAATTAATCTGCGAGAAGGCAATGGGATATATAAATTAGGAAATTCTACACTACGAGCGTTTTGGATTACGAGCATATCCCTGGAACATAGAAAATCACATTATTTATATATGGAAATCCTTTCATTATACGTTTCTTTTATTAAATTTAACCGCGAGCTGTCGAGATTGAAAAAAAAATCAGGATATATTTTATATCATTAAATGAAAATGTCCAGAAAAATCCAGTAGTTACCTAAGATGTGAACATAAGATACTATCCAGAAAATGAGCTATAATTTGAGAGACACCTTTTTCCCGTTGAAGAGCGAAAGCTCGTGGTTAAAGTTAAAAATAAACACCTGAGTACATTGATACTATTTTATACTTGAGGCATACACATTAAATAACTGCACTATTTACCTTCAACAACCACTTTGACTGGCTCTCCTTGTTTCAAACATTTCTACCCCATGTCAATTACCTTAAGGACAAAATTGTTGTGATCTGTACAGATCTACCATTGTTGTGGCCACACCAATATTATGCTTCATCGATAAATCTCAAGTATAGGTTGCAGTAGTTTCCACCTTTGCTGGTGCCACCGCCAACACCTGGTTGCATTGGTTCATCAGCTGGGCGAGTGTCCGAGCTCCGCCCATCTAATATGGAGCCAGATCCTACCAGAACTACACTTAAAAACCACAGAAGTTATAGAGAGGCTAAGATAGCCTTCCTTTGTATTCTACACCTTAGCCTTTAATCACCACACGCTAAATATATATATAATTTAAAAATTATTTTCGAATTGTGAAAAATGCTTAAATACGTATATATAAAGAGATAATTATTGATTCATTTAACTCCAAAATATAGTTTTAACCACGTGAAAACCAAGTTATAAATAAGGGACTCGGTGACCTAAGAAGGGAGCTTAAAGAAAGACATTTACCTAAATGTTAACTAGACACGGTGAGGGCTCCACGTGATATCTAGATACATAACACAGAGGGGGTTAGAGGTAGACTATACTACCTCACACCGTCATGTATTGCTACACCCCTGAACCCAACTTCCCAATTCCGACAACTCGATGAACTCGTTAGTTCACTATTGGACAACAAAGTGGAATGGAGCGGACTAGAGACCGAAGACAGAACTGCTGACACTGCCAACGCTGAAAGCCGGACTTAACGTCACACGCGAGGCCTCCCATCGGAGTTTTGCACCAGAACCAGCAGACTAGTAATCAGTACCTAGTCCTGGGTCTGTGGAGCGAGCCAAGCTGCCGGAGGAGAAGTTGAGTGCCAATTCACGTTATGTGACACAGTGTTAAAATAGTGGGTCCTCCCGCCCAACGTGGAATGGTAAATGACCACAGCCCCTGCTGTGATCATCACAGAGGTGTAAGCGCTAAAACCCGCCCCGCTGTCAATAGCTACTGTCTAACACTAGCTAGATCCTGCAACAACGCTGTTAGTAGAGCTGGAACACAGGGAAGTTAGGGCTCTCCATCTGGAACGTCTGTTACACACAGCAGCCTAGAATTCAGACTTTATGGTCAACAGATTGCTATTGTCACCGAGTCCCTTTTTTATCCTTGACGTTCAAGTGGTTTGTAAGTTTTTTATTCTATCTTGTTTTGTATGGTGATTATAATTAGAAGTTCACACAAAGCTTACAAGAAGAGCTTCCAACTATGACAAAGAAACTCGTTACAAATTTATTTAAACCAACCAATTCATGGAGCAGCTAAAATCAGCACTCCAAGACATCAAATTCCTCCAAGAACCCCAGGACACGGTTTATAAAAATTTGTGGATCTGGGGGGAGAGGAGGAACCACTATATTTCTTTTAAAAAGTAGCTAAATAGGTTGTGAATATATGATTATCATTTAGTATTTTCTTTGATCTTTTTACACAAAATTAATTCTTAATTTTAATTAAAATTTCACAAATTTACCCGAATGTTTAATGTTAACAAACTATTTTTAGCTTTAATTTTCTGAAAGCTATCCTCATACCTAGCTTAGATTAATAATCACACTTTTTTCAAAGTTATTTTTTTAAACTTTTAATTATTTTTGTTGTTGTGTCATCAGAATGTTACACCGTTTAATTTAAATCCACTTCACTGAGATATGGAACTTTTCCTCCCTTAAATATAATAGAGTTAAGTTGGAGAGAGATTTTATTCTATTTTATTAATTGTTGCTATCTCATCATATGTAATGGTAAAAATATATAAATATAGTACAGAAATATATGGAACATATTTCTTAAAGTATATTAAGATTGGGCTAAAACAAGCTTAACTGGCGTCATGTTGATTTCTATCAAACCAAACAATCAGCTGGTCCAGTTCACATCACGTGATATTTATCCAACTTCTGGCTGATGGTGTATCAAGATTTGGTGATCAAGAAGTTGAATCAACGTCAGTTGTCCAGCTGACAAGGAGATTGTGGCCCTTATCAGTAGAGAGGCGACACCAGATTTAACATCTAAGTTTAATTCAATGGTTGGATTCATCTGGTTTAATTGAAATGTCTTCGGGATGATTGTCAGGGTGATTATAAGAATTCTTACCTGCATTATTCAACAAATTGAAATTCAAATATTCAGAATAAAGTTAATTATATTGTCTTAATAAATTTGTTGTACTTCTTTCTTTCTTCGTCAGTATTTTATCGTTATCATTAAATATTGAATTATATCAAAATTTGTATCATAATTCCTCATATCTTTTCTAATTTCAAGGTAATAGTTTTATTCAATATCGTTCTTATATTATATATTTTTATTGTTTAGTTAAATATAAATATATTTTGCTAAATGAGCTTATTTTATTTCTTATTTTATCATACATAACAGAACGAGAGAATTATTTTCTTTTGCTTTAGGTGTTGTTATTGCCAATGGTCTCCATGGTCAAATTTCAATTAATATATTACGACATATCATAGAATATTTTTTATTAAAATTCATTTTGTTGCACTTTAAGATTTGAAATATATAAATTTTCTTTTAATTTAGATTATATATATGAATTTTTGAAATAGTTATAGAAATATAATTATTGATAGTGTCATATATTTATATTGGAAAAATGGAATATTTCTCTAACTCAAAATTAGATCACGTTCCATTGTTTTGAATATCTTTTGAATAAGAGATCAAAATTTGTATTTTAAATAAAACAATTCATTAATAAATATGGCATTCAAAATTATTTTTGTTAAAATTATCATTTTGTTATTGAGAAGCATGGAATTATTTATCAAAGGATAACTCTAACTTGGATATATTTTTCTGCCATTTATATATCACCTTTTTAAGATGGCTGGCAAAATAATTTTTATTATAAAATAATAGTTTATATTTTCTTTATATATGAAAATAATATAAAACTCATATATATGATTGATTTGATGATCCAATTTTTTATGAAAGGGGGGATATGTTGTAATAATATTTTTTTTTTAAGAACTACGCCCAAGTAAACATATCATTTGGTAGAATATCTTCATCTCATTTGAAACCGCTATCATTAGAACGTACTGTGAATTGTGGCATTTCAAGTTTTAAGCATTTTAAGTAATGGAAAAATATATATCTATTTAGGAAAGCTATTTGAAAACACAAGAAACGTATATATTTTTACAGAAGTAGAACTGATAGAGTAACATTACATATAAAATGTAAACATAGAATGTCATATATAGTTTTGAATCCACTTTTAAAAGATATAAATGTTATGTGGTGAGAGATAAATCAACCAATTTGAGAAACTTGTTAAATTAGTTATAAGTGTTGGATTAAGTCAGGTTAAGTTAGGCTAGATGGACCTGTTTTACTAGCACATCTATATAGTGTGTTCACTACGTGTTTGCATTAAATGCTCGAATGTAAAACTGTGGCCATGTGTCTGGTGTGTGAGATGTTCCACATGATGTTGTTACTCACGTTATGGTGGGAGGTCCGACAGTTCCATCTAGACGTGGTTGTCCAGTGGTGTGGAATGGAACAATCTTACAGGTCCTCAGTATCAGGAGGTCCAGGGAATGGGGATCCATTCCTTGTTCATTCTAGATAGTTCTCAGAGTCCAGCGGAATTGAGTGATTCTTTGGTGGTCAGGTTAAGGTCGAGGATCGTCGAGGGCAATAATGGCTGTAGGCATACACAGACTGTGTTGTTGCAGCTGTCAACAATTTAAACTCTCAAGTGATGTCTCAATGGAAATTTATAACAGATAATTCAATATTTATCTTGATATTTCGTATTTTTGCTTGTAATTCCAAGGAGGTTTGATATAGGAACCTGAATTTTTGGATTTCTTTATCCTTTTATGTCAGGAAAATCACTCAAAAAATTCAGGTCTCAACTCCCAGTAGTTTCCGATTTGAAATCGTGTTTCACCGACAGACAGACATCGCATTTAAATATAGTTTATATCTCAATTATTATAAAAACAAAAAAAATCCGTTTTATTCGATAAACTCACAACTACTGGGGAAAATATCACAAATTTTCCATGAAATCCCCTTGATCCTGGGAATGTTTCAAGGTTAATTTTTTAGAAATCATTTTTTTCGTGTTGTAATTTTATTTCAAAATTATTAAGTGCAATTTTAATCGTTTGACAATTTGAATTTTTAAAATCTTCATCTTTATCTTATATATACTGTAAACATTAACTTTCCATGTGACCATTTAGTACTTTGGGGAAAGTTTTAAGTCTGATTTTGTTATATATATTTTGATATACAATTCTATTTATATGTGAGAAATAGTTACCCAGAAATTGAAAAAGGAACAATAAAATTCAGGTTAAAATGTTTCTTTTAATTTTGGTTTTGGAAGCTTACGAGCAAATATACTGCTCTTCAACGGGCAAATACTTCTATCTACAATTCAAAGATGATCTTTATACTTTATTAATAAATTTATAATTATTTTTGTATAAAGATCACCTTGATATTGTACATAGAAGTATTTGCCTGTTGAAGAGCAGAACATTTGCTTGAAATCTTGCAAAACCAAAATTAAGAGAAACTTTACCTGGATTTTATTGTTCCTTTTTCAAATTCTCTCTATATATTTAAAAATCCGAGTAAATAACATTTTCACATTATTTTAATCTCGCAGGTAGTTTTTCTTTCATTATTATATCTGAATTATATCACACATTGAAATGTTTTGAAAAAAATACGACACAGAGTGTTAAAGATAGGCTATATAATGTAACGGTGTTTTTACTTGTATAATACCATAAAAGATAATTTGCATGGTGAAAAATATCATAAGAAGTGCTTTTACCAATAAAATATCATACAGGTAGACATGATGTATAACATTTACAAAAATGACATGTAATGCGGCTTATGATTTTAAAACGACATTTGAAAATTATCCTATTTCTGAGATTCCATCAATCAGTGTAGCATTTATAAGCAGAATAATCCAATACAGTATTAGAGCTCTGAAAAGAGGTCTGTGGTAGATTGAATTGGCGAAACCGCTGAGAGGTTTCGCCACTGATAATAATTTTTCATCGAAGTAAGGATAATAGAAGTTTGTTCTATGTTCAAAATGTTGTAAATGTTCAAAATGTTTGTATTTCCTATATATATTGTTGCATTAGGTTGCGGCTTGGAGACTCTTCAACCTTGATTCTCTCCTGTGCCGGGTCTTGCATCTTACCAGAGCGTGTTTCAACCATCCTACAAATTTTAATAAGGGAATAATGAGATAACTCTACTTTAAGTAGCCTCCAGAATTATTTATTTATTTCTCACATCAAAGAGAGCAGTAAAGTCACACAATGTACCTAAATACAAATGATGATTCTATAATACATATATTCTGTTTAATAAAATAAATAAATATAAAATATAAATTTGAATTTGAAATATTCGAAAATAATATCACAAATTAAAATAAAATAGGTTCATTAGCCAAGATGCAACACTTTCCCCTCTCCAGAGGTCGTCACGTCCTCGTGAGTTACACCTCATCAATTCTCTCAAAATAGGGTTTGAGTCTTGAGACATGAACAATCAATGGATCTTGGCCAGGATTATCTTTCGGCTCAATTAAGTAATTTACGTTAGACAGCTTCTTTAATATTCGATATGAGCCAAAATATTTTCTCAATAGTTTTTCACATTATCCGATTTTCCTGACTGGTGTCCAAACTGCCACTAAATGTCCTGGTTCATAGATTTTCTCATTGTGTTTTTTGTCATAGTTTCTTTTCATTCTTTCTTAAGTCTTCTCTGTGTTGTTAATGACTACCTGTCTCGTCTCTCTCTCTCTCTCTCTCCTTACAATTTTATCTAAATAGTTTTCTATATATTCGTCGTAATCATCTTATGTTACTATCCATTGGAATATTCTCGTCGTCTAAGAGGGACATGGGTTCCCTCCCAAACAACAGGAAAAATGGAGAGTAGCCTGTGGTTTCTTGAATCGTGGTATTATACGCGTGGGTGATAAAAGGTAGGATTTCGTCCCAGTTCTTCTGGTCTGTGTTCATATACATGCTGATCATATTGATTAAAGTTATATTTAGCCGTTTCGTTAGTCCGTTAGTCTGGGGGTGGTAGCTCGTTGTGAAGCAGTATTTAACTTGGCACATTTTCCTTACCTCCCTCATCAAATTGCTAGTGAATTGTGAACCTCTATCGCTAATAAGAAATCTTGGGGCCCCGTGACGTAAAATAATATGTTCGATTAAAAATGTAGAGACTTCTTTCACGGTTGCTTCTGATACTGCCTTTGTTTCAGCATACTTGGTATAATAATCCGTCAACACAATTATCCATTTCCTTCTTCTTTTCGTTGATGGCAAGGGGCCAACAAAGTCAATTCCTATTCTTTCAAAAGGGTAGTTAGCTGGGGGAATAGGTTGAAAAAGTCCAGAAGGCAAGTGATCTGAACCTTTTCGACTTTGGCAAAAATGGCACGTCTTCACAAATTCGGAAACACCTTTCAGCATGGAAGGCCAATAGTATTTATTCTTCAATTGGTAAGTGGTTCTGGCGACGCCCATATGACCATTCAGCATATGGTTGTGGTATTCACTCATGATTTCCTTCCTTCTCTTCTTTGGCACTACCAGCAACCATGCCCTACCTTCATGATTTGGATTTTTCTTGTAGAGACACCCATTTTCTTCTTTAAAGTTCTGTGTAATTGAACGCTTGTTTCCACTAAGGTTCTCCTTAATATTCTCAATGAAATCATCCTTTTCGTCTATTATTTGATTCAGAAATAGTCTTTCATAATCTTCGTCCCATTCGTTTTCCGGTAAGGGTCCTCTAGATAGACCATCAGCGTCCAGATGTTTTTTACCCGATTTGTGTATAATTTCGAAATTATATTCTTGAATCTTCAGTGCCCATCGTGCTAATCGGCCGGTCGGATCTTTCAGATTCTTAAGCCAGCATAGTGCGTGATGATCAGTTACGATTTTGAAGTGCCTTCCATATAGGTTAGGTCGTAACTTGGACATTGACCACACAACAGCTAGACATTCTTTTTCGGTAGTCGAATAATTTTGCTCAGGTTTGCTCAGTGTTCGACTTAAATATGAGATCACCTTTTCTTTATCGCCGAACTTTTCGACTAATGTTGCACCCAGGCCGATGTTAGATGCGTCAGTATAAATGTAAGTAGTTGCATTCGGATCCAAGTGCCCTAATATTGGGGAATTTATCAATGCTACTTTAAGGGTTTGAAATGCTTTTTCTTGATTTTCTGTCCAGGTAAAAGGTACATTATTTTTTATAAGACTGCTTAATGGATCAGCAATTTTCGAAAAACCTTCGATAAATTTTCTATAATATGAGCACATTCCTAAAAATGATTGAACTTCTTTCATCTTTTTGGGCCGAGGAAAATCTCTAATAACCTTGATATTATACTCCGCTGATTTTATACCATGTTGGCTAGTTATATGGCCAAGAATCTCCAGTTCTTCGAAAGCAAATTGGCATTTTTTGCTGTTCAATTTTGAATTAGCCTCGCGAAAACATCTTAAAACAGCTTCTATTCTTTTGAGATGTGTTGAAAAATCCGAGCTATATATAATTACGTCATCTAGATAACAGAGGCAAATTTGCCATCTAAGATTACCAAGCATATTTTCCATGTTTTTCTCAAATGTAGCAGGGGCATTGCATAGTCCAAAGGGCATTACGTTGAACTCATATAGGCCGTGTGCTGTGGTGAAGGCTGTCTTTTCCTTATCTTTCTCCTCAACCTCTACTTGCCAATATCCTGATTTAAGGTCAATTGCTGAAAAGTATTTGGATCCTTGAAATGTGTCCAATACTTCACCAATTCTGGGAATTGGGTAAACATCCTTCACTGTTACATCATTCAATTTTCTGTAGTCAACGCAGAATCTGTACTTACCATTTCGCTTCTTGACCAATATTACGGGGAAGGACCATGGACTCGAGGATGGGCTAATTATGCCGTCTCTGAGCATTTCATTTATTTGCTCTTTTATGATTTCTCGCTCTTTCGCGCTCACCCTATACGGCTTGTGTTTGATCGGTTTCGCGCCTTCTGTATCTATCCGATGTTTCGCTAATTGGATCTTCCTAATCCCGACGAAAACAAATCCGCGTAATTTTCCAAAACTTGTTTCAATTGCTCCTTTTCCTTATATGATAAATTTTCGTTTATCTGAAATTGAGGTTCTTCATGCTCCTTTTGTTCACTTTCTTCCATAAGATTCACTTCGGCTGGCTGGCTTCCAAAGCACAATGTTTGGTTTTTAAATATTTTTAATGGTCGAGGGTAAGGGTTTGTTATCCAGATATATGTTTCCTTATTCGCAACATTTATTAAGCTTCTCGCTAGTCGAAGTCCATTTGTTTGAAACATTTTATGATTCTCCTCGATGATGTATTCGCCATCCTCTGCTTCTACAAATGCCTTAATCAATTTAATAGAAAGTTCTGGTATAATGGCATCCTTTGCACTTTTTATTTTCTTCTGTTGATATTTGATTACGTCACGATTTCCTGACAAGTCATATTTGATTATTTCACGCTGACAATCAATTTTTGCGTTCATTTTCTTAAGAAAATCTCGTCCAGGTATAAATATTCGCAAATGTGTTCTCATTATCACAAATTGATGTGTAATTGTTTTGTCATCAAATTTATATTTAAAATAATATTTCCTACGATATCTAATTCTTTGCCATCGGGTCCAGAGCACATTTTATCAGGATTTATTATATCAGACCTGTATTAAGAGCTGTACTAAGGTCGACCACTGAAAGATCGGCGCCTGTATCAATCAAAGCTTCGCAGATACCGATTCTATCCACGTTAATGTTCATTTTTTATTTGGGGTCCAACTTTTTAATTTCATTTATGGTCGACTTGCTTTGATTGACGGACTCAGGCGCGATGCTTAGTTTAAATCTTCCAACGCGGCATATCTATTCCTTGTAGGGATACTCGAGTACGTGCTATTACTTACGTCAGCGTAGAGCAGAGGTCTCGACTTCTCAGTTCCATTATCCATTCGGATTTCTTCTTCGACCTTGTCTTGTGTAACTATGGGGTCCTCTTCCACAATTCTTACAAACCTGACTCTGCAACACCGCGCTACGTGTCCTGGCTTGTTACACTTGAAACATATTGGTCTCCCGTCTTCTGTCCGATTCCTGTTTGAATCTGGACTCTTATTGTATGCTTTCCTTGGGTAGACCGGTTTTGGCTCAGGATTGGGAGTGTAAGATCGTTTAGGGGCAGATACCTGGGGCAGAGGCTTGTTCTGGTTGTACCTCGGAACGGGGACCTGGGGCTTGGAGGTGTTCTGGTATGGTCTTCTGAACGACGGAGCGCTCATCCATTGCTCTTGATGATGGGGACAAGGAGAGCGTGGTCCATTATATAAAGCTTTTGATTTTTCTACACGTTCTTGGTAATTATTTTCAAACAAATCCAGCTTTTTACAAATTTCTAGAAGTTCGTTGGTATTTTTAGGAGGGTTTAGGTGGAGGGCACAAAAGAGTATTCTTTCTTTAACCCTCCAATAACCCAGTTTATTTTAGTCTCTTCTTCCATTTGGAGGTCGACCTTGTTGCACAGTACAAGGATATCCTCTGTAAACCTGATTGCAGGTGCATTCCACTGTTGCATCCTGTATAGTCTCATCTTCATTTCTACTTTGTTGGCGTCTGAGGCAAAATCTTCTATTAGGCGGCTCTTGAAATTTTCCCAGCTGGTGAAACTTATCTTGTGTAGGGTCAGCCAGGTTTTGGCGCTACCAATCATATTCATGGCAGCATAACGAGAGATATTGTAGTCTGCCCAATGGTACAGGAATCCAATTTCTTCAAGAGATTCAATACATGGGCGAGGGTCTTCTGTTCCATCATACTTAGGGATGTCGATGTTGGGATTCAGGACAACTGGGTCGGAACTTGCATCTCGACCAATTGTTGCATCAGGTTGCGGCTTGACAGGCTCTTCAACCTTGATTCTCTCCTGTGCAGGATCTTGCATCTTACCAGAGCGTGTTTCAAATATCCTACAAATTTATATAAGGGAATAATGAGATAACTCTACTTTAAGTAGCCTCCAGAATTATTTATTTATTTCTCACATCAAAGAGAGCAGTAAAGTCACACAATGTACCTAAATACAAATGATGATTCTATAATACATATATTCTGTTTATAATACATATATTCTGTTTAATAAAATAAATAAATATAAAATATAAATTTGAATTTAAAATATTTGAAAAATAACATTACAAATTAAAATAAAATAGGTTCATTAGCCATGATGCAACAATATACGGATGGCGTGTTATTGCCTTATATAACAATGAAAATGATAATACTAATGATAATGATAAAATACAGCAATGAATTCGATATACGTCATCTTTTCACTTTATTCCCATCTTTCTTCGAACCGATTAAGGTGATTATTAATAAGAAAAGATAGAAAAAAATCAACACTGTGTGTTTTGAAGACTTAATATAAAACAGAACTTCCTTATTAATAGTCTTCTAAGAAACAGTAGGTGATATATATGGGGGAAAGAAGATAAACATGGAGTTTATTTTGATTAATTAAGATGTTCATATATTCCTCTTTGATCCAAAGGGAATGTATTTTATAATAAAATAAATAAAGCTTCCAGGGCTAAGTTTATTGTGTAAATTTTATTTTCAAGTTTTCGGACTTGTTAGTCCTTCAACAGAAATATCACATAACAAATTAATTATAAATACTCTTCTTATACCAATTATTATTTACATATTTTAAATACTTATTACGAAATGTATTTTGCAGCTGTAAAAATAGCTATTATTAAAGAAATAAAGAATTAATGAAAAGAGATAAAGAATTAATAATCCATATTTTACAACATCGTCTGGTCTATCTAAATTAATAAGTTGGTAATTGTTCTGGTCAAAATAAATTGTCTTATCATCCCCACGTTTGTCCTCTTTCTTTTCGATGTACACAAAATATATAATAAATACTTGTTGTTAAAAGGTATATACGACAGAATTAGTCTTTTGATTCGTAAGAATAGAATTTGTTTGAGGTGGCTTTTCGTTATCTAAAATGGTTTAGGTATGAGTAGAGATTTCAACATAAATTTGTGCAAAAATAGTACGAATGTGATATTGTACTGGGATAAGGTGCATAAATTATGAAAAAGGCATCTCCTTATCGTGCAACTGAAATTTGCTGATGGCTTGCGCCATCTATCGGAATAAATATAAACTATTCTCGTTGATTTATAATTATTCCAGAATTGGCCAAATACCCATTCTTGATTAATCAAGAAAAGCTAACCACGGAAGCGCTTCGGGCTGTTGGCCCTCATCAGCGTGGTGCAAGCTGTACCTCAACGACCAAAAAACTAGTCATTCAGACATCCAGAAAAATCAGGAAGCGGGTAGTTAAACCCAGAATTGCGTGAGACCGCGACACAATGTGAAAAAAATAGTACAAATGTGATATTTTATGTTTATTTATTGTTAATTTATTTGGCCAATTCTATAATAATTAAAAATCAACGAGAAAAGTTGATATTTATTCCGATAGATGGCGCAAGCCATCAGCAACTTTCAGTTGCAGGATAAGGAGATGCCTTTTTCATAATAGATTTGTAAGGTACTCTGATGCCAAAATGTCTGTCGGAACAAGAACATAAGCTAACAAGATGTTCCGTATTCAATGAGGAAAGTGTTCTTGTGTTTAATGGCACAATTTAGGTTTAAGAAAGTGGGGTCCAATTAGCGACGTTCTAATTGGTGAAGAAGTCCTTACTTTCACCAAGTTGACCTTTTATTTTTGGCGGTTTCCCCATTTAAAATGTCTTTAAAATAGAGAACTTCCGCTTAGCTACAAGAAATTGGTGGGAATTTGGATGGGAAGACAACCTTCAAGAAAATGCGTATTTCTCGTCAGGATAGACACAAAATAGATTAAACACGTTTATGTTAGGGATTTTAGGGAAAAGAGCAAATTGGCGATTATAAAATATTATTTATATTCTTAATACAGTAGAATCTCCCTGTAAACCTAATTGCAGAGCCAAAGTGTCCTTTAGTGTGAGGTGTCCTCTTACCGGAGAGTTGCTAAATAGTAAAAATGATAATTTAGCAAATAAAAACTGTCCTTTATAGAGAGGTGTCCTCTAGTGTGAGTGTCCTCATAGAGGTTCTATGTATATATAGTAATAGATAACATATTTTATATTGAAAACGTTTTGGAAAACTAATAGATTGAAATTATCTGTGAAAATATAACAAAGAATGTACGGAGTGTTCAATAAATTACTGTATTGAATTACATTCATGAACAAAACTTGAGGAGTTTCATATTTTGATATCGTTGGAGACAGAGGCAATTTTGTTCATACTTGGTTATCTTGTGTGTCTTCAATAAAGGTCACTGTAATATCTTTCAGAGTTATTGTCTGAATCCCGATATACATGATAAAAGGTACAACTTCCTTAAGTTTTGTCCATGAGTTTAAGGTGTGTGAAAACAGCAGACGTCCTGGGATGGTTCGATATAGAAAAATGATTTATTGAATTGTAAACTCAAGCTAAACCATAAACTCATCGTCAAGTGAAATCAAATTTTACCCTAAAATCAGATTGCTAGAAAGTCAATCCAACTTGTAATATGGAGAAAGAATCTCAGTTTAAACCCGTTTTGGGAAGAGATAAACTTGATTCCTCAATCTCTAAGTCAAAAGAATGTCCACCCTAGATGGCTGCACTTTTCCCCAATATGTACTGAATATTTCTGATAACTTGCGCCATCTATTGGAATAAATATCAACTAAAAAGTTGATCCCATTTAATTTCAGAATATTAGCTTTTTTTTATAAACCAAGAAAAGCCAACTGCAAGCTTTTGGCCCTCTTCAATGTTGTTCAGGCGGTACCTCAGCGACCCATTAAGGTCATAAAGGATTCTTGTTCAATGTTCAAGGTATTAGAATCCAAAAGTACGAACAAACCTAAGTTGAAAACATGTAAAAATAGAAGAATGTGCATAAGTACAGAATGATCCAACAACTAAATATAACGCGTAGGTAGCTGATCTTTTTGGATTAATCAAGAAAAATATTTTTGGGGGGCCGTGATATCCTGACAAAAAACAAATAAACATTTATTTGATATATATTAAATAGATGGCTTAAGCCATAATCAAACATTTAGTTGTAAAAGACCAAGATAAGTTTTTAAAATAATTTTAATACCTAATGCGGTGCATTTAACTTCTATCTGTTAGTTATTTTAATCCATTTTCCAACATGTGCGAGTCAAAACTTTGAATGTATAAGCTCCTACAAAAATACAATAAAGTTGTCAGTATCTGTTAACGATACAAGATCATTATCACCATGAAAGAGGCCCCTACAAGGTCACTCAGTGTCCACCTGATGAATATAAAATGATGCTTAAAGGAAGTTCGGAACGCCCTAATGGTTTTGTCCCTTCTTGACCTGATGATGACTTGGAGATAAATCTGGAACAAGCCACTTCGTCTGTAAATCCTAAATTAATATTTTTTACTTAAATTGCTATTTAGAACACATTTTTTGATGGAATTATGACTTGTTTAAGGAAACTTTTATGTGAATTATTTTAATTATAAAATTACCAATCTATTTTTTTTTGACGCGCCCTAGCCTTGATGTTTAAAGGGAATGCATTTAAATATATGTAAATATTTTTTCATGTAGAAAATTAGGAAAGACAAATTTCAGGATGATACGGGAAGGTGAGGATAGCCTAAGGCAAAAATTTATTCGGTTAACTCGGGTACTGGGAACAAATAGAAATTTATAAAATACACCGGAGAGGCAGTGAGAGAACTTTTCAGAGTAGCAAAATATAAATATCAAAATGGATAGGCTGTACTTGAATAATAATTTTTCTACAATCTGTTGGTATGAAGTAGGTAAATAACATTCTTCGGCTGTCCAGCTTTCCTGAGACATAGGATGCTATCCTGCTTGGACTGACCCACCTCAACCCTACATCTATGGCCAGACTGGACCTCAGCATGGAACTTCCTGGTCAACTGAGACATAGGATGCTATCCTGCTTGGACTGACCCACCTCAACCCTACATCTATGGCCAGACTGGACCTCAGCATGGAACTTCCTGGTCAACTGGTTCAGTTCAGCAAATCATTCAGGACGCAATTAAAAGCGCTTACCACTAGTCCATTCCAGTGATCTGGACTCCCGGGTAGTTGGCGTTTTGTGATCCAGGAACCTGGGTTATAAATATCTCTCTAGTTGAATAACACTTATCGTTACTTTTTAATATAATTTTTATTTCATTTTGATAAATTTAGATAACTAATCTCGAGAAATTCCCTTATATATCTATTTATTTTTAGTTGTGGCAAGTTATTTAAATGATCACATGTAAATTTGATGGAAAATATTCTGTATGATGTTAAATATAGGGGCTAGATTAAGTTTTGAGATGAAAAAATACAGCTGTAAAGTTTTCTCAATCTCTCTAAATACCATTACACTCAATAGATTTTCAATTCTTTGGAATCAGGCTGCCATTTTTTTTTCCAGTCATCTGGGCTAATGTCTTCAAATACCTCCAGTTAACGCTCTACATCAAGGATCTTAAATTTTATCCCACGAAGACTTTCTTTGACTTCAGAGAATCAATAACAGTCACGGGGGAGCGAGTTTAGTTATATGGTGGATGTCTAATCAAAGTTATTTGGTTTTATTTTCAAAAGCCCATTGTTTAGAAGCTTTGTGTGCTGAAGTATATCAACAATACTTGTCATTGTAAGAAAGAATGCTTCAGGTTCCAGTCCTTGGTCGCGTTTTTCATTCAGGTTTCTGATGACCTCTGGGAAATAAACCTGTGTGTACCAATTGGGTGTTACTGAATTTCTTCTTCTACTGCAGCAACACGGATAGTGTTCTAGAGAAAATACATAACCATTCTTTTTCCTACATTCTTAGGCAGATTTACTTTGAAATAAAAGGCCACCTGATCCAAGTACAAATTTTCTTTTTTGCTAATTTATACAGATTCACTTTCGTTAAGGGTTTTTCGTTTTCAAGCTTGCAGATAGACTGATGCTTGCCTTTTAGTTTATGGATATAACTAATAGATGCAATTATATCTGTTTCTACATTTTAAATGGTTTTTGAAGGCGAATGAGTTCAACTTATGAAGCAATTCTTAGTACCAAGACACTCTTTTCTTCTTTTGGTCTTCGGTGAGCTCGTGGGGCATTCATTTGCTTCGTCATTTTCAATTCTCGGTACAATATTTTAAATAATGTTTCTGATCCTATTTTCAGACATTCTGAATATCTTGGAATGTTACACACACACATGGAGAGATTATCTTCAGAAATTTCCGTTAAATTTTCAATATTTTCATTTGAAGCAACTGTTTGATAGTCTTACGCTGCGTTTGCTATCTTCAAAAAAAAAATCAAGCTTTTAACTGTTAAATTCTCTAAACCCGCTAAATGTGTGGTTGCAAGTGAAAGATGTGGGAACTGGTAAATGGCTGCGATATTAGTTCAAAACAACTTTGTTCATTTAATTTTTTTTAAAATCATAAAACATCATTCCGCCAGATTTCTATCAAGAGTTGGGCATTTTAATCGAATAAAAATCGAAGTGGAACAGGTTAGGAACAGCCATTGGTGTCACGTGGCCGAAAGTTGGGAGAGTGAAACTTGACACATCATATCAAAGAGCTTAAGGGATAAGTATCTTTCAAATAAATTTATTTCAAGCTTTCGGGCACAACCGCCCTTCGACAGGAAAAATATATCAGTAGCGTAATATATTTTTCCTGTCGAAGGGCGGTTGTGCCCGAAAGCTTGAAATAAATTTATTTGAAAGATACTTATCCCTCAAGCTTATTGATTTTAACATTCTATTAGGGGATTAGCCTATTAATCATATCAAAGAGTTTATATTTTTATAAGTATCATATATTGATGAATTATTTCCCGGGAGGATATTGTTCTACAACGGTCACCTCTCTCCCGTTAAAATAGACGTTAGGCGCCGTCTCCGCAAACTAGCGAACTCTGGGCAGTGACAAAGCCACAACACTAGTGGACATGGCATCTGCCCGGTAACCGGAACACTGTGGGTTCGATTCCCCTCCCTGTACACTTTATTTTTCCGTTTATCATTACTCTTTACAATTAATCCTTTCATACTTCACCCCTAAGGTTAGAAATAATCGTTATTTCTCCTTAAAATAAATTTCGATTTTTCGTTCAAAAGAAACATTTGCGGTATAGTTGCCAAACTTCGTTCTACAATCATAAGACGCATTATATTGTATTACACGTTATAATTAACAATCATTTCCACACGCTGACCACCCGATTTTTCACATTGCAAAACTTTCAGAATTACAAATGTATAAAGACATCAATGAGTATCTAAAAATAAAAATGTATGTGTGAATGTATGTGTGTGTGTATGTCCTTTATGCCTGACCAAACAACTCATTGGAACGCCATGAAACTTTGGGAAGTTATTTAGTATAGTACTGGAAAGGTTTCTAGCAAATAAAAGTTTTGAAATAACTTTTCGCCTAAAAATAATCAAGATAAATATTCTAATTTATCTGTTATAATTCAACAATCTGCTCTAAATATTATCATGATGATACGATGATTTTGTAATGTAGAAAATTAGGAAAGACAAAATTCAGGATGACACGGCAATTTATTTGAGACAAGAATAATGATACAATTCCAAGGCAAGATACTATTCCTTTAACTTCCAATTACCGAGGGAACCAATTAATATTGATTTTATTCAACTTATCGAGTATTTTTCAAGGGACCGGGAAAAATGTTCACTTTATCGAGAGATTCGTTAGACAAACCTTTACTCGGGCAAAACCCGGGCGAAGCCGAGTACATCCGCTAGTATAAAATAAAAGTTACTATGTACATGAGCCAAATCGACCCAGCAGTTAGAGCAAGAGGGGAGAACTGTCCTCCTTCCACGTGGCGCCACTGTTTTCCCCGACCGGTCCGTCCAGTCCAGTTAAGAGGGAATACCAGGAAACTCTGTCCTCCTGACATTATTATGTCTTGAAAATTCGAAAATAGTATAGATGCGTATGCTTCTTTTTTTAAAATTGAACAATTTCAACTGCCTTTACTGCAACGGAAAAATTAATGAGAGGCCCTGGCTGATCAGTGGTGAACCCTCCCAGCGAATTTTCATAACAGATGGCGAGCTAATATATCATAATATTATGTCTTAATGATGTTGTATTTCTAACTGAACACCTAATATTTGAATGTTCGATTCTCGTTTGAATTCAAAGATATTTCCTAATGCCTCACACACGATCCACCAGACATTTCGTGAAGTCATGTTTAACGTTACTGACTCCAATATTTTGACGTATTTAAGTTTATAACTTCAATTCCTTGAAATCGTTTCAATCTTCCATGCTTATTAAAATGTCTCTTAAAACTCCTTGTGATTTCAATGAGCCTTAAACATAATAAATCTCTTCAATAAAATACTCCCCCGTATCAATATTGAGTAAAATATATCAGTCAGTAGGAAAAAGTATCCTTTTCCCTTTAGGTCTGTTAAATTTTTACTCAAAAATAAATCTCTATTTTAAAGAGATAATTATTTTTTAGATTACCAGAAACGTTTTATACAATTATATAAACAACATAAAGAAGATGATATTCATGTACCAAAGGGAGAGGTGCCTCTCTAGGTACATTCCTACCATTCTCCCGCAACTTTATGTTGTAATCTTTGCCTAAAAATCGGTCCTTGACACTTTTCCTCCTTAACCACCCCTTTGGTAAATTCGATCGATTTCATAAACCATCTCGTAATAGGTTATGAAATCGAAGCCGCCCCTGTACTGATGAGGGTCATAGCTCAAAACTATGGTATATAGGCTGGTTTTTGTCTGAATTTGCTAAAACTGGGGTTGTGACTCATCTTTATCATCATTAGTAAAGTTGTTTACTAGGGTGATACACATCGTTATGATGCACAAGAGATAGATGCTTCTTTTGGTACACAATTATATATTTAAAACTAGCGGATGTACCCGGCTTCGCCCGGGTTTTACCCGAGTAAAGGTTTGTCCAACGAATATCTCGATAAAGTGAACATTTTTTCCCGGTCCCTTGAAAAATACTCGATAAGTTGAATAAAATCAATATTAATTGATTCCCTCGGTAATTGGAAGTTAAAGGAATAGTATCTTGCCTTGGAATTGTATCATTATTCTTGTCTCAAATAAATTGCCGTGTCATCCTGAATTTTGTCTTTCCTAATTTTCTACATTACAAAATCATCGTATCATCATGATAATATTTAGAGCAGATTGTTGAATTATAACAGATAAATTAGAATATTTATCTTGATTATTTTAGGCGAAAAGTTATTTCAAAAAATTTATTTGCTAGAAACCTTCCCAGTACTATACTAAATAACTTCCCAAAGTTTCATGGCGTTTCAATGAGTGGTTTGGTCAGGCATAAAGGACACACACACACATACATTCATTTATATTTATATAGATAATGAAAGCATTCCTGACCAGGAGCACATGCGCTTTTTAGATGGCAGAGCGCCATCTAGAGGAATATAAATCAACTAAACGTTGATTTAACCTGTTCCCTGATATTTGGCCAACCCAATTTCTTGATAAATCAAGAAAAGCCATCCACGAACGCGTTTCGCGCTACTGGCGCTCGTCAGCGAGAAACAGACTGTACCACTGCGACCAAAAATATTTTTGGCCCCAGAGGCTTCATTGATTATTTTAACCTAGATTCTGTTTTTTCTCTCTCTCTCTTTCTGAGTTAAAAGCGGCTGCAAGAAGCATCTGTGTTGTATATATACTTTAAGTTTAATTAATCAACTGTTCCCACAGAGTATGTATGTAAGATCACAAGTAAATAGGAGCTAACAGTAAGAAGATAAGTTTCTCTTTGTTTACTATGTTATATTTTGTTCTCTCTCTTGTAAATCAATAATGTTTGATTAATCTTCTTGGAATCAGTATCTTTAAAAAGTCTAAGCCATGTCAACAGTCTGCCCCCAGAGAAACGAATGCTAACACAGACCTGGTGGAAGGATGTAAAATTATACAACTTGGTTAGTTAACACAAAATAACCAAACCACACAAACCTGTAATCCTGTATGAATGTATAATGTCTGTGAAAAAATGACATTAATAAAAACCATCGAGTTATTAGAAGGATATTTAAGTTTTTAGAACAAATAATGGTTTTTAATTTTTAAGTACCCATTTGTATTTAGGTATATGATCATTCGTATTTAATAATTTATTGTTTTATATAATGTTGTATTACACTTAAAAACTCTCTCACTCTCTTTTTAGAAGTTAATAAATAATTTTTATATCGAAATACTCTATATAAAGCAGAAAGATCACGCACACACATCAAAATGAATAGATCTTTAAAAGAAAATTCAGGAAAACGAATTCTATTTGATGCTATATTCAAATATAACGCTCAGGTACCTATTCCCCGTGAAAATTCACTTTTTTCTTCTTATATCTTTGTATTTATCCGCATCTTCTTAAGTAAACTTTTATTATTCGCGTAAATACAAAATTTTATGATTTCAGTTCAGATTCTCTGAGAATTTTTTCCAACTTTGGAATCTTATATATTGAATTTAAGAACGGATTTCAAATTTACAAAAAGGTTTCTGACATACATTCAAGGATGCGTCAATAGTTAGGAATCCGTTAAAAAAAAAACCTTCAAGGCAGTTGGGGAAATCCCAATTCTATTGAATACATAGCAGTTGGAGAAGAGCGCAGAGGATTTCAGCAATGGACAGACTTGGAAAGATGTGGGAAGAGGAGGAAGAAACATTCGCCACATGACCAAATAAACCAACTTGAAAGTTTTATATAACAGTTTCCATATGTGAAGAAGAAGGGTTGGTTACATTACATCACATCCTAACCAAACTTTAAATGGTGTAAGGAAGTTAGGTGTGTCAACCCCGTAATAACGATAAGTGGTAGGTATGTCCTCAACTGGTAGATGTCAGATACTGGACGTCCGCCTACAGCTGACTCAGGTGGTAAACACGAGGAGGGGTGGTGCAAGAACGTCTCCCAGTTTGGAGGTTCAAGGTTTCCTGGCGCCCACGTTACAGGGTCGTTGCCGTGGTGGCATTCCTCAATACATCGGCAGCTGAACTCTACAAATTGATTCCTGAAAGAGATTTTAACATTCGGGGGTGTTGCTGGGGGGGAGGAGGTGTTAACGGCGGGGGTCGTCGCCTTTGTTAACTAGGACTGGGATTGGAGGCTGTAGTCGTGGCTTGATATACACAGTGCAGACACTTTAATGTGACTTCTTTATAGCTAAACTTTATAACGAACAACTCTCTATAATATGAAACCCTTTATTAAAAACGAAAAACTCTCTATATCGAAACTTTATAAGAACAACTTTCTATAATGAATTTATAAATGAAAATTATTTATAATTAAACTCTTTTAATTTCTTTATTAATTAGAATAAAACTTTTCATGAATAAAAACTCTCTATAATAAAACTCTAAAGAAACACTTTCTATAATGAATCTCTGAATAAAAATTATCTATAATGAAACTCTGAAGAAAAATTATCTATAATGAAACTCTGAAGAAAACACTTTCTATAATGAAACTCGGAAGAAAAATTATCTATAATGAAACTCTGAAGAAACACTTTCTATAATGAAACTCTGAAGAAAAATTATCTATAATGAAACTCTGAAGAAACACTTTCTATAATGAAACTCGGAAGAAAAATTCTCTATAATGAAACTCGGAAGAAAAATTCTCTATAATGAAACTCTGAAGAAACACTTTCTATAATGAAACTCGGAAGAAAAATTCTCTATAATGAAACTCTAAAGAAACACTTTCTATAATGAAACTCGGAAGAAAAATTCTCTATAATGAAACTCTAAAGAAACACTTTCTATAATGAAACTCTTTATAAAGAAAAACTCTCTATAATGAAACTCTAAAGAAACACTTTCTATAATGAAACTCTAAAGAAACACTTTCTATAATGAAACTCTTTATAAAGAAAAACTCTCTATAATGAAACTCTAAAGAAACACTTTCTATAATGAAACTCTAAAGAAACACTTTCTATAATGAAACTCTTTATAAAGAAAAACTCTCTATAATGAAACTCTAAAGAAACACTTTCTATAATGAAACTCTAAAGAAACACTTTCTATAATGAAACTCTTTATAAAGAAAAACTCTCTATAATGAAACTCTAAAGAAACACTTTCTATAATGAAACTCTGAAGAAACACTTTCTATAATGAAACTCTTTATAAAGAAAAACTCTCTATAATGAAACTCTAAAGAAACACTTTCTATAATGAAACTCTAAAGAAAAACTCTCTATAATGAAACTCTAAAGAAAAACTCTCTATAATGAAACTCTAAAGAAACACTTTCTATAATGAAACTCTAAAGAAAAACTCTCTATAATGAAACTCTAAAGAAAAACTCTCTATAATGAAACTCTAAAGAAAAACTCTCTATAACGAAACTCTTTATAAAGAAAAACTCTCTATAACGAAACTCTTTATAAAAAAACTCTCTATAACGAAACTCTTTATAAAAAAAAACTCTTTATAACGAAACTCTTTATAAAAAAAAAACTCTCTATAACGAAACTCTTTATAAAAAAAACTCTCTATAATGAAACTCTAAAGAAAAACTCTCTATAATGAAACTCTGAAGAAACACTTTCTATAATGAAACTCTAAAGAAAAACTCTCTATAATGAAACTCTAAAGAAAAACTCTCTATAACGAAACTCTTTATAAAGAAAAACTCTCTATAATGAAACTCTAAAGAAAAACTCTCTATAATGAAACTCTAAAGAAAAACTCTCTATGATGAAACTCTAAAGAAAAACTCTCTATAATGAAACTCTTTATAAAGAAAAACTCTCTATAACGAAACTCTTCATAAAGAAAAATTCTCTATAATGAAACTCTTTATAAAGAAAAACTCTCCATAACGAAACTCTTTATAAAGAAAAGAAAGTCAAACGGGACTTTAAAGAATTTCTATAATAATATTTTTTTTATAAATAAAAAATCTCTATATCGAAGCCCCTTTTTCTAGAACCCCACTCTATATTTTGGAATAAATTTTTCCTACTCACTCCAAATATAGGATGTACCCCAGGTAGAGCCCCTTGTGACCCACAGCAGCAGGTTGTCACGAGGGGATTACATTAGTGGATTAACGAACACAACAACTAAGGATTATAATATGACGGAGGAGGTACGTGAGCGACGTCTTTCGCGATACCATCAAGATGGCGACCGTCCTAACAACCAAGATGGATCTCCTTAGACCCCTGACAGTTGTTATCCCGTTAACTCTAATTCCAAACTCATAAAGTTATCATCTTATAATCCGATTCGGTTCATTTGGGCGAGGAAAGCGAAGACTATAACGCGGTTGATTCCACACTAGCCTGTTCATTGATTAGCTAACCATGACGTATGCACAAAGGAACGTATGGTCATTGGACATGCGTCGGACCTGGAGGCTGTTGTTGGGTGCTGCGCTGCCTAGAGTACAGGAGCTCCATCTATTATTTCTTCCTGTGGTGAATCTGTATAAGACCGGTGTTCTTAATAAACCTTTGTGTGTGTATAATCCGATTGTCATAAAATCCCAGCCAAAAGGATTTCATCACATTAAAAGAATATTTATTGCTTCAACATGTTTGATACGTCCCTCAATTTATTCAAAATAATCTCTGATATTCACATTTATCTAAAATTAATAGTAACAGATTATATACTATAGTATCATTCATTTTATAACATTGTTATTGATTACATCTTGATTATTTATTTTTGGGAGAGAGGAGGGTGATAAATAAAACTTTGTTGGAGGAGATCGCTTTGCATTCCCTTAGTTATTAGGGTTGTGCTACGCTCTGGAAAGACACAGGTCATGTGGGAAGAGAAAATAAAAGCCGACGAACTTGTCAAACCTGGTGCAACAATATTATAGCAAAATATGTGTATAACAATACATTTCTCTGTGGGTAGAATATGGAACCATTCTACGCTTTCCCTTTTTCAATAAAGTGCCAATCTCTACTATTATTGAACTAAAAATGAAAAAGAACTGGGAAGGCTTGATTCATCAGTAATGAACCTTCCCAGAGATTTTACCAATTTACAAATTGACAGCTCGCTACAAAAATCTTATGTTGATTCTACTTATATAGTCTGTAACTTAAAGGTTTACCCTTGGTGATGGGGTTTGAGGAAAAATATGGAAATATGTTTCTCTAATTGACACTAGCCTGTTCAGTGATTCGCTAACAATGACGCATGCACGAAAGAACGTGTGGCCATTAGAGATGCGTCGGACCTGGAGGCTGTTGTTGGGTACTGCGCTGCCTGGAGTACAGGAGCTATATCTATGATTCCTTTCTTCCTGTGGTTATTCTGTATAAGACCGGTGGTCTTAATAAAGCTTTGTGTGTGTTTCTCTAATTGTAGAAATTTCATTCATTCATCTCAAAGATCAGTTCTACATGTAGAGTGTATATTGTTATGTATTGTTTAGTAATGTTGACTTAACAGGCTGTGTTGCATTTATTGTCTTGTCTTTTAAGCAAAATATCAGTGTTCGAAGTTGAAATATGTGGGAAATTTTTTACAATAACAGAAGAATATTTCCATAATGTCCTTAAACACCATCACAAAGTGTAAACCTTCAAGGGAATACAACATGCAATCGTTGTAGCAATCTGATGGATTAAATTGGCGAAATGGCTGGAATGGCTCATGACTTGAGGAGCAAAGCCTTCCAAATTCTTTTTAAAAGCCTTTATTTAACTTGTTAATCTGTTTGTTTGTCTTCACAAATCATGTAATCAATTTTTAATAAGCTTACATATCACCTATAACTTTGATATTTAGTAGACTTGCTCAAACCTGAAAAAAAAATTTCAAGTTGACAATATATCAGACTTCTGGAAGGTCGGCAATGGACTATATTTAATTTCAAATTTTGTTTTCCATTTTAATATACTTTCTGACTACGTAGAAGTCTGGTATTTAATAAACTAGTTTGCTACAACTAACATTACAAGTGTACAAAATTTCAGACTTCTGAATGGCCGCGAGGGTCGGGAATAGACGAGAGAATTTCCTTTCAAACGGACAAAAATAGGCGCTTTCTCTGGTGTAATGAGCGGCTGGAGATATATAAAGATGTAGTCGGGATAATCGGTGTGTGTGTACTGGAAAAATTTCTATTTTACCTTTCAATTTATGTGATTAAGTTTCTATTTTGTACACTCCCTCGATCCTGCTAACAAGTCCACGAAATTTAAGACTTTTGGATTGTCGGGATTGGACTAATTTCTAAATTTCTTTTCAAATTTTATGATCAATTTTTAAGACTTCCAAAACACTTAAAATTCAAATATATTGTACATTCACTCAATCAAGCTAACAACGCACGTGTACAAATAATCGGACTTCTAGGTAGAGAATTTGAGAAAATAGGCGTAACCGTTTGTGACGTAATGAACAGCTGGCCTTCCATAAATATAAATCGGCAGTATGACCTAGAACTATAAATAATTGTGAGGATATATTGTCAGATACTGACCACCAAAAGAAATTGCATCACCTATAAATACTTTAGCAATTTTCAGAAAATTTACAAACTTAATAATAATATTAAGGTATGTAAATGACAATTTTCTAAAACCGTAACTAGAATAAATGGTTCAAAAATAGCCTTGTGTATTCTTGAAAGAGTATTATTAATTAAAGTCATCTTGTTTTTTTTTTTAATCTAAAGATTATCTTTACTCTGTAGATTGTCAAGGCATAAAAAACGGGCGTCATACAAACATATTTTCTGATTTTACAAGACATAGAATCATAGGCCTCAGATAATGTGGAATTTCGACTAGAGAAATTTATATGACAGTAGGCTACAATCAAAGTACTGTTGTAAGGATTTGGTCTCAGAGGTCAGAGGAAAAGAAAAGTTTAAAAAAACATGGCTCAGGTCGCCCTTGAGTAACAACAGAGGGAGAGAGAATGGTTTTAGCAGACAGGACAACTGCATCAATGAATCAAGTAGCTCTAGAAGTACAGAAATAATCTGAATTATCTCTGAACACCATTGATAAATGTCTTATCGAGGTAGAACTCACCGGTCGTTATTAAGATTCCCACTCTCTGCCAGGCACAGAAGCGACAGGCTCAGCTGGTGTGGGGATTCATGACGGCAGGATACCTGTTAGACGTAAGCCCTAAGAAAGATCCCATCAGGAATGTATTGAAGAAAGACATACAGCAAGAAACCCTGGCTTTCATGATGTGGGGTGGCATCAGTTATGAAAGTAGGACCGCTTTAGTCTTTATTCATGACTGCTCAGCTATACATTGTAGTTGTGTTACAACCTGTTGTGTTACCTTATCTTGAGCAGACTAATAGTGACATTTTCCAACAACATAATACCTGACCACATACAGCCAACATCTCACGAGTCTTCCTTCAAAATGCTGACATTCTTCCCTAGCCTGCATGTTCCCTAGATCTTTCCTCAACTGAGCATGTGAAACATGGTGGGGAGAAAAGTTGGGCAAGATCCAAAACCAAGTAATCTTTAACAGAATCGTCAAAAAATTGAAATGTCTTGGTCTAGCCTCCCACAAGGAACCATAATAAACTGTATGACAGTATGCCTCACCATGTAGCTGTTTGTATACGTGCCAAAGGAGGACACACCATTGATAAAATAGCTCGCTAATTTTAATAAATCTACATAAGTATTTCTAGGTTTCACATTTAAAATTCAGAACTAAAATTACATAAATAATTAATTAATAAAACAATTTAAAGGTTTTTATTAAAATACGTTAAAAGGATAAAACTAATATTTCAGCTTCTACCATTGAACGATGATTAGTTCTTTATGAGTTAAAAAGGGGGACGGTCATCACGTATTCCAAAATTAACAAGATTTAATCTAGAGCAACGGATAAACAGATTTTTATGTTCCGCAAAATATTTTACCTCTTCCCTCAATATATACGATGATTGTTCTCCGCCGCCTTTATTTTGACTCTAATAGATCTAATTGTTCAATGGCGGAGAGAAGATTAAATATTTATCTTATCCTTTATAGCGCATTTTAATAAAAACGTTTCATTAATTATTAATTTATATAACTAAAAAATAACTTTTGCCTCAAAATTAAATAAAATTGTTTTCAGTTTAAAAACTCTAACGATTCAGAATATTGGTTTTTGTGTTGAAATAAATACATAGTTGAAGAAAATATAAACTTTTATTTGAAATGTCCTTCTTGATTCCTTCTCCGTAGTACGGTGAAGTCGCTCTCCGTAGCACGCTGAAGTCCATCTCCGTAGTACGCTGAAGTCGCTCTCCGTAGTACGCTGAAGTCCATCTCCGTAGTACGCTGAAGTCGCTCTCCGTAGCACGCTGAAGTCCATCTCCGTAGTACGCTGAAGTCGCTCTCCGTAGCACGCTGAAGTCCATCTCCGTAGTACGCTGAAGTCGCTCTCCGTAGCACGCTGAAGTCCATCTCCGTAGTACGCTGAAGTCGCTCTCCGTAGCACGCTGAAGTCCATCTCCGTAGTACGCTGAAGTCGCTCTCCGTAGCACGCTGAAGTCCATCTCCGTAGTACGCTGAAGTTGCTCTCCGTAGCACGCTGAAGTCCATCTCCGTAGTACGCTGAAGTCGCTCTCCGTAGCACGCTGAAGTCCATCTCTGTAGTACGCTGAAGTCGCTCTCCGTAGTACGCTGAAGTCCATCTCCGTAGTACGCTGAAGTCGCTCTCCGTAGCACGCTGAAGTCCATCTCCGTAGTACGCTGAAGTCGCTCTCCGTAGTACGCTGAAGTCGCTCTCCGTAGCACGCTGAAGTCGCTCTCCGTAGCACGCTGAAGTCGCTCTCCGTAGTACGCTGAAATCGCCCTCCGTAGTACGCTGAAGTCGCTCTCCGTAGTACGCTGAAGTCGCCCTCCGTAGTACGCTGAAGTCCATCTCCGTAGCACGCTGAAGTCGCTCTCCGTAGCACGCTGAAGTCCATCTCCGTAGCACGCTGAAGTCGCTCTCCGTAGCATGCTGAAGTCCATCTCCGTAGTACGCTGAAGTCGCTCTCCGTAGCACGCTGAAGTCGCTTTCCGTAGCACGCTGAAGTCACTCTCCGTAGCACGCTGAAGTCCATCCCCGTAGTACGCTGAAGTCGCTTTCCGTAGCACGCTGAAGTCGCTCTCCGTAGTACGCTGAAGTCGCTCTCCGTAGTACGCTGAAGTCCATCTCCGTAGTACGCTGAAGTCGCTCTCCGTAGCACGCTGAAGTCCATCTCCGTAGTACGCTGATGTCGCTCTCCGTAGCACGCTGAAGTCGCTCTCCGTAGTACGCTGAAGTCGCTCTCCGTAGTACGCTGAAGTCGCTCTCCGTAGCACGCTGAAGTCCATCTCCGTAGTACGCTGAAGTCGCTCTCCATAGCACGCTGAAGTCCATCTCCGTAGTACGCTGAAGTCGCTCTCCGTAGTACGCTGAAGTCGCTCTCCGTAGTACGCTGAAGTCCATCTCCGTAGTATGCTGAAGTCCATTTGTGTAGTACGCTGGATTTCTTCTCCGTAGTACGCTGAAGTCGCTCTCCGTAGTACGCTGAAGTCGCTCTCCGTAGTACGCTGAAGTCCATCTCCGTAGTATGCTGAAGTCCATTTGTGTAGTACGCTGGATTTCTTCTCCGTAGTACGCTGAAGTCGCTCTCCGTAGTACGCTAGATTCCTTCTCGGTAGTACGCTGAAGTCCATTTCCGTAGTACGCTGGATTCCTTTTCTGTAGTACGCTTGAAGTTCATCTCCGTAGTGCGCTGAAGTCCATCTCCGTAGTACGTTGAAGTTCATTTGTGTAGTACGCTGTATTTTTTCTCCGTAGTACGCTGAAGTCGCTCTCCGTCCGTAGTCCACCATCGTCCTCCATTTCGAAGCTTAGCCGACATCCATCCTTTCAAATCAGCGATCCTGAACTTGTATTGACGTTTGCTCTATCGATTATCTTCATTGTTTCTCTAGCGGCCATAGTTAAAAAATAAATGCCCGCACCAATCCAAGCCCACAGGACTTCTAAGAACTACGAAGAATAAATGGCGCTGCTTAGTTTTAGCTTCTATATACGGGAGAGTTGACTAACCATTTTATAGATCAATATGCTCCCGACAAAATGTCCATCAAGGAGAAAAAAAAATTACCCGTAAAATATCAAAACAGAGTGCGATGAATGTGATAAAATAAATTCTAAACACATTTCATTAACTTATTCCTGTCTGTAGATGACCACCACCACCATCTCCAGTGTTTTGGTGTAAAGTTGGAACTGAGAGCTGTTTGTATCGAGCTAGTTCTTCCTGGTTTTTCCAGATATCGTCCATTCTTTACTGAAAAGTTTTGTTTGGTGGTAAACCTCGATATGCTGTTAATAGTATATGTATACTCAGAAAATTTTAAATTTGTACATTAAGAAGTATCCACATTGGATTGAAATAAATTTGTATGCGATCACTAAAACAATTGAAGCAAACACATCATCAAAGAAGGACCCACAGCAAGTACAGATTGATCCTTTTGATTCACACCTATCATGATCAATAAGTATGTCAGACATCCTTTTTCTGCAATGTCTGCAGCAACCCGGTCAACTTTTGGACAGCCATGTTTACGATATCCAGCGTCTGGCTCCGTTATCACTTGAAATAAACATTTTTGTTGACTCCGTGATCATCCAAAGTGTTAGCATAGATTTCAGTATACCTGAACCTTCCTAGAAATATTTTAGTGATGTAATGAAAATAGCATCTAAATTGGATGAGTAAATCTCGAGTTATAAGTTCGCAAAAACATTGACTCTAATTTCGAAATATAAGTATTCTGTATGCTCCTTAGAAATCCAATATTATAAGATGTGGGGGACAAGGATGCCATTTCAAAAGATCGTACTTGCAGGTGGTTCAAAAATTTCGCTACGTCGATACTATCCTTGGAGATGAAGAGGACCGTGGATGTCTATCGGTAGTTCACAATGACCATTTAAAGTCAATAATCGAGGTGGACACAAATAAAACTATACGCGAGAAGTAGCTGAATAGCTCAATACTTGGGGCAGCAATATCTGGTATAGCGCGTCTACGTGACAGGCAATGGTGACAAACGTCACGCCACAGGATCCTCTTTAATTAGGGAGAGTTTGTGGAGAAGTGCCGCGGTGAGAACAGCCACTAATGAAGAGAGGAATATTCCTGTCGAATAATTGGATGCCATTATGACGTGGTGGCACACGCAACGGCTAACCCACCAGAAGATTGCTGTGGATAAAATGGCGGTTTTATCAATTGAATATTCTTCAAATAGCCTGGGCACTACTGAGGTACGGTATGTATTTCCTCCAATCCTATGGTGGTAGCATTTATGACAAACCATGATTTACTAGACAACAACCCTAACAGGTAGGTTCAAACTGACTACGTATACTATTTCCCATACGCTAAGATGAAAGTGTGAACACATTCTTCTCTTCACCTGCAATAGGAATGATACAGAGAAGATTAGCAGGGCCCCTGTAATACTTGTTCGGGGATACAACTGCTACAATAAGAAGGATAAAGAGAAGTTCATCATGGCCCCTGTGATACCAGTTCGGCGGTACAACTACTGCAATAGGAAGGATAAAGAGAAGATTAGCATGGCCCTTGTGACACTTGTTCGGCGATACAACTACTGCTATAGGAAAGATACAGAGAATATTAGCATGGCCCTTGTGATACTTGTTCGGAGGTACAATTGCTACAATAGGAAGGATACAGAGAAGATTAGCGTGGCCCTGTGATACCAGTTCGGCGGTACAACTACTTCAATAGGAAGGATACAGAGACGATTAGCATGGCCCCTGCGATACTTGTTCGCCGGTACAACTACTACAATAGGAAGGATACAGAGAAGATTAGCATGGCCCCTGTGATACTTGTTCGGCGGTACAACTACTACAATAGGAAGGACACAGAGAAGATTAGCATGGCCCCTGTAATACTTGTTCGGCTGTACAACTACTACAATAGGAAGGATACAGAGAAGATTATTAGCATGGTCCCTGTAATACTTGTTCGGCGGTACAACTACTACAATAGGAAGGATACAGAGAAGATTACCATGGCCCCTGTAATACTTGTTCGGCTGTACAACTACTACAATAGGAAGGATACAGAGAAGATTAGCATGGCCCCTGTAATACTTGTTCGGCGGTACAACTACTACAATAGGAAGGATACAGAGAAGATTAGCATGGTCCCTGTGATACTTTTTCGGCGGTACAACTACTACAATAGGAACGATACAGAGAAGATTAGCATGGCCCCTGCGCAAGGATGCGCCAAATCGTGTAGCGTTTTTACATCTTAAATAAACCAGGCGCTCAACAAAATCGGTGAGTGACCTACTAACCCCCCGCAGCCCGATGAGCCGAGACACTGCCCACAGATCCGCAAACCAAACAAATGCGAAAGGGGATTAAATCCTCCAACCGAACAAACTACAGGTTGTAAATTAGGTCAGCTTTCGACGGTGTGCTCTTTCACTCAAACTTTCTCTGACTATCGTTAACTTTGTTTATTTACCCTATATTGATTTATCTAATTAAATTTCTATTGTCTTTCAATTATATCTACAACTGAGTCACTTAAACTCAAAGAAGCTAACGGAACAAATACAAAAACAGATAAAACGCTCGAAGATAAAATGAATTTAGTAATCAAAAGATAAATATTACTAAAATAATTAGCTATTTTCATAAACATAAATTGGTATATTCTTCCATGTATTTATTTTAAACATTCGTTAGCTTTGGAGCGTTCTTGTTTGAAAGAAACAATTTCTATTTGTGATTTTCCTTTTTCTCTTTTATCAATTTATTTAACACAATAATGATCACATTTAAATATTTGATTCATTATTGCTTATTTTCTTTTGCTTGTTCTTAAATATCTTTCAACTCTTTCTGACGGAGCGCGCATGACCAAAAGAATCAAATATTTTAATACTGTATTTGTTTAATATATATATATGATTGCAATAACATACCCAATGATTTCCTGGATTTTGTCTCAAATTTAAATTTTAAATCCGCTTTCATTTTTTTTTGTATTTTTTCTGATAAAGTATCTCTACTATAAACAGCACAAATATTAATAATAGTTTCAATATCTTTTAAAATTCTGAAGTTAATCATTGGAGTTTGGCTATTATCCTTAAAGATGAGCCATTTCACATGTATGTTTATATGATCTTAAAAATGTACTATATTTATTTTTTTTTCCAGAAATCTTTTCTGCCAGTTTGCACACGTGGACAAAACGTAAGCTTTTTTTTTTTTTTAAGAAGACAAAGGTAATTTTGTTCAGACATGGTTATCTCGTGTGTCTTCAATAAAGGTCACTGTGTATATCTTTCAGAGTTATTGTATTAATTCTGATATACATGCTAAAAGGTACAACTTCCTTAACTTTTGTCCATGAGTGTAGTTCCTTCATATGTAGCTGAACCAATTAATGCTATGTGGTTATTAATGGTATGTGAACTTTAGTAGCTGCAATTAAAGGAACTAAAAAAAGTAAAATACCACACACACATTCTGTACATTATTTAGAGATTCTGTTGTATATATATATATTAATTGTTACCACAGAGTGTGTGTAAGCTCACAGGTAAATAGGCGCTAACCGAAAGAGAAAATGTTCCTATGTTTAATATTAGTTTTCCTTTTATATTTTGTTCTCTCTCTTGTAAATCAATAAATATAATGTTTAATTAATAATTATTGGAATCAGTTTCATTAAAAATTCTAAGCAAAGTCAACAATTGGTAGCAGAGCGTGGTTGTTTGATATAAAGCTCAAAAGCGAAAATATTTGATCTGAAGATTAAACAAGAAGTTTATTCTGATCGGTAAACTGAAGCACTTCTGAGAAGATTAAAGGTTTTTATATAGATTAAGTTAAATTATATCTATATAATGCATGTTTAAAAGCTACCCAATATTTAAATAAATTTAAAATATATTTGTATTTAAAATATATTGGTTTGTTTACATTAGTTCAAAAGGCGAAAATGGCTGAATATAATTTTTTATCCCAAACAAAAATTGAACCATTAACAGGAACAAATTATCAAATATGGGCGTTGAAAATCGGCGCAGTTCTAAGAGGAAGAAAATTATTTAAATGTGTAATTTCCGATCCAGAACCTGATATAGAAGACAAAAGTTCTTGGGAGATTTGGAGCGATAAAAATGATGAAGCTTTTGGGATAATCATCACTACGTTGACAAATGAACAAGATGGAATGTTCATAGGAGAAACAAATGCGAAGAAAGTATGGGACTCACTGTATGTTTTTATACACAGGAGATTTGGAAGATAAAATTATTGATATAGGCTTAGAATTAAAGAACATTAGAATGAAAGATAATGAAACTGCAGATGAATATATAACGAGGGCAAAAATATTGCTGCTAGAAGTTCATCACTAGGCCATCAATTTCCCTTAAGAGAACTTTCATTTCATATTGTCAGAGTCATACATCCAAGGTATGAAAATATTGCTATTGTCTTACGATCTAAGAGAGAGGCAACACTTGAAGAGATTCAACAAACTCTAAGAGAAGAGGAGTCAAGAAGAAATATGAGATTAAATCAATCAGTTGAGAATGGGCATGAACACGCATACAGAATTAAAGATAGAAAGGTTAAACAATATCAACCCAAAATATGTTTTGTTTGTAATAAAAGGGACATCTAGCTAATGATTGCTGGTTTCGAGATGAACAGAAACAAGGATACCAAAAGAAATGGACTCCTCCTGATTATAGAAATCACAAATACAGTAGGGAACATTCAAATAACCTAGTGGATACTATGAAAAGTGGAATTAATGAACAAGCATTCAAAACATATGTAAAATAATTTGAAGATTCACCAGATGGGAGAAATGAAAGGCAAATATGGTGTCTAGATTCAGGATGCACCGCACATTTAACCCCAAACCTAACTTTGATGGAAAATGTGACAGAGTACAAAAGTGAAATCAACCTAGCTGAGAAGGGCAAAACTACCCAAGCCATAGCCAAAGGAGATATGAAACTTACTACATGCACAAGTGAAGGCCAAGAAAATATTCGCATCAAAGATATCTTACATGTACCAAATTTAAGGAATAATTTCTTGTCAGTATTCGAATTAGTCAACAAAGGAAATTCAGTTATTTTCAATAAGGATGGAGCAAAAATTTATAATGAAGGGAATGATTTAGTTGCTGAAGCATATATTAAAGATAGAATGCTTATGATGGAAACAAAACTAAGAAATGTACCAATAGCAAAAAATGAAAATGTCATGGTTATAAATACGCATTTATCAAATAAAAATAGCAATATAAGTTTATGGCATAAAAGATTAAACCATATAAATGAAGAATACATGAAAAAAATGATTCAAGGACATATTGTAACCAATTCAAACCATTCTCATTGTAAAATATATTACCACGTGGAAAATTAGGGAAGCCAAAAACTTCAGGATGACACAGCAATTTATTTAAGGCAAGAACAAACTATGAATGATAAACAAAAGATAAGCAATGAGGGAAGTTTACAGAGTAACATAATATAGACATAAAAATGATACTCTGTTAATAAAATAATAAATACACACTTTGCTACAATATCAAAAGTAAAATATATTATACATCAATTTATTGTTTTGAAGAAAATTGTTGTGTTTTCTTTAAGGAACTTACAAAGACCTACACATTTGTAAATCTCAGCTATCCGCAAAATATGAACAATCAATAAGGTTCTAGCCTAATTAGGCTATTCTAGAAAAATGTCCACACTTGCAGTGAATGATGAAATCATCTAACTCTGACCTTTTGATTCAACACTTACTTTGTTGTTGTTGTTATCGTGTCCAAAACGCTTACTTTAATTCAGCTAAAAGCCCTGATCCCTTGGGGTGTCGAATTAAAGAAGTTAGACTGTAATTGGGACCAATGTTGTTCCACACCTTAGGAGAATCCTGTTCAACAAGAATCGACTACATGGATATTAAAGAAATAAATGAAGAACATTTTAAGTGTTAGCATCAAAAAATATCTAGTGCACCAAATATCCAACCCTGGAATATACAAATTAGCTTGTTTCCACAATATGCAAATTGACCTGATAACACCTAGAAGGCGGAAAACAAGGCCGATTACCCTACAAGCTGCAATTTGCTGCAACAATATCTTTCTGAGTGACATTTGGCCACAATAATTTTAGACCTTGAAAGAGTCATTATCAAAAGTTTTGATTCACAATATGCAAATTGCCTTGAAAACTTTTGATAATGACTCTTTCAAGGTCTAATATAATTGTGGCCAAGTGTCTCTCAGATATAAATTGTTGTGTCAAGTTACAGCTTGCAGGGTAACTGACCTTGTTTTCCGCCTTCTTGGTGCTATACATGTTTCCCGAGCGGGTTTCCATAATGAATGTAAATAAAAAAGTAATTAATGAAATACTAAACTATAAAAAGTTGTTGTGTTTATTTATTTGTTGTCTTCCTTGTAGTTTGTGATCTTGAGTCTTCGTCGGTCCTCTCTCTCTTCACAATAAAAATTCAAGATATAAACAATAACAATGTTACAAAAGGAATGATACTATAGTACATAATCATAAATCATTTATTCGCGATCGAACATTGTGGCCCACTGTACGTATTACATCCCAAACACGACGAAAGCCATCTCTGTCTTGAGCTCGATGTACCATCTCGGCGACCGTTAAACCAGTGGGTTCCTTTAATTGGTCCACGAAGCGTGTCGGCGGGCGTCCAGGTATGTGTCGCCCAGACGTCTTTCCGGTCAGTATGGTGTACTCCATTCCATGGTACATAATATGCTACTATTAATTTTAAATATCAGAGATTATTTAGAATAAATGGAGGGACGCATCAAGCATGATGTAACAATGAATACTGTGGGAAAGAATGCGGAACACAAACAACCCACATTTATATAGATGAACTGGCAGAGAGGGAGGTATAATTGTTGGGGAAGGAATCTGCAGGGAATAAAGGAAGGAGTAAATGTATTTGGAAATAAGAGTTAGAACAATTGAGCTCCGATGGCTTTGTCTGGTCATCGGGGATCTTCTCCTTGAGGTGGTGTCACTGGGGTTGTGTCCATGTAAATATTGACATTGTTGTGTGGACATCCCTCCACTGATAATACCATTATTGGAGTCCACAGCATTGGTAACAATGCTTGTGTTGGTTCATGTGTAAAGCAAATGCCATTAACTCTATAGAAAAATAGAACAAAAGTGAAATGAAAAAAAAATAATAGAAAAAAATATATAAAAAGGTCAGGTGTTGATATTAAAAATAAAAAAGGCATATCCTGACCAGGAGCACATGTGCTTTTTTTTTCTATTATTTTTTTCATGTGTTAAGCGTATTTACGCAAGTTTGGCCTTAAATACCCATTTCTTGGTTTCTCAAGAAGCCTCTGGGACCAAAAATCTTTTTGGTCGCAGTGGTACAGCCTACTCCACGCTGACGAGCGCCAACAGCGCGAAACGCGTTCGTGGATGGCTTTTCTTGATTTATCAATAAATCGGTTTGGCCAAATATCAGGGAACAGGCCAAATCAATGTTTAGTTGATTTCTGTTCCACCAGATGGCGCTCTGCCATCTGTAAAGCACATGTGTTCCTGGTCAGGATATGTCTTTTTTATTTTTAAAATTGGAATTGTACCGGATCAGGCTGAAAAATTAAGAGAAAGTCATCTCCTGATGGCAGCTGAAAGCTGCTGATGGCTATTTATTGATATTTATTCCGACAGATGACGCAAGCCATCAGCAACTTTTAGTTCCAAGATAGAGAGAGGGAGATGCCTTTCTCACATATTTGACCACCACCAACTCTAGCTGAAGTATCCAGGGCTAAGAGGATGCTCTTTATTGGTTTTATTAAATTCTATACACAGTTACGAGCGTCATTCTTCATCTCTTAATCATCAGTCAGTTTTCGTCTCTGTCACCGTTTGCTTTTTTTTTTTTGGAATGGCGCCCTCCTATTGGTTGGCTACGCTCACGCCACCTTTGCCCCCCCCCCCCCCCCCCCCACTCGCCTTTTCGTTTATGTAATTATTGTGTTGGAGCGGGTCGCTCCTTAAATAAATGCATATATTAGTTAATAACCAAATGGAATCCTCTCTTTCTTTTTTCCTGTTTTCAGTGTAGCATATAAAAGCAGAATGATCCAATACAGTATTAGAGCTCTGAGAAGCGGTCTGGTGGATTAAATTGGCGAAACCGCTGGGAGGGTTCACCACTGATGAGCCAAGCCCTCCCAATATATTTTTCATCGCAGTAAGGACAGTAGAAGTTCGTTTTATGTATAAAAGAAACATTCGCGCTTTTAAATTCTTTTATTTTATACATATATATTATAGTCACACAGTTGTTAGATTTCTTCAACATTCTCAGTGGGATTTGCAAGAGACTACAGTTCAAGTTTTCATAAAAAAAAACACGCATGCATGTATATTCGCAAAGTCTTTTTTAGGGCCATAGCCCCATTTAGAGTTATCTTGAACAAAGAAGAATTTTCATTTATAATGGTGATACCGTGAAGACTTCCTTAGAGAAAACCTGAGGTATGTCAAATCAAGCCAAGTCATGGGAATATTTCAATTGAAAAGGATTTTCTGATGCATCGGACTAAAGTTTTCACAAAAGGACACCTAGTTGCAGAGCCCTTTAGGGAGAGGTGTCCTCATACCAGAGAGATATTAAATAGTAAAAAATATATATAATTTTGACGATGAAAACTGTCCTTTGTAGAGAGGTGTCCTCTAATGGAGGTTTACTGTATATATATAAATATATGTTGTAATCCCGAGTAAACCGACGTGTGAATAAACTGGCAATCGTTCGTCAGGCGAGTGTTTAAGTTCTTCCCACACGCGGATAACAAGAGGCAGGGCTAGATGTTGGCACCGAATAGGTCGGAGACAGCCCACTGTACAAAGTTGGAGGCCATGACACAAAGGTGGATGCCTAACACCGAGACAACCAGAGAGAGCCAGAAGCGGCCTGCGGAGATGGACACACTGTAGCACACCCTGAGCTAAAACTGTCCTGTTGACCTGGGGAGGGGTCGCTTGTAAAAAGCCCCGGAAGAGGGCCCTTCAAGGGCGTGTCATGTCCTTTGGCTTTGCCACGTAGCTGTCTCCGATCACTCTTTGGCTGTTTTTATTTTGACGTCATCATTTTGAGTTTAAATACAAATAAGGATGATACAGGTTATATTAATAAAGATAATAGCATATCATACAAAATATGGGGGTGGTAGCAAATAGGAGTAGTTTACATTTTAATAGACGGGTATGATCTTATAAAGTACCCCCCGGCTCTAACTAATTCGAATTATACTAACACAGTTTTATTATATTACAGTTTAAAATATACTACATATATATAGGCTTTTATTATATATATGGCCGCTGGCCACTCAGAGTTCGCCTGAACAAAACAAGAAATATTTTCTATATTATAACGACACTGTATGGAGTTCCATAGTCAAGTTTCCGACCCCACGATCTATCACTGAGGTGAGGAGTTTCATCGGTATTTGTGCGAACTTTCGCCGATTGATTGAATACTTCGCCGAAAAAGCTGCCCCTCTACATGAAATTCTCAAAAAGGACAAGAAATTCTCTTGGGACTTAGAAGAACAAGAATCTTTTGAATCCCTGAAAAGGGCCCTTATGTCTGTTTTAGCTCATTTTGAAGAACACCTGCCAACCCAGCTTCATACTGACGCCAGCGGTTATGGTATCGGAGCAGTCCTCGTTCAGCTCCATGGCGGAAAAGAGCGACCAGTGGATTACGCCTCAAGAACCCTAACAAAGGCAGAGAAGAATCACTCCACTACATAAATAGAATGTTTGGCTGTGATATGGGCAATAAACAAATTCCGCCCCTACCTCTTTGGTCGCGAGTTCGTCATCGTTACGGATCACCACGCCCTTTGCTGGTTATCCAATTTGAAAGACCCGACGGGAAGACTGGCGAGGTTGGCCATTAAACTCCAAGCATACGACCTTATGTTAGCTTATAAAAGCGGACGTAAGCACCAAGACGCGGACTGTCTCTCCCGAAGTCCTCTCGAGAGCAAATCGGAATAAGAAGAAGCAGACGAAGAAGAAGAAGATGATGATGATGTGCCATCAATAACTGCTCTGACCTGCTTCGATACTTAACAGAGAAAGGACCCTAGAATTAGAAAATTGATAGAAGAAATAGAATAATCCGGAGACGAACCAAGAGGATATGAACTGGTGAAAGGAACCTTGTACAGAAGGAACTTCGACCCCCTGGGAAACTCACATTTCCTCGTCATCCCCAAGCACCTACGATTGGAACTACTGAGAAGCTTACACGACGCTCCTACAGCGAGCCACCTAGGATTTTCTAAAACTTATGAGAGGGTTAGAAACAAATAATTTTTCCCAGGACTTCTCAAGGATATACGAAAGAATTTAGCACAGTGCAAAGAATGCCAAAGAAGAAAACAGACAAACCACAAACCGCCTGGGTTGCTCAAACCCATTCCCTCTGCAACCTTCCCATTCCAAAGAATCTTTTTGGGAGATTCCCGAAATCCTTTGGCGGTAATAAATGGATCATAGTCTGCACTGACTATCTTACTCGATTTTCCGTTACTAAAGCCTTACCCACAGGGGAAGCAAAAGAAGCAACCAATTTCTTAATGGAAGATGTTGTTCTCAAGCACGGGGCCCCCAGAGAAATCATCACGGACCGAGGACGAGTATTCCAATCCAAGTTGATTGCGGAACTCACCAATCAATTCTCGTCGATACACCGGTTCACGACAGCGTATCATCCCCAGACGAATGGACTGACAGAGAGGTTAAACAAAACCTTAGCCAACATGATGGCGATGTATGTTAGTGTTGAACAGAGGACTGGGACGTAATCCTGCCCTATGTCACGTTCGCCTACAACACCGCTAAACAAGGTACGACAGGTTTTACCCCTTTTAAACTGATCCATGGACGCGAAGCCGAAACGACTGTAGACACTCTTTTCCCAAATCCGCATGAAGATCTCCAAGAGGAATACAGTCAGAAGATTGCCTCGAGAGTCGAAGAGACTAGGCAGCTAGCAAGATTAGAAACCTTGAAAGCCCAAGAAAAGGACATGGCCAGATATGATTCAAAGCACGAGGCAATGGATTTCAACGTCGGTGACCTGGTGTGGATTTTCATCCCGATAAGAAAGGTGGGACTGTCAGAAAAGCTGATGAAAAGGTACTTTGGGCCATACAGGGTTACTCGGAAACTTTCTGACGTGACCTTCGAAGTTGAACCTGTGGACCAACCAACCAGGAGACGCCAAACAAGAGACCTGGTCCATGTACTGAGAATGAAACCCTACCATGACCCTGAGGACCAAGCTGATCTGTTCAAGTTATAATTACAGCGGGACGCTGTTCATCTAGGAAGGGGGCAATGTCACGGAATAATTATTTTAAATATTCTGTGGTATATCATTATAAATATTTGCATAGTCATCACCCCTTACCAGGCTTGTAAGTTACCACTTGAAAAATCAATTGACACATTTTGCAATATATAAGTTTAATTAATAAATTATTTTTAATTAAGCTTTTGGAATACTCGTCTTCTCTACCGTGACAATATTTATAAAACAAACTATGTACATTCACTAGGGTCAGATACATACAATTTGAAGTCCTTACAGCGTTTCACCTTATTGACTAGCAATTCTGCGCCTAATATAGTAAAACAATTAGACAAATTAAAATGGGAATTCGAATGGGATTCTAGTTGTGAGATCGCTTATAAAAAATAATGACGCACTTATTACTGAGGAACCAATTCTTTGGTTCCTGATGGGAAATTGCCTTTTTTGTGCACTGATTGCTGTACACAAATCTTGCAATTAAATTTTAACATGCAAGTACAAGTACACTTACAGAGAACCTAGAAGTCTGAAACTTGGAATACTTGTTAAAACCTAATGACATTGCAAATTTCTGGGTAGTCGAGGTGTTCGGAAATGGACTAATTTTAATACCGATATTTATTACTTTAACTTTTATGTTCAATTTTTATACACTTCCAGACAACAGAGAAGTCTGAAAATTTGTAGACTCCTTTTTGATTGTATATCGGGATTCAGACAATAACTCTGAAAGATATTACAGCGACCTTTATTGAAGACACGAGATAACCAAATGTGAACAAAATTGCCTCTGTCTTCTTAAAAAAAATATATATATAGATGACCGGCGATATCAAAGACTTTTTCCGCTTCCTTAAGTTTTGTCCACGAGCGTATATAAATTTTTGAAATAAATTATTATTTAAATTAAACCCTTTTCACAGAGTGGGTTTCTTTGCTAAATAGTATTGAGGGCCTTAGAACTCTTATTCTTAAGAAGCAAATGATGAAATTAAGGGTGAAGGTAGAAGGGTTTCATGATTTTTGTATAAAAGAGAGGGGAGACTAATAAATTATTTATGTTTCTTTTCAAAAAATACAACAACGTTCTACACTGCCCTTACTGCGATGATTGAAACATTGGGAGCGCCTGACTCATCAGTGGTGAACCCTCTCAGTCCATAGTTCGCTTCAAATACCAGGAGTTCCTCTTTAGTACCGGATTTAGACGCAAAACAGTATAATAGTAGAACGGATTAAACTGTCGAAACCTCTGGGAGGGTTCACTACTGATGAGCCAGGCTCTCCTGATATTTGTATCAATGCAGTAAGGACAGCCGAAGTATTTTATTTAAAAAAAAAAAATGGCGAGTGCCATATAGTTTATATTTTCAATTATAGATGGCGCGCATGTTAATAAAAATAGAACACTGTCCTGGAATATCAGTGCTCCTGTTAATACGAGGCACCTCTAGGATCAATTTTCTCATTTGGTTGATATGTTAACAAAATATAAAAATGACACAATTTGCTTACAATAATTTTCACCTTATTGAGCAATCACATACAATCTATTTTCACCTATTACCTAGCCAGCTGGTTCTCTCACATTACGGACAAAACATACTGCAGATGGTATAGATAGGATTTACAGTGTACAGATTATAAATATTTTTTTTTTATGTGAAAAAAAAACAATAAAAATATATAAAGGGCAGGTGTTGATATTAAAATTTAAAAAAGGCATATCCTTGTGACATGAGCATTTCTAGATGGCAGAGCGCCATCTAGTGGAACAAAAATCTCAAGAAAAATTTATCAAGAAATTGGGTTTGCCAAATATTTCAGAACAAGCTAAATAAACGTTTATTTTATTTTTGTCCACTAGATGGCGCTCTGCCATCTAGAAATGCTCATTTGAGCCTGGTCAGGATATGCCTTTTTTGATTTTAATATTATTTTAAGTACACTGCGTGACATTGAAAATGGAACACCAAGAAATAGTGGTCAGAAAATTATGCAAATTTCAGGGTAGACGCGCCTAACCGAGTTATGCAAATGATGTAAAATGCGCAGCGCTCGTGCGCACATGGAGTAAGATATAAGGGAAGGAACTTGCAGAAAGGACAGTATTCGTGTCGTTATTTCTTCAAGGAAAATCATTGTAGAAATTTTGTTCTTGTGTCAAAAGACACGTGTAATAACAGAGAATGCGAGGTCATCGTGAACGGAGGCAGTTCAAGCAGACAGACGCTTTTACGAGGGGCATGGTGATCGGACTGAAAAGGGCAGGTTGGTCCATACGTCAAATCGCAGCTGATACACACCTTGGTGCGTCCACGGTGCACCGACTGTGGAGAAGATGGTTGGAACAAGGAAATGTGGCAATTTATAGGAATGTCGGTGCAACCAGAGTGACGTCAGCACGTGTGGATCGGCGTATCCTTCGACAAGCAGTGGCGGCCCCACAAGCCACTTGTACCGCCATCCTGCAACATGCGCAAGACACCCTAGATCATTCCATCTCGACCAGAACCATTTCCCGTCGATTGGTTGCTAATGGCTTGCACTCATGCCGTCCGCTAAGAAGACTGCCATTGACCCCACCGAATAGGCGCCAACGTTTGGAATGGTGCCGGGCTAGATCGACGTGGATGACGGAATGGCACAGGGTCGTGTTCTCAGATGAGTCGCGTTTCTGCTTGTCCAGTGATAGTCGCCGTGTACGCATGTGGCGTCGACGTGGAGAAAGGTCCAATCCGGCAGCAATTGTGGAACGCCCCACCGTGCGACAACGTGTAATCATGGTTTGGGGCGCAATCGCGTATGATTCCAGGTCACCTTTACTTCGTATTCAGGGCACTATGCGGCCCAACGATACTTTGATGATGTGCTGCGACCGGTGACACTCCCCTACCTTCAGGGGGTACCCAATGCCCTTTATCAGCAGGATAACGCCCGACCGCACACTGCTCGCATTAGCCAACAAGCTCTGCAAGATGTACAGATGCTTCCCTGGCCACCGTACTCTCCTGATCTCTCACCAATCGAGCACGTCTGGGACATCATTGGACGCCGTTTGCATGCTTTGCCACAGCCGCGTTCAGAAGACGAACTGTAGCAAATGGTTGAGAGGGAATGGAGAGCCATCCCTCAGGACGCCATCCGTACTCTGATTGACTCTCTACCTAGACGTGTTGCTGCGTGCATCGCCGTCCGCGGTGGTCCTACTTGCTACTAAGCCGAAGCCGTTCTCGCTCTGTATTATGACTATCATTTTGAAATAAAGATCACTTATTGTTCGTCCCTGTCTCTCTCTGTCTGCCGAGTTTCATCACTTTCTGGCCACTATTTCTTGGTGTTCCATTTTCAATGTCACGCAGTGTATGTGACAGCCACAAAGTAACTTCACATAAGTACATGCTCTGCATGTCGAAGTCTAGAGCCTTCTGTACCCCATTCCCAACCGACGTTATCTCCAGTGCTGGACACCCATTATATAGACCTGCTCTTCAACCTTTGATTCTCTCCATCGCTGTTGCTTCAAATGTGGACGTCGTTTTACCAGCGTTCCTACAAGCTCTACTTCCTTTAGCCGACTCGGCGTCATCCCTAATGTGTTACCTTTTCTGACAATAAATGTTTTATTTCTCTGTTTTAAAAATGTTCTTTATCTAATTATAAAAGGTGTTTCTTTTAAAATTAATTTACGTATTTCTTCAAAAAGTTTTCCTTTTTTTCGAAATAAAGAGGTTTCCTATTTATATCTTACAATTGTAAAATTGACTTTTCTCTTTAAAATGTGCTGCTAATAAAATTCTATTTATTCACCTCTGTCTTCAAAGATGTGTCTTCCTCTTTATTTAAATTGTGTTCTTGTCAAATTAAAACGATGTATCATTAGCTAATAAAAGTACCACACACACTCTCTATTTAAAATATTTACTCTTCATTACAATAAAAGTTCTATAACACTACATATAAATAAAATGTATCCTATCTTCAGGACTTCTTAGTAAAAATGTACACAATGACGCATAATCTCTTGAAGCCTTCTGCAAGCGTCTGATTGGAGGAAAAGGCATGCAGGGAGAACCAGTGAGCTTTAAGAAAGCCATGGCGATGCCAACGATGGACATTCTGATCCTATACACACTGCACGTCAAATGCTAGGGCATCTCTGCCGTTCTAAGTCCCTTCTCAAAGTATCTCAAGACCCGGTCGTCCATTTAAGATGTTCCATCCACCAACATTCCCTTTGCAACTCTCCATAGCTGCTCCTTCAGAGGTCTTGATGCTGACATAGATTTATGGCTGGCCCTAATTGAGCTACCTAATAAAAGAAACCTGGGGTAATCTCAAATATAAAAACAGATTACAAAATTACAAACTTGTACATTACAATAAAAGTTGTACACCTCTCTTTAAAATGTGCTTCAATTTTTTTCACAAACATTTCATTAATTTGGATATGGTCTTGCTACCTTAAGTTAGGAGAAAGCTCTGGTACATTGCATTGATATGCTAGACAATTCTTGCATATATTACACACAGATTTCAAATACCAGAACACTCCTGCTTTCTCACCTAATGTTATCTCCGATGCTTCGCACTGAATATCGACGTGTCTTCCACAAACATGCCATTTGCATATCTATGTCACCTCTCCTTCAAACGCCATTCTGTGGAAATATATTTCCAGTTTTATCTGCATGCCCTACACCATTCAGGTCATTTGGCATCATCCCAAATGTATTTCCTTTCTTTTTTCAAATATAATAAATGTTTTATCCCCATTTCTACTCTAAAAGATGCAGACTTCAAAAGGTGGCACACTCTCTCTTTAAAAAGTCTTCTTTTTGTGTAAGATTAACGTTGTTTTATCTCTGTTTTAAAAAAATGTGCTTTCTTTAAAAAATGTGTTTTTATTTTTTTTTTATTATTATGATTAAATATATCACAGAGACATAGGGGTGTTTGAGTAGAGTGATAGAGTCACTCACCTGGAAGCCATGGTTTCAGATTATATCCCTCGTTGGGACATGGTTACCATTACCATTCCACGGTGGAATCTGTGGCTACTGGACTTGCGTCGGACCTGGAGGCTGTTGTTGGGTTCTGTGCTGCCTGGAGTATAGGAGTTCCATCTATGCCATCTTCCTGCGGTAATCTGTATAAGACTGGTGTCAATAAAGCTGTGTGTGTGGTTGCCATTGCAATGATGGTCAGCAAATGTTGCATGCTTTTGTATCTATTTTGGTGGTAGAAATGTCTTTTCTACTGTGACTTTAGTCAGTGTGACAGTTACGATAATCTAAATGATTTACCTTCATAAACCTCAGGCACAACATTGTAATGCTGGTTGAAGGCAGTAAGAATGCTTTGTTCCTTTATTCCCATCTTGTAGTGGTTCAAGGCCGTTGATTCATGTAGAACTTGGTAGTTTGGTGGTTTTCTTCAGGTCTTCCATCAGCTGACACAGGAGGATTGTAACTTTTTGGAGCACCATAGGATTTATATGACATCTTATTGTTTATCTAGGACAGTTAGATGTCTGTGGTGTGAATAATTAATGACAAACTCTCGAGTAAAAATTAATAATAAAAAAGGGGACATATCTAAGGATCCAAAATAAGGCCATTTAAAAATATTGATATGGCATATTCCTGAAATATAAATTAACTCCTCATTGCCCCTCAGTTAGAAATATAAAAGTTCTTCCCCTTATTTATAACTAGCCGAATGACCCGGGCAACGCCCGTGTTATAATACTGTATTGGATCATATTAGAGCTCTGAGATGCGGTCTGGTGGTTAAATTGGCGAAACCGCTGGGAGGGTTCACCACTGATGAGCCAAGCCCTCCCAATATATTTTTCATCGCAGTAAGGACAGTAGAAGTTCGTTTTATGTATAAAAGAAACATTCGCGCTTTTAAATCCTTTTATTTTATATATATAGATGGCGCGTTATTGCTTTGTGTTAATTTATGCCTAACTGGCCTTGTCAACAACAACAACAACAACAAAAAGCCTTTATTGGGGCCACTCGCCCCATACAGGATTCGCCAGTTCACAAGGGATAGGGAGAACACTGTGAGGCCTTTTTCCGGGATATAGTCTTGTGAAATCCAAATATCGCCAACGCTATATACCTATTCTTTGATATTTCATCAATCAGTGCCGGAAATGAAGGACAAAGTTGCCCCGTTTTATCATTTAATTTTCGTCTTTCCTCAGACAGAGCAGCACAGTCAAATAAGTAATGCAACATCTCCGTTGTTATTCCTGATCCACAGAAAGTGCATTTCAGGTCTTCACGCCTCAATAAAATCAAATGGTGTTCTCTGAAAAAAATTGAAAGGGTTCTGAATTGTGCAATTAATCTGATGATAGGAAAAGGGAGTTAAGTTAAGAAGTATTCTTCGGTGGTAAAGGTTGTATATATGTCTCTATAGTGGGAATATAACTTTGATTGGGTTATTCTTGTTAGGTCGTTTTGTATTGTTTGCTCTATCGCAGTTCTTAATATTCCAGGGATAGCATTCCTTAGTGAGTCAGGATCATTACAATAAGTAAGCCACGAGGATCCGTTATTATTAAGTAAATTGCTTAATTGTTTTATAAAACCGATGGGCGCACCTGTAGCACAGGATAATTGCCTCATTCTAGTTAAACAAATTCGAGGCAGTCTATTTGTATCCATACTCAGCACCCTCAGCCAATATTTCAAGGTCAATTTCAGAGCTATTATTATTAATGAGACGCGGCCTGTTTCTGGTCTTATTATATATCCTGGTGTATATCTAGGCAAATTCAAAAACCTACGTATAAATGTATCTTGTATATGGTCTAATAAATCTTTATACTCTGTTGCCCAAATTGGAGCAGCATACATCAAAACAGCCATCACAATTGAGTCAAACAGTTTCATTGCAGAGTTTAGTGAATTAATTTTTGATTTCGCCAATATTGGGGTTGTAGCATTTATTGCCGCAAGTGCTTTTCCTTTGAAAAAGTTTGCGGCTTGAGTGGTTTTAGTTGTACTGACCAGAGGGTATCCCAAGTAGATATATCTTCCTGTTACCATCAGAGGTTTACCATTCCAGTACCATCTATCTTCTCTTGAGGGTTTACCACCATTGCGAAATACCATAATCTTCGATTTGGACTCATTCAGTGTCATTTCGTTCACACCAAGATATTCCTTCAATAAATTAATCTTTTTTTGGAGGTTTACCCTCGACTCCCCTATAATAGCAATATCATCTGCATACATCAGCAGGTGAACATCACCAAATTCTGGAAGGTATACACTCGTCAGATCTGAGTTGTCATACATTTTAATCAGGTCCGTCATGAATAATATAAAAAGTAATGGCGATAGTGGCTCTCCTTGTAAAACGCCCGAATGTATCTTGATATTTTCTGTAATTGAACCCCTCCATCTGACTGCCACAGTCGCCTGTTCGTAGTAATTTCTAATTGCATGTATAAATTGATAGCTTACGCCCAGATTGGTTAATTTCTTCCAGAGTAATGAGTGAGGAACTGTGTCAAATGCTTTTCTCAAATCAACAAAAAATACATATAATTTTCCTCTCTTTTTCCTCAGTGAAAGTTGTATTAGAGAGGTCAATGTGAATATCAGGTCCACACACGATCGGCCCCTTCGGAAACCCGCCTGATTTTCTGGAATGACGTTTCTTCTTTCTACCCATTCATTCAGTCTTGATCTTAGTATTGTTGTAAAAAGTTTCGAAAAATTACTTATCAGTGCTATACCACGGTAATTTGAAGGGTTGTCTTTGTCACCGCTTTTAAAGATTGGATGTATGATCGATTTAGTCCATATTGTAGGATAGTGTCCCATTATCAGAGCTCTATTGTAAAATTGTTCTAATAAACCCATGTATGAGTCTGGGAGTACTTTTATTATTTCATTGGGGATGTCATCAGGTCCACTTGCCTTGGTATTTTTCAAATCTCTGATTGCCCTGCCTATCTCTTCAGAAGTTATCTCTGGATCAAGTATTGGGTCGCTCGGCGAGATCCTCACTTCTATATTACAGATCTTCTCTTTTTCCTCAATACTCATTAATTCGCAATAAAATTCGTGCCATTCCTGTACAGTAATTTCTCCTTGAATTTTTGTTGCTCCCTTAAATAGCGCAATGGTCTTCCAAAAGGACTTTGAATCTTTAATATTTCTCAATATTTCTTGTTTTTCCTGAATATATTTCCTTCTTTTATCATCTAATAAACCGAGATATTTCTTTCTATGGAGAGCATAGCTTTCGAGGTCTTCCTTCCTGTTGGTTCTACGGAATTCCTTCAGACTTTCTTTTGTTAGCTTTTTCATATCGTAACAGTTTTTGTCAAACCATGGCTTAGATTTTCCGGTGGCACTCATAGTTGAGTACATTATTCCTGATGTTGACATTGCCTTGGTAATTCCTTGAGTGAAAGTATTTACGGAGCTATCGAGATTTGATATCTTCACTACTTGCAATTCCTTTAATTCCTGTTTAAATGTCTTGATTCCCCCAGCTGTCCATCTGTATCTCGTAACACCATATTCTTCTCCCTTAGATTTGTTTTCATAGGTGTTTTGGACTGTTAACTTCAGGATAAGAGGAAGGTGATCTGAGTACATCTGGGTTTCTATCCTGAAGTCTGATATTTTTTCCAGTATTCCTTGGGAAACTATGCAGTAATCAATAGTTGATGAGCCTCTCTCCGAAACAAATGTAAAGTCACCCTCTCTGTCTCCTGTTGATCGTCCGTTGATTATTGTCAGCGAATTGTCCTCGAGAAACTCAAGGAGTCCTTCAGCCAGTGGTGAAATCACCAGATCTCTTGCTTTTCTTTCGGAAACCAAAGAGAGCTGAAGATTTGTTGGATTATACAGTCCCCCGAGCCCTCCAGTTCTAATATTTAGATCCCCAATCAGAATTAGTTCTTTCCCGTCAGTTATCTGTTTTTCCATATATTTAGTTAATCTAACTAAGTTGTTCTGGTACAGTTCGTTTGGAGGGAGATATACAAATATCAAGCAGGTAGTGGGTTTGTCGGTTCCTATGTTTTGTGATAAAAAAATCGATATCCAGATGTTATCCTTTTCTGTACTGTGCAATCTGTAATGCCCCCCTTTTTTGACGCCCACAATTATTCCCCCTGATCCCCTTCCCCTTCCTGTGGTCTTAGTTGCCGGCTGTTCAAAGATTTGGAAATCCTTTAATGTTATATTTGTGAGGTTTGAACACCATGTTTCAAGTATAGCGAAAATCTCGTAATTTTTAATGTACTCGAGAAGTGGAAAAACAGAGAGCAACCTAAAAAGTCCATTTATATTCCAGCATATTATTGTGTCTACCGTAACTTTTGGATTTTTAATGCTTATAGTCTTAAAACTATTTAAAGTATTTACATATGGTACAACGCCAGCACCTGAATCTTTATTTTTACATATTTTTTCAATCTTATTAAAATGTGGCTTAACATTAGAATGTTTAATAACTGTATGTTGCTATAAAAGTTTACCTCCCTGGTCCATAACTTGGTCATTTGAAACATAGTATCTTGTGTTTCCCACTAATAAAGTATTGTCTCTCAATTTAGCCCTTATTCCTCTATCCAGGAGTTCTTTTCTTTTTCTAATTAATAGTTTTCTCTGGTTTATAACATTTGGAGGGTAGTCTTTATTTAGAAAAATTCTGCTATTTCTTAGCTTGAATGAGTTCTTCAAAAGTACAATTCTTTCTTTATATTCCGGTACCTCAATGAGAAGTGGTGAATTGACTTTCCCGGACAATCTTCTGCATTTTTGTATTTGAATTTCCTCTGATATTTGCATCTTATCTGTAATTAGTTTTTGTATCAGCGAGCGAGATTCGTCGGGGCTTTCGTTTTCTTTTCCTTCTATTCCAAAAAAAAAAATCAAGTTTCTATCCCTCTGTTTCATCTCGTAGAGATCCATCCTTTTCTCGATTTCACAGATCTTTCCCGAGTTAGCCGATACAGACTTCGCCATAGTTCCTAGGGAAGTCTCCAGTTGTAGTAGGCGCTGGTTAATATTTTCCAAACCTGTTTCTAACCCCAAAAACCTTGATTCCAGCTTTGCTCCCCAATGGTCAATTCTATCCGACATCGCTGCCATTAACTCATGTAAATCTCTTTCTTTGCCCACGTCCAACGTTGTCTGTCTTGTAGATTTAGGCCCTGGATTTTGCTCTATCCCGGATAGCAGTAAGAGCATTAGCACTATACGTCTCAGATTAGCTTTCCTAGTATAGGAGGGTACTTTCATTTCAGGCTTATTTGCATAACCTAAAACAATTTCATTGTTGAAATTTGCAAACGTTGATCTAAAGTGAGTTTCTTCTTTAATTACGATCCAATTAAGCAAAAGCAGAATTATTAACAACTTCATTTTCTCCTCAATAAAATAAGGAATATAAGTTTGCTTATCAAATATTCAAGGTACAGCAATGAAAACCAAATAGAATCTATTATAGTAAAAAATAATATTTACCGGTTTTCAAGAGCGATGCGACGCACGTCTAGTCAATTCGGCCACCTAGCGGCGAATCAACTGGCCTTGTCTTTATAGTTTGCTGAAGAGCATTGCTCGAAGCAAATATTTGAATGTAATTCTACTCTCCTATAAGCTTATGTCCATAGTTTACTTGAAAACCATTTCTAAGATTCCATCCTTCAGTGTAGCATATAAAAGCAGAATGATCCAATACAGTATTAGAGCTCTGAGAAGCGGTCTGGTGGATTAAATTAGCGAAACCGCTGGGAGGGTTCACCACTGATGAGCCAAGCCCTCCCAATATATTTTTCATCGCAGTAAGGACAGTAGAAGTTCGTTTTATGTATAAAAGAAACATTCGCGCTTTTAAATCCTTTTACTTTATATATATAGATGGTGCGTTATTGCTTTGTGATAATATATATGTAGTAACCCCGACTAAGCCGACGTGGAATGTACTGGGCAGTCGTGGTCGTGGGTGCGTGATGGATTCCCGCACGGGGACAGCAAGGGACAGAGGCAGGTCTAGATGGTAGCTCCAAGAGGTAGAGATAGACCACGGACGAAGGCAGTCGGACCACGGGCGCCGCGGATGCCCTAAGCCTACTCGCGGATAGAAGAAGGGGTGAGAGATCCGACCGATCGTATAACGGCGTCACTCTGAAAAAAACTACTTTGTCTCATTTTCTGGGCCCTTTTATACTGGACCCCCGCATATGGCGGTGAGTCCTGATTGGCCCCTGTAATCACGCCACCTTCTGGCGCCGTTGGTCGTTGTCGCCGTCTGGTCTACCTTTGCCTCTTTGTTTATTTGCTACATCCATTTCCACAAGGTCGATACATATTTTTATATAGATATGGGGTTATAATAAATACCAGAAGAAGGTTGTGAACTATCTAACTCAAAATATACTACAGAATGTGCCCCCGGTGATGAAGGTTTGGTTGGGGGAATGACCTAACAAACCTATTATAAAAAAAAATAAAATAAATAATATGTATACAAATTAGTTAAAATTATTATTAAGCTACAAGTTAAAAAGAGAAAGATGTTGTAATGGTGGTGCATCAATGACATAAAAATCAAGGTTATAAAAATAAAAACGCATAAAATGAATTATAAAAGATTAAGAGAAAGTATATAATACAAAATGGTAAATATGGTAAAATGAATCGTACAAGGAAAATAATATCTTATTGCATAAAAGATGAGAGAAAAAAAAGAAGTTAATTTATTGACTGAACGTATAATGTGACGCTAAGGTTGAAAAAGGGAAAGGGGGTATCTGAGCATGTTTCTGCAAAGTAATATCCCAAGCATTCTGCAATGCAATGCGAACTTGTTTAAGTGAGGCATTGTTTTCATTAACAGAATGCCCAAGATATTCCGTCTGCATCATTAGCTCAGACAGTGAAAAGAGGTGGGAAGATTGATGGATGTAAAAGGGAGAGGTAGAGATAAGAGGGATCCCTGTTGTCCATAATGATTGTGCCCGGTTAAATTAGGAAAAAAAAGTGAAATTTTGAAAAAATGGTGAATTGAAATGATGAGTCGGGCGATGAGAAAAAGAAAATAAAAAGATCGCGCTGGATATCCTGAACTCACTATTGGGAATGGTATAGCGAGGAAGGATTGTTCCAGTCGGATTAATCAATGAAAAAAAAATGTTCGGCGAACTGGAATCCCTTGGAAGGTAGTTGGAGGTTTGAGGGATGCGGAAAAGGAGAGGTGGATTAAGAGATTTATTGCTGTCAATTTTGATTGTGTCCGACTTGTGTGGTGAGAAGAAAAAGTTGAAAAATGAAAAAATGATGAGCCGGACGATGAGAGAAAAAAAAATCTAACTGGGTCTCCTGAGCTCACTATTGGGAATGATATAGCGAGGAAGGGTTTTCTAGTTAGTGTAATCAAAAAATGGCTGACGAGCAATAATCTCTTGATGGATGTAAAAAGTTGGGAGGAAAGGTTCATGGGATAGAGTTAGAGGTTGTAAGGGAAGCGTCAAAAATAACATTTTGAAAATCTATTAAGAAAAATAAAATGATAAATGTTTTATCTGTTTAAGAAATATTATAAATATTGTTAGGTGTAGGTTTTTTTTAAATGGTGCCTAAAATAGTTGAAGTTGTAAAATTCTAAGTCTAAACATGATGAAAAATAAATAAATAAAAATATTAAAGGTAATAATATATAAAGGGTTGATTGGTAGTTGATGGCATTAATGTTGATGGTTAATAAACAAGATGATATTATCGATCAATATTGAAATGTTTTATCTACATCTGCAAGTTAAAAAACAAAGTCCAACACCACAAAACTAGTAAAACTATAACTCTATTTACAAGTAAATGAGAGAAAAGTTAAAAGAAAACAAAAATATTCGTTCCTGAAAAAGGGAACATATTTACACACAATGTCTAGGTGTATGTGCAAGATTACTGGTGTCTTTCTAGTTTGGCCTACGGGGAGGCAATGTGGCCCTATGTCGCTTTGGTCCGGTCTGAGAAGTTGGTCTTTGCCAGATCTTCCCGGTTATATTATGTGAGACCAGACGGGGAGCGATCTTGATCCCTAAAATGATGTCATTGTAGTGGAAGATAGGACTTTAGGTACGTGTAGTATGTAGTGCATGTCTTAGGCGCTAAAAAGATTGCAGAGCGTTTTATGCAGTTGGTCTGCAAAAATTTTAGGTGAGCCTACCCAAACGCCGGCTTGTTACGTTTGGGGAACATCATTCAAAATATTAACTTAACAGGTCTTTTCTCCATGTAACATTACGTTACATATGGGGAAATGAGAGGCGACAAATTTGACAAAAAAAAAGAAAAAGAAAAGTTAAAACCCTTTTGATTCCTAACAAGGGAGCCGGTAATGTAGTGTATGTTTGTATTAAATTGTACCCAAAATCCCTATAATTGAATGATTGACAGGCAAGAGTGCTGAAGTAGGAAGGAATATCTCTGCCAATGGTAGATACAAAGGTCATTCCACCCTTTTAGAAGTAGGGAAGGAAAGACGAAGTAGAAAAAAAACTAGGGGGGAGTTCAGTGTGTCCTTGAGCTGGTTGTCGTTGGGATGAAGATTGGAATATTGTCGTGGCGATGGACGCCATTTTGGGGATTTAATTGTCCTTTTAGGAGGCCAAGATGGCGTCTCCTTTGGTCTCATGTACAGGATCGATTTTAGAGATGATGGGGACCTAATTTTTAAACGGGGTTGACAAAACGATAAACTATCCTATAACATTATAAAAATAAGATTTGTTATAAAAGGGATTTTATATAATTTTCCTATCCGTTTTAATCTGGCAGGTTCCTCTGTTAGAAGGATATTAAATTCAATCTGTAATATTGAAATCGTGGGTGTGAATTCATTGGGAAAAGTTAGGTTATAAAAGAATTAAATAATTAACTAGTGTATAAATAAATGTGTTATGATCATGCGAAATGTGTTAATGGAATATGGGATATGCGAGAGGAATTAAAATTGATGTGAACAATGTAGAAAAGTGCGAAATAAAAATGTATGTTTGAAAAGGCAACAATCTAACGGGCAGGCGCCAAAGTGGCGCGAGAAAGTCGAGCTCGTGCAGCCTATATAATCAAACTGAACACCGCGGTGGCGGGCGTTGTGTTTTGTTTTTGGGAGGACGGTAATATAATAGCTATTTATGTAACATGGATTGTTTGCCACTCAGTGGCGCCTGTGTACCAAATGTTTTTCTAATCGAGTTAATATTGCGAAAACTTTTATCAATAGATCAGGATATATGAGGGAGGATCGGTGCTTAAGTAATTCAGAACCAAGGGGTTGGTGTAGAGGCATATAAAGGGAATAGGTTTTGTGAAATTATTGGGGGATATATTATCATAATTTAAGAAAAAAAAGCTAACTGGAATACTAAAAATAATTACTAATGTTTCTTTGTTTTTATATACAGTGTGTGTATGAATTATATTCTCGGAATTGCGCTATTCCAGTCCAAACAATTCCGAGGGTTAGTCTTAAGTAATCAGTTGTGTGCCTAATAGAAAGAGAAAAATAGTCATAACATTTGAAGGAGAGAAATTATTGGTGGAGGAAAAGGTAATCATGAAATGGTGTTGAATGCTATGATTATTTAATTGATTAATTTACGTCGAGGAGTTCGCCAGACTTTCCGGACCTAGATTTCGCTAATTTTATGAGAATAGATGGGGGGACAAGTGATTAAATGGTTCGGAAAATCGATGAGCTATACTTTTTTCTATTGGACTAAACAAGTTGGGATCTAAATGTCGGAAAGGATCTATTATTCTATTTATTTTTAGGGGTTCTATATATATATATATATATGTAATAATACGTTGAAGCTCTGGTTGACTCTTGTAGAACCTCGTCGACTCTCGCTATAAGTTGTGGCAACCGAGGGTCAAACCTGTAGTAACCGAGAGGGACAGTCAGGGGGTGGAGAGTTTTCCAGTACCTCTCTGCACCTTGTAGGATCTTTAACAGTTCTCACAGGGTACAGGCAGTCGTGGTCGAGGCAGAGTGGAAACTTGGGAATGTCCACACACACAAAACGAAGCGACACAGTTGTAGAAAGTTCCTTGAACAGATAAAAAGTCGAGCCAAAAGCAAGATGGAGATAGAAGATTCCTTACTGTTTTACATGGTCGATGAGTTGGTCCCTGGAGACGATAAGGGGTGACGCTGACCGGAAGGCTCACTGGACTGAACTGACTGGCTGTTGCTACGCGGGCGTTTTTATACTACGCCTCCGACCAAGAGAATTGGGTCATGCACGTGTCACACGTGTCTCTGTTACTCGAGAATGGCGCCTGGCTGTCGGCTTCCAATCTATCTTTAGAAGTTACTTTGTAAATCTCTCAATCTTGCTTTTAACTTAGTTTTTAATCTATTATATAGTTTTATTTATTCATCCTCAGTACATTACATTTGGTGATGCAAGGAGACATGTCAATTATGCATATAATTAGTTATAGTTTATAATTAGTTCTATATACAACATGACAATCTTGTTATAAATTACATAATATAGGGTTATTGGTTTAAATGATCATAGATGGGCCCCGTGAGTGAAAGGGTTTATCCGGGTTTAAGCGGGTAAAGCCTCTCTAACACAGGTAAGTAATTAAAATTTCTTTTAATTAATTAAAACTGTGAGGGTAAAGGGCTATAACAAGATGTTTATTTGGCTATATCTGAAAATTATAAAAATAAAACTTATGTTTAATTTAAAAGTTATGATATTCATTATAAAAGAGAACTGTAGATAAAACCCTTGTTTGCTAAAAAATAATGATGATAAAAAATGATGTTCTAAAAGATTGTTGGCGGGCGTTGGAAAGGGTTAGGGGTTGAAGAATATGCAATTGTAAGTGTTGCACAGACAATCAAATACTGAGATCCAGGTGCAAAGCGAGGATATAGACTTGTGCGTCTTCCTAGGCAATGTTTCACCTGTGATCCTGTATAAGGTTACAGTGCTTTGTCACAATTGTAGGGTTATTGGGTTGAAAGTTGTTGAAGAAAAGACTTAATATGATTGAAAGGGATGGTAGAGCCATGCGATACGTAGAATTGTTGTAGCGACAGTAGGTGGTCTGACTTGACTTGAAATCAAAGGTTGATTGTGGTCCGCTAGAGCTGAAAAAATTGAAAGTTGAAAAAAGCGAACGCTTTGTGCATGCGTTGGTGATGTGCTCTGCGGATGATTGAAATAAACTTTTGAAACGTGTTCAGACCAAAAGTCGAGACTTGTACTTCTGGGGAACTGTGTTCAAAGAGTTTGTTGAATTAAGAAATCAAAAGAAAAATTGTCAAGCAGTACTGCCGTTTCTCTACGTTGATGTGAAGCAATGGCGGAGAGAAAGATAGTAGTGTAAAGTACACTGACGTGGTTAGAGAAATAGATTGTTGTAAACGATTGTTGTATATGCCCGATAGTTGATGATAAACAAACATTGTCATATAATAAAGTATTTAAACAAAAATATAGTGAATAAAAAGATAAAAATATGATTGCGGATAAAAAAAGTATAAGTGGATAAGATCAAACATGTACTATATGAAAGATATAATAATGAATTAGTAAAATATAAAAGATATAATAATGAATTAGTAATATATAAAATATATAATAATGAATTAAAACTGATTATTGAAAGAATTAAATGTTTTGCCATACTAAAATAATATCATGAAAAATAAATTTGTTAAAATAAAGTTGTTAAAATAATGTTGGAATAAAAATTTGATTATATAATTGAAAAGTAAAAAAAATAAAAATAATTATTCAAGATTTTATACAAAGTTATAATATAATTAAAGGTTATTAATGATTAGATAAATGTTAAGTAGTAACAAATGGAGCAAAAAATGTCTCTTTGGAAGAAAAGTTACAACTGAGGTGTGTAACTAGGTCAGTTCAGTTCGGTCTGCTTGGGCATCGAAGTTGTCGAAAAAGCTTTGGGCTTCAAAAGTACCATCGTATGGACTTACGTCTATCTCCCTAGGAGATCGGGCTACCAGTAACTTACTCAGGGCATCGGCGATCTGTGTCAGCGGGTCTGCGGAGGTATCTTGGGGCGGCGACGTTTCCTCCTCTTCCAATGTCGCCTCTTGTTTGGGGATAGTTTGTTCGGTTGTATCGTTGGACGGGTTGGTTTGCTCCTCCATCTTGCTTCTTGGCTCTTTTCTATCTGGACAGTCTTTTACCTTCTTCGTTGTGGTCTCCTTCGTTGTGGTAATCCTGTAGGATCACCTTGTAGGATCTTTAACAGTTCTCACAGGGTACAGGCAGTCGTGGTCGAGGCAGAGTGGAAACTTGGGAATGTCCACACACACAAAACGAAGCGACACAGTTGTAGAAAGTTCCTTGAATAGATAAAAAGTCGAGCCAAAAGCAAGATGGAGATAGAAGATTCCTTACTGTTTTACATGGTCGATGAGTTGGTCCCTGGAGACGATAAGGGGTGACGCTGACCGGAAGGCTCACTGGACTGAACTGACTGGCTGTTGCTACGCGGGCGTTTTTATACTACGCCTCCGACCAAGAGAATTGGGTCATGCACGTGTCACACGTGTCTCTGTTACTCGAGAATGGCGCCTGGCTGTCGGCTTCCAATCTATCTTTAGAAGTTACTTTGTAAATCTCTCAATCTTGCTTTTAACTTAGTTTTTAATCTATTATATAGTTTTATTTATTCATCCTCAGTACATTACATTTGGTGATGCAAGGAGACATGTCAATTATGCATATAATTAGTTATAGTTTATAATTAGTTCTATATACAACATGACAATCTTGTTATAAATTACATAATATAGGGTTATTGGTTTAAATTATCATAGATATATATATAATTTGGGTGGTGAAATATAGAGGACCTCTTCATTATAATATTGTAATTTATTTACATGTACAGTATCGCTATCATTACCTGTAATCCTATTGGGTCTATTTATACGTACGACATTATCAGAAATTATTTCCGTAATTTTATATGGACCTGTAAAGTAGGGTACTAACTTACCGCTATTTGGATGATGATACGCCTTTACTAATACTAAATCTCCTGTATCAAAGTGTGGGTTCTTATGTTTGTTTTCATATTTAATTTTCTCTTTGTCGTGCCTGTCATTTGTACGTTGTATTGCTAGTTTTCTACTTTCTATTATATTGGGGTAGGGGTTTATGTGGTTATTTAAGTCTGAGGGGATTGTATTATACATTAAAAATACGGGGGAAAATTCAGTTATCGTATGGGGGGTATCGTTATATTTATTAGTTACTATCTTAATTAACTTAGTCCAGGAGGTTCCTGGATTCTCTAAGTTCAGTAACCTCAGCTTCCCGGTGAGTGTCGCGTTAAGACGCTCGCATAATCCGTTAGCTTGAGGGTTATTTGCAGTGGTTAGTAGAGGCTGTATCCCGTTCTTTATTAAGAATCTCCTGAACTTTGGGGAAGTAAATGCAGGTGCCCGGCCCGAAAGAAGGCGTTTTGGGCAGCCACACTGCAATACCTTTTTGAGGCACTGAATGTATGTGATTATACTAGTTGACTTACTGGGGAAGGTTCATGTATACCGACTTAGGTGATCTACAATTACGTGTAAGTATGACTTAGAATTACCGTATTTAGAAAAACCTGAAATAGTGTCTATAGATAACATATCGTAGGGTTGTAAAGCTATAGGGGGGCGTTCTAATCTACCATATAATGGACCTTTCGGTTTCTTCATAAGTTGGCATGTGGGACAGGACCTATTATACTTAACTATAGATTTGCTCATTCCACACCAAGTATACTGTGTGGAGATGAGCCTAATCATTTGGGATACACCAGGATGGTTATACTCTAAATGTAATTTATTAATTAGCGTATGTTGTAAGGGAGGGGGAACTATAATCTTGACAATACCTTTACGTTTGATTGTATGGAGGCCATCTATATTCGTTTTGATAAGTGTAGATGGAGATAATTGGGGTTGCTTTTCTATTATTTGGGTGGTGGTGAGAAAACCACATAAAGGATTACGAGACAGTAGGTCTGCCTCGTACTGCGTTTTACCTTTTATATATTTTATATCGTATTCGTATGCGGACATCTTTAAGCTCCACCTAAAAAGTCTACCCGTTGGGTTTTTTAAATGGTTTTTAACCATTGTAATGCATGGTGGTCCGTAAAAATTGTGAACCTTACACCCACGAGATAGATGCGGAACTTTTCCACACTATCTATGACAGCAAGGCATTCCAACTCTGTGATGGTGTAATTTTTCTCGTGGGGTCGGAGTGCTCTGCTGTAATATTGCACGGGGTGTAGGGTGCCGTCTGGATGTTGTTGTTTTAGGATGCCAGCTATTCCCTGAAGTGAGGCATCACAGAATAGCTGACAGGGTAACCCTTCTTTAAAGAGGTGTAGTTGGGGTGTAGTAGAGGTGTAGGTTTTGTGGTCAGACACTCCTTTAGAGTGTCAAATGAATGTTGGCATTCTGCATCCCAGTGCCATGGGGTATCTTTCTTAAGTAGATTATTGAGGGGGTTCCTAATGCGGGCGTGATCTTTTATAAATTTATTATATACATTAATGGAGCCTAAGAATGATTGGAGGGATTTAACGCTAGTGGGGACCTTAATGGCATTAATTACATCTATTTTTTTTACTAATGGAGTGTATGCGCCTGATGATATGGTATAGCCTAAAAATTCTATTGTAGTTTTAAGGAAGTCACACTTATTATAATTTAATCTAAAATTTTCCCTATTACACATATCAAAAAATTGCTGTAAGTGATCTAAATGTTCTTCTATGGAATTTGAAAAGATAATGAAATCGTCGAAATAATGTGCTATAAAACCTAACCTATTTCTTTGCAATATCTGACTGACTGCTCGCTCATACACCTGGGGTCCTATTTTAATTCCGTATGGTAATCTTTTGAAATTATACTGACCCTCTAACGTGACAAAAGATAATAAATTTCTATCAGGGGGACTTATTTCGATGGACCAGTATGCTGATGAAAAATCGGCGCGGGAGTAAATGTTGGCGTTGGCTAATTTATCTAAGATATTCTCTATGAGCGGAAGGGGGTGAACATCGGGGAAAATTATTTCATTCAGGCGGCGGTAGTCTACGCAAAATCGTTTTGTCTTATCCTTTTTGGTAACTAAAGTAACGGGGGATGAATAGGGGGAGAAAGAAGGCTCTATAATATCATATTCTAGCATTTTCCCTACTTGTTCTTGTATTTCACGTTGATCTGAAAGAGATGTATGATACGGCCTGAGTGCAATTATTTTATCTGAATTTGTCCTAATATTGATAGGGGGAATTTTCAATTTTGGGATGTTATATTTGTTAGTAGAAAAAATATTTGAGTAATTCTTAATAATATTCATAAAAGTTAAAGGGATATCATTCCTAACACATAAATTACAAGAATCATTAAAAATTTTACATTGATGTTCAGAGGGATATATAGTGGGGGTAATAAATATAAATGGGGAAAATGAGCTAAAGTTTGGCTGGGTGCATTTTTGTCACAATTGGTAGAGGTCTTGGTCAAGGTAATGGGACATGGTATAGGATGGACATTTTCCCCTTGAAATAATGGAGAATGTGAATTAGGCATGTTTTTCAATTGACCCACATTGGGCGGGTTGTGGTCACTCTCTCCATTATTACATGGGGTTACATAGGTTATATTGTACCATTTCTTAGACAAAGGAGCATCATATTGATAAATAGAATGATTATATAAATTTAAGGTCAAACAAAATTGACTAATGGAATTTAATGATAGTATACCAAAAGGTAATAAATTATCTATTATATAAAATTTAATTGATTTTGTAATTTTTCCTATGGTAGTGGTCAAAAATGTATATCCTATCGAATTTATTTGAGTAGATATGGAATTGATTAATATATGTCATGGATATAATTTTAAAAGATTAGATAAGTTTTTTTACTAAGATGATTAAAAATATTTAAATTAATTATGTTAATAGAGGCTCCTGTGTCTAAGAGGAACGGGCAATAAAAATTATTAAAAATTTTAGGTTTCCATAGAATATTGGATAGTTTAGGGACGAAAATTGATAGTTTCGTTGCCTTGTGGGGTGCGAGAAGACCTGGGGGCCGGCACGGGAAGGTTGTGGGCGCCATTTTGTTCCGGTGGGAAATAATGCGCAGTAGGTTGCCCGTGGTAGGCCTGTTGCCTGTAGGGTCGCCTGTTCATGGAACATTCACTGTTCCAGTGATCACCTTGGCAGTATTTGCATGGTGAGGGTGGTCTCCTGGCACCAGAAGGGTATCTTGGAGTATTGTTTGTTGAAAAAGGATTGTAGTTCCTTCCCCTAGAAGGAGTTCCGGTATCACGGTGAAAGGCACTGGTGTTGGTAACACCTTGAAATGGTTCGGATGGAGTAGGGAGTAAATTGGTCCCTTTTATTCTAGTCATGGTAGAGTACCATTCGGTCAGGGTTTTAGGGGCTATGGCCCTCATGAGGCGCTGATCACTGGCCTGGAGGCCTTCCGTTAATGCCTCTACTATGATGGGATTGGTTAGGCCCAGTTGTAATCCCATAGTTATTTTTTGGCGGTAATAGTCTCCTAATTGGATCTGACTAGTTAATTTAAAAGTTAAAAATTTGGTGAAAGTGACCTCGGATTTTCCGGGGTAGAGGTCCATGAAAGTTTGTTTTGCCTGACTGTATGGCAGGGAGGCCAGATTCAGTTCTTTGTAGAGGGAGAGGGGCTCACCTTTAAGTAGCGCGCGGAGCCGGGCTTGCAGGGTGGCGTCATCTTGCGGTCCCTCGCTCGTCCGCTCGAGTTGCTGGATGAAGTTGCTTGCTGCGTAGGATCCGTCGAAAGGGGAGATGAGGGCCTCCTCCGCACGAGGCACGGCTATTCCCCGAATGGCGTCTGTTAGGCGGCTTACTAGGTCTTCGCAGTGGGGCTCCATGTTGTTGAGGGCATCCGCGAAGTATTCGTCTCTGACCTCCGTCATCCTCTGCATGCTGCTGTCCTCAGTTATTCTGTCGACTTAAACGGGTTCTGTAGTAACCCCGACTAAGCCGACGTGGAATGTACTGGGCAGTCGTGGTCGTGGGTGCGTGATGGGATTCCCGCACAGGGACAGCAAGGGACAGAGGCAGGTCTAGATGGTAGCTCCAAGAGGTAGAGATAGACCACGGACGAAGGCAGTCGGACCACGGGCGCCGCGGATGCCCTAAGCCTACTCTCGGATAGAAGAAGGGGTGAGAGATCCGACCGACTGTATAACGGCGTCACTCTGAAAAAAACTACTTTGTCTCATTTTCTGGGCCCTTTTATACTGGACCCCCGCATTTTGCGGTGAGTCCTGATTGGCTCCTGTAATCACGCCACCTTCTGGCGCCGTTGGTCGTTGTCGCCGTCTGGTCTACCTTTGTCTCTTTGTTTATTTGTTACATCCATTTCCACAAGGTCGATACATATTTTTATATAGATATGGGGTTATAATAAATACCAGAAGAAGGTTGTGAACTATCTAACTCAAAAGATACTACGTATATATACTAGACGAATGACCCGGCTTTGCTCGAGAATTCCCCGAGTGCAATTTCCTTCATACTAAAAATGCATCAGCAATAAATAATAGAAGTGCGATAGAATAGCAATACAGAAGTAACACATAAACCACAGGAAAAAAGTGTGTGTGATGGCAAAAATTGTATTATATTAGTGTTTAGGTATTTGATTTAATTATTTTTTGCAATCCATTTAGTTGTTTCAAAATCAATATAGTTTAAATAGAGGGCAGCTTTTCCACCCAACCCCGAGGTGCCCGCCCCAGCGCATTAACCCTTGAAATTGCCTGAGTTGAGTGAGTGACTGCGATGGATCTTAACTGCGATGCCCATCTTCCCAGAAATAATATAAGGAAAAAATTAATATATACAGTTATCAGCGTCATGCGCAATTCTTTCTTAATTCTGTCACCGTTTGCTTTTGGTTCAGTCGTAGAATGCACGCGGGTGCCCCGGGTTCGATTCCCGGCCGATGCATTTTTTTTTTTACAATTTTTAAAACTCATTTATATTATTAAAATATATGTGCTTTTCCTGTCTATGTACAGATTTATGGTCTATGTACACAAGTATACAAGTATGTATACAAGTTAATTGCAAATTGCGTGGCAAATTTGCCCTTTCGCTCGCAAACAGCGCCTCTAGCGGTGAAGATGGGAGGTAATATCAGCTGACCAAATGGACATGTAAAACGTGTTTTAACAGGACATAGAGAAAAATCTGGAAAAGATATTTTTCGGATTTTTAGTCAAGAAAAATAAATTGACAGGTTCTGGGAAAAAAGTAGTTGTTTTTTATTCAGGAAATGATGATGACAATATTGCTGTATCATATTTGATTATCAGATACAAAATTATATCCGGAAAAATTCCAAAAAGCAGAGACCACGGGTGAAGCCAGTTCATTTTTAGTATGCAGGAACAAAATTCTAACAGAAAAACATTCATTCGAGCAGAAGACACAAAGCCAGATCATCTCTTTATAAAAATATCGCTTCTCAGACACAAAGTTTGGAGCGGGACGTTTCACAAGAATTACATCCACGGCGCCAATTTATAATTGTAACGAATAGTATTTGAATAAAAGCATTTAATCGGGTAAAACCCGGGCATTGCCCTTTCTTAATCAATTCTGTCACCGTTTGCTTTTGTGAATGGAATAAATACCCAAATATGGCCATTTCTCATAACCATCGGTGGTTCAGTGGTAGAATGCTCGCCTGCCACGCGGGCGGCCCGGGTTCGATTCCCGGCCGATGCTTTTATTTATTTATTTATTTTTACAATTTTTAAAACTCATTTATATATTATACAAGAATGACATCCACGGCGCCAGTTTATAATTGTAACGAATAGTATTTGAATAAAAGCATTTAATCGGGTAAACCTCGGGCGTTGCCCGGGTCATTCGGATAGTAGGTTTATAAAAAATTAATCAAAAATACTGGCATGTAAATATTTTCTGTAAAAATAAGAAAGCGCATGGAAATTAGGCAAACATATGTGTTTACTAATGACTGCGACTGCATTTTAAACGATTTTTTAAAAATAGATTTTAAAAAAACAAAGGCCAGAACAAAAATTAATAAAAATAAGAAAGCCATATTTTTTTACATACAGTAACGCGAATTTTGCAAAGTTTTTTTTTAAATTGCATTCTGTGCACTTACCGTAACTTAGTAATATAAATTTCTCTCTCAATACTCAATACTTTTGTTTAAAAAAAAGGTAACACTCGTATAAAAAGATATTTTAAAAAAGTACGCAAGTAACTTGAAAAAAAATGCAGAACGCTCATTGGTCGCTTAATTGGCCTGGTGTTGTTACTTCGCCCAGTATTTACTCCGCGTAAATAAAAAGTTCTTAAAATAAATAAAAATAAATATCCAAAAATACTAATCAAAATGTAGCCGAAAATTTTCCTCAGGTTTATAAAAAGCGACATTTGGTACCAATTGGTTCATTAGTTTATCTCGACATTTATATATAAGAAGATATAAATTAAGAAAAGGGCATTTCCTGATCGTGAACTAAACACCTCTCCCTAAAGGACAGTTTAGCTCTTCAATTAGGTGTCCTTTACAGGGAGGTTCTGCTGCATATATTTTAACTAGCCGAATGACCCGGGCAACGCCCGTGTTTTACCCGACTGTAGATGTTACAACGGTGATCCTTAGGTCGCTGGTTCAAATCCGGCTCGAGGGAGCATCCGTGACAGAGGCGGCCGATGACGGTCGTGACTATATATATACTAGCCGAATGACCCGGGCAACGCCCGTGTTTTACCCGATTGAATGTTTTCATTCAAATACTATTTGTTACAATTATAAATTGGAGCCGTGGATGTCACTCTTGTGAAACGTCCCGCTCCAAACTTTACATGTACATTAGGTCAGCTGGTATTACCCCTCATTTTCACCGCTAGAGGCGCGAGCGAATTGACTTTTTGTAAATATACATAATTATAAAGATAGAAGCTTCTATAGAAGATAATGATCATAATGATGATGCGCGCGCATCCGTGACAGCGGCCGATGAGGAATTGAGGAATTGAGGAAGGACGGTCGTGACTATATATGTTGATACATTTTGTGTAGAAATAGGATTAGTTGACTTTATAAGGTAAACTTATTCATACAGTTTGTATCCCTCGATAGCTCAGTTGGCAGAGCGGAGGACTGTAGATGTTACAACGGTGATCCTTAGGTCGCTGGTTCAAATCCGGCTCGAGGGAGGTTTTTATTTTTATTTTTATTGGCTGCCGGCGAGCACGTGACATCCCTGTGCGCGCGCATCCGTGACAGAGGCGGCCGATGACGGTCGTGACTATATATAGGGATTTTTTAATCGCTCTATATATTGAAATATATTTTTAAAAAATATGATAAAAATTGAATACAGTAGAACCTCCCTTTAGCGGACACCCCGCTAACGGACACCTCTCCCTAAAGGACAGTTTGGCTCTGCAATTAGGTGTCCTTTACAGGGAGGTTCTGCTGTGTATATTTTATTTTTTATCACTCTCTCTATATATATACAGTAAAACCCCTCTATAGTGAACCCCAATGGGACAGAGCTTTTGGTTCACTATAGCCATATAGCCACGGTTTGGCCATTTTTAAAAACTTTTCTAAATTTTTAGACCGTATAATTAAAAAACAGCCATACAAACAGAAAAAGGCAGCCACTTAATAATGGTCACTTTGTTTTAATTACTCTAAATTGACCTATTTCTTTACAGTAATGCTGAATATCAAAAGAAGTCATTTGTTAATTGGTTCTTCTTATCATTAGCATACATGTTTATATATAAACCTATGTATTATTGAAAAATTAAGCCAGATCCCCTGGGCAAAACATTATTAATTATATATTTAAAAAGTATAAGAGTATTTTAGAACATCTTTCAAATAATATAATACTATATTTATTTGAAAAAATGCCTCCAATACCTTGTTGTTTGAAAGTGAAAAGTGAAATTTGAAAATCAGAATTGTCTTAAAATATCGTTATTTCCATCAAAGGAATAAAGCTCCGTGTATTATTAATCAATTGAGGATGAATCAAAAGTATCCAATTCAGAAAAATCGGACGCGAAACATGTTGATACGATAGCGCGATCGGTAAAATTGCGAATAAAAAGCGCCAATTTGCAAACACAAAATCGGTGGTAAAACGGCCGGCCAGGGGGAATATCCGCGAACCTTGAATGAGTCATATACCTAAAAAGAATTCCATTCTAAAAATAGAACTGTAGTGGTAGTTTTTGCGAATTTATAAGTCGATTTGTTTGTGGCCCATGAGACACGGGAAACTTGGGGGAACTGTCTTTTTTGTTGTTTTCTTCTTCTTCCAATTCCAGTTTCTACATATTCTTCTGAAGTGTATATTAAATTTTGTTTTTAACCTGTTATTCAAACCATTTCTGGCTTTAAAATTATTTGGAATTATTTTTAGCCTAGGTTAAACTTGATATAGAACGCTTCTAAAAGGGCATGCTGCCACTGTTTTTTTTTTTTTTTTTTAGAACGCCACTCTTTGTTTCTTTTTTTTTTATTTTGGAAGCCATTTGTATTTTTCTTCTATTTCAAAATTGTCGAATGCAAAGATATTCTACTAAATAAAAGTATAATGTGTAAAAATTTATAAAACATACAGCAAAAATAGAATGGAAATGAAAACAAAAAATGCCGCTAATTTTTTGTTTTGAAATCGCGATTCGTGAGCTGAAACATGCTCAAAATTTTGTTGTTTTAAATTTTTTTTTAATTACAATTTTAAGTTCGTTATAAGCATAGTATTATTAATAGATTTTATCATTTTGGGACCGAAAATAGGTTCGTTATAGGGGTAGTTCGTTACTTTAAAAATCGCAAAGTTCGTTATAACGATGGTATTTTCAATGGAATGGAATTGGGAATCGCCGTGGGTTCGTTATAAGGGAAGGTTCGCTATATCCAGGGTTCCTATTAGCGGGGTTTTACTGTATATTGAAATATATATTTTAAAATATGAAAAACATTGAATACAGTAGAACCTCCCTTTAGCGGACACCTCTCCCTAAAGGACAGTTTGGCTCTGCAATTAGGTGTCCTTTTTGTCTGATGTTATAAATCGCCGTGCTTGCGCAAAAACAAGGGAGTGATGAAAAGGTAATCGCTTATGCTTCGCGCACCCTTTTAAAGGCCGAACAAAATTATTCAACAAAAGAGAGAGAATGCCTGGCCATAATATGGGCGATTGGAAAATTTAGGCCTTATTTGTTCGGACGTCACTTTAGAGTTGTAACCGACCACCATTCCTTATGTTGGTTGACCAACTTGAAAGATCCTGCAGGCAGATTGGCGAGGTGGGCGCTGAGGCTACAGGAGTATGACGTCTCCATTGTCTACAAGACTGGGAGAATGCACCAAGACGCTGACGGCCTATCGAGAAATCCCCTAAAACATACCGAGGAGAATTTTAATGATGATATTCCCACATTATTCCTTCTAAGTGACATCGGTAGAGAACAGGAAAATGACCCTTACATTGCGGAAATAATCAGAAATATATCTCAGCCTTCACTTACCAAGCAAGACAACAAGTTCAAAATTGTCAAAGGGATTCTATATAGAAAAAATTATGACCCGACCGGACAACCTTTACTATTGGTGGTCCCAAGGCATCTTCGAATGGAAATTCTGAGCGACCTGCATGACGCACCTACCGCTGGACATCTGGGTTTCGCTAAAACCTACGACAGAGTCAAGAGAAGGTTCTACTGGCCAGGGCTGTACAGAAGTGTGAAGAGGTACGTGGGCCATTGTCAGGACTGCCACCGTCGTAAGGGTGTACCTCAATTGCCCCCTGGCTATCTGAAGCCCATTTCGCCTCCGGACAGCCCCTTTCAAAAGGTCGGGATAGATTTATTGGGACGCTTCCCCATATCTCAAGGAAAGAAGAAATGGATAGTCGTTTGTACCGGCTACCTCACTAAATACGCCGTAACTCAAAGCCTAGGATCAGGTGAAGCCCATGAAATCGCGAAATTTCTTTTAGAAGAAGTCATACTGAAACATGGAGCCCCTCGAGAAATAGTAATGGATCGAGTTCGAAATTTCCAATCAAAACTCCTTCAGGAGCTGACTAATAAATGTGGCATCAAAAAGAAGACAACAACGGCGTACCATCCCCAAACCAACGGCTTAACAGAAAGATTAAATAGAACAATTGCCGACATGCTATCAATGTATATGGACCTTGACCAGAAGAACTGGGACGAGATGTTGCCTTTTATCACGTTTGCCTACAATACGGCCAAACAAGAATCGACTGGCTTCTCGCCATTCTTCCTGATCCATGGAAGGGAGGCCGAGACGACCCTCGACACTATCTTCCCCTACAGTAGCTCGCCCGAGGGAGAGGCATTCATTCAGAATTTGGGAACAAGAGCCGAAGAGGCAAGACAAATAGCCCGTCATCACATCTTCAAGGCTCAAGAGACGAACAAAACTAACTACGACGCTCGACATACAGGAAAGATCTACGAACCAGGAGACCTGGTCTGGATCTTCATTCCTATTCGACGTGTTGGATTTTCTGAAAAACTCCTAAGACGATACTTCGGTCCCTTCAGGATTACAAAGAAAATATCGGACGTGACCTACGAGGTCGAAGAAGTCAGTGAACAAGGTAGAAGACAAAAGAAGCGCGACACCATCCATATCCTCAGGATGAAGCCGTACTATGATCCATCAAGACAGGAAGATTCGTCAAGTGTGGATAACTCTACGTCTGGAGAAGAGGAGGAACTGAGATAAAGCTGTGGAACAGTTTCTCATGGGAGAGGGAGTAGTGTACCAAAGCCGACTTCATGTAAATATATCCATTGTCATTTGTTTATTGTAAAAATACAAAATATGTAAATTAGATAGATAGATATAAAAACTATCTTTTGTTTGTTGAGTTGGTTAAACTTCTCTCGCTTATTAAATTGCTTTTGATTGTCATACGACTTGCTAATTATTTCATCATTACAATATTATAAACACAAGGTAATAAGACCAAATCCAAAAAAAAAAAAAAAGTTTGACGTTTCTGTAATAGCATTGTTATTGAAACATAACACACTATTTATTTATTTGGTCTTATTACCTTGTATTTAAAAGGCATGGATGTCTTTTCTCTTTTGTGTGTTATTTCATATAGGAAAACGTTACACTCTAAGACACCTCATTGTTTATGCTGGTAATTAGTAGCTACCTAAGTTAGGCCAAAATCTTCCAAGAGAAATAAAAAATTGGCTTTTAATTGACAGCAATATTTTCGTCTCTTTTTAACTTTAAGATAGGTGTGCGTACATTCACTATGGCAGACATGTCCTGCGTGCAGAAGTATTGCATTTTCAGCAAAGGTGTTAAAAAACATTATTTTGTCATATTATATATTTTTTAAATCAGTCAAAATATCATTTAGTTGAATTAACAATGGTTATTTGATAGGCTGGAAGTCAGGACATTGAAACATGGTTGAATTATCATTAGTAGAATTTATAAGGCTACTAAACGAATGACCCGGGCAACGCCCGGGTTTACCCAATTAAATGTTTTATTAAAATACTATTCGTTACAATTATAAATTGGCGCCGTGGATTTCACTCTTGTGAAACTTCCCGCTCCAAACTTTACATGTACATTATGTAAGCTGATATTACCTCCCATCTTTACCGCTAGAGGCGCTGCTCACGAGCAAAAGGGCAAACTCGACGAATATTCGGGATAGAGACCTGAAAATTTCACTATAAGTTTTTCGAGATTCTACTCTATATACTGTTAAAATTTCAGTCAGATTAGTTACGATATAAATCTTCAAATCGAGCAAGCTTCTATAAATATTTCGATTTAGATCAAGTATTCTAATTATTAAGCAAACTATTATTAACTAGACGAATGGCCCGGGCAACGCCCAGGTTTTACCCGAGTGCGTATATATTTTAAAAACGTTTTAATTCAAATACTATTCGTTACAATTATAAATTGGCGCCATGGATGTCACTCTTGTGAAACGTCCCGTTCCAAACTGTGTGTTTTTAAAATGTTTTAATTAAAATACTATTCGTTACAATTATAAATTGGCGCCGTGGATGTCTCTCTTGTGAAACGTCCCGCCCCAAACTGTGTGTGTCTTGAAAATATAAAAATAAAAATGTGAATTTTCATAAAGATTTCATCATGTCGATTTTTTTTTGCATTTCACCTACTAAATCGATAGAGATAATTACATTTGCAACATGAACTTAGGTATATTTACTAAATAGAAAACTGCATGGTAATAAATTAACTTTATATTAACTTTATGAATGGAAAAATATGTCCGGGGTAGCCTAGTGGTCATGGCATCTGCCCATCCCTTGACACTTTTTTATTTTATCCATTCTGACCAAAATCTATCCGTGAACTTCACACAGTGAACTTCACACAGACAGAATAAGGCAATTATATAAGTAGATAATAAATAATTATCATTAGATAATGATAATGATCATAATGATGATGGCGCGTTGATGACCAAAATCTATCCGTGAACTTCACACAGACAGAATAAGGCAATTATATAAGTAGATAAAATTTTGAGAAAATTTCGATTTTAAACATATTTATAACCTTGATAGAGGGCGCTGTTCGTGAGCTAAGTAGAATAATTTGAATATATAGTTTTAATATTTAATTTATATATAATTTAAAATAGCCTATCGTTTTCCTCGTATTTTTTTACCTATGTATGGAAATTTTGGTACTGTAAAAAAAAAACTTTGCTTCAATAATATAAAAAAAAAATACCCAGGCTAAGTTTCGAACCAAGGTTGTGGAAATACAAAGCCGTACACCTAAACATTAAGCTACGCTTGGCATCATAAATATTCGCATGTAAAGCTATTTCAGGCCTTACATTTTTCTAACGACCTTTTTGAAACATGGAAAAATTATAATACTTCAAATATTAGAAATGTTGAATATATGAATTCAATTTTAGACTTTAATATTTTATAAAATATTAATTAATAATTATTTCTTTTAAAATGTTTTAAAATATATATGTATTGTTACACTGCTGTAAAATTAAGAATGTAAATAACTCTAAGGTATAACTTAAACCTTTTGTTTTGTTTTGTTAATTTTTAATAAACTATTTTCAATTACTAAAATCGTATGTATTAATTTCTAAAATAATATATTACCTAAAACCATTCTAACAGTGGCAGCATAAAGCGTGGTTATAACTTAAAATCTAAAATCGTAAAAATAAAAATGGCTGCTGTTATGGAAGATATTTCGATTATAGATAAATTAAAAGACTCTGAAAATTTTGATATTTGGAAATTTCAAATTAACATTATTTTAAAAGCTAATAATTTAATTGAAATAATAAATGGTAAATTGTGTTTTAAAGATCAAAAGGATGAAAAAGAAAAAAACGTATGGATAATAAAAGATGCTAAAGCCCAAAAATATATTATTTCGATAAGCATCGATAAAACTATATTAACACACATAATACGAGGGGCATCCAATAAATAAGTTTCCCTATTTTTTAACAAATAAACCACATTATTTACAATTATGCAATTATTTTATTTGCATTATACAACTCATAGACTACTTCTCTAAATAATCACCATTTCTGTTCAAACATTTTTGGTACCGTTGTAGCAATTTTTAGATACCACTGTTGTACCAAGCCGTGTCCTGTCTTCGTAGCCAGTGGTTCGCCTCCGCCTGCACTTCGTCATCATTCGCAAAGTGCTTGCCTCCAAGGTGCCACTTGAGTGCTGGATAAAGTTGAAAGTCGCTTGGGGCAAGTTATGGAGAATGAGGTGGATGTGTGAAAATTTCCCATTTGAAGTTTTCCATAGCCATAACTTTGCCTGCAGAGATTGTGACCTTCGCCTTTTTTGGTGCACTTTCCTCAGGCTTCTTCCACACCATGCTTTGTCGTTTTGTTTCTGGAGTTGAATGATGCACCCAGCTTTCATCTCCAGTGACAATACGGGAAAACAGTTGATCTTCATCTCTTTGATGCATTTCCAGGAAAACTCGGGCTGCCTCCATCCGTTGTTGCTTGTGATTTTCCAAGAGCAATCTTGCGACCCAACTTGCGCAGACTTTGCGAAAATCCAAAACATCTGACATGATTGTTCCATTCGAAGAGCGTCAAATTTCGATTCCAGGATGCAGTCGAATTATTATTTCGTCAATGGTGACACGGCGATCTGCTTCCACCACATTCCGAACAGCAGCAACGGCTGTATTGTCCGTAGCAGTAACGGGGCTGCCGCTTCGCTCGTCATCATGCACGTTTTGCCATCCTTCTAAGAACCATGAACGCCATCGGCGAACCATTTGGATGCTCATACATTCTTCACCATACACTGATGCTGAATTGCGATGAATATTGACCGCAGTTTAATTTTTCGCCGTGAAAAAACGAATTACAGAACGGAGTTCGGAAGTGGACACGTTCACCAGTGGTAGCTCCATGGAAACTGAAGCGCTACGGACTTGCGCGTACGAGTTAGCGTGATTTTGAAGGTCACCAGCTTCCAACGCATCCTAGTGACCATTTCATCTATACTAACTAATTTTTACAACGTTTCGTTCGCAGAAAAAAAAATAGGGAAACTTATTTATTCGATGGCCCTCGTACATTGTGAAAATGCCAAATCAATGTATGACACCATATGCAGAATATTTGAAAGAGATGATGAACAATTAAAATGTAAGCTGCTACAAGAATTTCACACTTATAAATTTGATAAAAATGTAGACCTTGTAGCCAACATAAGTAATTTAAGAAATTTGGCTTTTAAACTCAATAATCTAAAACAGAACTTTGATGACAATATTGTTATTTCAAAGATTTTAACAATTTTGCCAGAAGAATATAATTATTTTTGTACTGCTTGGGAGTCAACTGGAAAAGATGAAAAAACTATTGAAAATCTAATATCAAGATTGACTACTGAAGAAATAAGAAGAAATAGACAGAGCCAACCAGAAGACCGAGTGGCTATGAATGCAACAAAACAAAAGGTATGTTTTACTTGTAATAAACCAGGACATATATCTAAAAATTGCACCCAAAGAAAATTCTGCAAATTTTGTAAAAAAAACTAACCATGAAGAAAAGGACTGTTTCTTTAAGAACAACAGTAAACCTGCTGCTAAAGTAAACAAAGAACAATGCAGAATATGTAAAAAGTTTAATCATAAAGAAAAAGACTGCTATTTCAGGAACAAAGAAAAGCAACCTCCCATTGCTTTCATTGCTGAACAAAGAGAAGAATATGATAAAAGATCATCAGTCACTTTCATTGTTGATAGCGGATCCACCTGTCACATGATTAATGAAGAAAAGTTGCTTGATCATCAAAAAAAGTGCGATGTGAACATCAATGTTGCAAAAAAAGAAGAAGGTATCAGAGCAAAAACTTCAGGACAATTTAAGGGGAGACAATGTAACCTAAATGAAGTAATATTTGTGCCTGAATTATCAAAAAACCTTTTGTCAGTGAGCTCAATTGTTAACAACGGAGGAGAAGTAAATTTTAAAGGTGATAAAGTGACAATTTTGAAAGATGGAAAAAAAGTTCTAGAAGGAGATCAACTTGAAAATGGACTTTATGCTGTAAATATTGAGCAACATTTTTCAAAGCAAAATGACTCGAACCTTACCTTACCAAGTGAAAACAAAACCCAAGAATGGCACAGAAAATTGGGACACATTGGAATGCAGAATCTAAGAAAACTTGAAAGTTTGGTTGATGGTATGGAGCTTAACAAATTGGAAAAACAGGAAAATGATGTGTGCAAAATTTGCATCATGGCAAAGCAAACTAGGAAGTCATTTGGAAATGAAAGATCTAGAGCTACCCGACCTTTGGAAATTGTTCATACTGATTTGTGCGGCCCAATAGAACCCTTAACACATGATAATAAGAAATATATAATGACATTTTTGGATGATTATACACATTTCTGTTATGTGTATTTTCTCAGCAATAAATATGAAGCAAAAGAATATATTAAAGAATATGTAAATGAAGTGGAAAGATTTTTAAATGCGAAAGTGTAAAAATTAAGGTGTGATAATGGCGGTGAATATGCCAATACGCAAGTTAAAGAATGGTGCAAAATGAAAGGAATAATACTTGATTTTACAATTCCATATACTCCACAATTGAATGGGAAAGCAGAAAGGTTGAATCGAACTCTGATTAAAAAACCCAGAGCACTTTTGCTGGATTCCAAATTAAATAAGGAAATGTGGGGAGAGAGAGGCCACAAGAGTCGCTGCCTATTTAATCAACAGAAGCCCTTCAAATACAGTACAAACAACACCAGCACAGATGTGGTTTGGAAGAAAGCCTAATCTTTCTAATGTAAAATTATTCGGGAGTGAAGTGTATGTCAAAAAATTGGGAAATCTAAAAAAATTGGATAGTAAAAGTGAAAAATATTCACTTATCGGATACAGTGGAAATGGATACAGATTGTGGGACCAGCAGAAAAGAAGGATTATAATTGGAAGAGATGTGGTGTTTACAGGAAAACTAACAAATGAAATGATCAGTGTCATTCAGCCAAGATACAGAGAAGATTTGGATTCTGAAATAGAGGAAAGTCAAGACACTAAAATGGAATTGGATACCCATGATAAACCACAGAACTCGACCAATTCAAAATATATGTTAAGGAATAGAGAAAATATCAATAGACCTGAAAGACTAAAAGATTATGAAGTGTTGAATTCTGTTTCTGAAGAAATAGGATTGTTAACATACAATGAAGCTGTAACCGGAGTAGACAAAGAAAACTGGGTAAAAGCAATACAGGAAGAAAAAGATTCATTGAAGAAAAATGAAACTTGGGATTTTGTAAATGCTGAAGAAGTTAAAGGAAAGAAGATACTCAGTTCTAGATGGATATTCAAGATAAAGGATGGTGGACATTATAAAGCAAGACTTGTTGCTAGAGGAAATGAACAAAAAGGACTAGATTTTGATGAAACCTTTAGTCCAGTAGTGATTACAATTTCTTTAAGAATGTTGTTATCCTTAAGTGTTAAGAAAAATCTAAAGTTCAAAACTCTTGATGTCAAAACTGCATTTCTCTATGGATATTTGGATGAAGAAATCTTCATGTATTTACCAGAAGGATATGAAGATAACAAAATATGTCGACTAAAGAAGGCACTTTATGGACTACGACAAGCACCTTCAAAGTGGAATAAGAGATTTGAAGCCTTTTTGAAAACAAAAGGACTGGTGCAATCAAAATTAGAAAATTGCATTTTCAAAAACCAAAATGGAAGTTTAATTTTGGCTTTATATGTTGATGATGGAATGTTGTTTGGAAGTGATGAAGAAGAAATGGACAATTTGTTGGAAGAACTGGCACAAGAATTTGAAATAAGAATAAGTACTAATCCTGAAATGTTTGTTGGCATGAATATCATGAATAAAGATGAGGGACTGATACTTTCTCAACATGACTATATAGAATGTGTTCTAAAAAAATACAACATGTTGGATGCAAAGCCGGTGACAACTCCAATTGTAGAAGGAGCTGTGAAAATTGATCCTATATTAGAAAACAAATCTGAAGGTAATTTTCCATATAGAGAAGCTGTTGGAAGTCTCCTATATTTAGCAAACAAAACCAGACCAGATGTTGCTTATGCAGTTGGTTATGAAAGTCGTTCGATGCATGAACCGACAAACCAGGATATACAAAATGTTAAAAGAACTATGAGATATTTGAAACAAACCAAAACTTTTGGACTTCACTATAGTAAACAATATGAAGATATGGAACTTAATGCATATTGTGACTCAGACTTTGCTGGAGACATGAAAACAAGAAAAAGTACATCCGGATATACAATTTTGTTTGGTAAAGGACCAATAAGCTGGAGTTCAAGAAAACAACCAATTGTAGCCTTATCCACTACTGAGGCAGAATATATTGCTGCAGCTGAATGTGTGAAAGAACTCATTTATATAAAAGCACTAATTGAAGAACTTACAAATGAAACTATACTTGCTAAACTAAATATTGACAACCAAAGTGCAATGACTTTAATGAAGACAGGACAAATGAACAGAAAGACAAAACATATAGATGTTTGATATCATTTTTTGAAAGATCAGATAAGAGAAAATGTTGATGTTCAGTTTTGCCCAACCCAAGACCAAGTTGCTGATATCCTAACCAAGCCTCTGCCAAAGGAAACTTTTGAAAAACACAGATCTTCACTGCTGCAGATGATGTTTTGATGGAGTAATTAAAACTCTAAAACATGAATTCAAGAAGGAGTATTGAATATATGAATTCAATTTTAGACTTTAATATTTTATAAAATATTAATTAATAATTATTTCTTTTAAAATGTTTTAAAATATATATTATATTACACTGCTGTAAAATTAAGAATGTAAATAACTCTAAGGTATAAGTAAAACCTTTTGTTTTGTTTTGTTAATTTTTAATAAACTATTTTCAATTACTAAAATCGTATGTATTAATTTCTAAAATAATATAAAACCTAAAACCATTCTAACAATAAATAGAGTGAACACAAATAAAAATACCAAATATTTCGAATTAGAGCAGTTATTTTAAACAGCGAATTAGATCAGTTATATCTAAAAATGAAAATATATAAATCTTCAAATCGAGCGAGCGTCTATAAATATTTCGATTTAGATCAAGTATTCTAAACATATGTGTTATTAAGAGAACTATTATTAATAAAATATTGAGAAGATTTAGATTTTAAACATATTTATAACCTTTTAGTATTTGATAGAAGGCGCTGTTCATGAGCTAAATAGAATAATTTGAATATATAGTTTTAATAATTGATTCATATATTTTTTAAAATAGCCTATCGTCTTCCCCGTATTTTTTTTACCTATGTATGGAAATTTTAGTTTGAATTAGTGAACTACACAAAACAACTCAAAAAATTTGACTCCATCTTACAATAAATCTATATCAGGGGTCTCCAAACTACGGCCCGAGGGCCACATCCGGCCCGCAGACAGATTTTGTCCGGCCCGCGGAGACATACTTGAAAACTCCTTTTAGAGAACAAATATTTTTTATAGCAAATAAAATGTTTGTGATAAGTTGGATAAAGAAACACAGAATGGTAATGAGTAAAGACATGTATAATTTATGCAGTAAATTTAACTTCAGCATATAATAACTAACAAATTATTGAAATGAATCCAACTTACATTTTATACATTGTAAGTAATGAACAACACATACCTTATAACATGACATATGAAATGCTAATGAGATGTATGTAATTGAGATTTTCCACCGACAATAGTTTGTAGTTGTGGACTAATTTTACTTGTACCAATTATTAAAAGAGATTTAAGATGCTCTTCAGTTAATTTAGATCTGTATACATTTTTTGTGTACTTCATTTTGGAGAAGGTTTTCTCGCACAAATAAATAGTACCAAAAACGGAAAACAGCCCACGAGCAAATTTATGCAAATTATCAAATTGTGTCAGTGGAAGACTCTTATAAAATTCCAACAAAGATGAGTTTTCATATTTGTTCTTAATTATATCACTGCACTGAAGATCAATCATTTCCATTTGAAGTTCCGGGGCTAGGGTTTCAATGTCAGCATCAAAAGGATTCTGAAAAATCTTAATTTGATTCGCAATGGCATCAAAGTCCGAGAAACGAGTATCAAAATTTATCTTCAAAGCACTCAAAGTTTCGATTGCAAAATCGATAGGAAACTCAGTCTCAGTAGTGTGGCTGAATATTTCACATGTTTTAAAATGTGAAAAACATTTACTTCGTAGTTGTGATTGAAACAGTATCAATTTCATCCGGAATGACTTGATATTAGTGTATAAATCAGGAAGATGCTAGTTTTCTCCTTGCAATCTCAAATTCAGTTCGTTCACATGTTTTGTCAAATCAACATAGAATGCTAACTTCCATAGCCATGCGTTGTTTTGTAATTCAGTAAGAGGGCGGTGCTTTTCATTCAAAAAAAATTTCGATCACTGCTCGAAGTTCAAAAAAGCGCTGAAGGACTTTCCCACAACTAAGCCAGCGTACGGCAGTATGATAAGGTAAGTCTGTTTCTCCAATCTCTGCAATAAATTGTCGGAATTGTCGGTGATTCAGCCCAAAAGATCTGAGGAAATTAACAGTTGATATGACTGGTTTCAGAACGTCAGACATATCCAAACATTTTCCGCACAAAGACTGTTGATGAATGATACAATGTAAGACTAATGGTTTTGAGCCGCCGTCATTTTCTACAGCCTTTGACACAAGAGCGACCACTCCTTTATCTTTCCCACTCATGTTTTTGCCTCCATCAGTTGTAATACATTTCAAGTTTTTCCATCGAAGGTTCTTTTTATTAATGGCCATTTCAACTCCTTTAAAAATATCGGTACCAGTAGTTGTGCCATGAATACTATACATATCAAGAAGTTCTTCGTGCACTTCATAGCTTTTATCTACTCCTCTAATATAAATCAACACCTGAGCAGTATCTGACACATCCGTTGACTCATCCAAGGCCAAAGAAAACCACTCAACATGTCCATTTTTGTCGAACAGTTGAGAGGATATATTTTCAGCGATGTTTTCTACCCTTCGAGCCACAGTGTTTGCTGACATACTGACGGTTTTTAATAAATTTACCTTTTCAGGGCACATTTCTTCGACTACTGCAATTATGCATTCCTTGATCATTTCTCCATCGGTGAATGGTTTTCCACGTTTTGCAATTTCAAGAGCCACACGAAAGCTGGCACGAGTTGCCGCCTCTTGTTCAGTTTCGACTTTTGTAAATAAAGATTGCTGCGATTTCAATCCGCGCTTCAAAGCTTCGAATTTTTCTGTCCGCACAATTCCTGTATATTTTGAGTAATTTTGAGAATGTTTTGTTTCATAATGACGTTTCATGTTATATTCTTTGAGAACGGCTATGCTTTCATTGCAAATCAAACATAGCGCCTTGTTACTGGACTCAATTACGAAATACTGAATGTTCCACTGATCTTTGAATTTTCTGCATTCACTATCAATTTTTCGCTTCTTTTCCATTCTGCTAAATCACACACAAAAGCAACAATTAATAATAACATTTAATAACAAATAAACATAACAATTAATACAGGAAAATTAATAATATGCAGTGTTGCCATCTTGGCCCTCGGAACTTACTGGAGTAATCAGTATGGCCCTAAGGCTGGAAAGTTTGGAGACCCCTGATCTATATTAATAAAATGGAAATTTCATAAGTGGTGTTCGCTAAAAACCTTCGTTACAATGCATCAATTTCGACCAAATTTTCAAAATTTATGTAAAACGAGATGGAGCAGGTTTTGCTTAACATCAAAATATTTTTCCTAACATTAACATGCGTAACTTCGCTGTTATCGATTAAATACAAAAAAAATCAACAGAGTTAATTTTATTTATATAAAATACAAAATTAAATTTCAACAGAGTTAATTTTTTTACATACTAGCTAATAGTCTCAATCTAAAAAAATATTCAAAACAAGCAATTTTAAGATAACACCATATGTAAAACAGTCGGCCAAGAAAACAACTTCCTTCGAGTAAAACCCGGGCGGAGCCGGGTACACCCGCGGGTACACCCGCTAGTATTGTATAAAAACACACAAAATATTACTTTTAAAAATATTTAAAAATTTTCTTTCTTAATAAATTTAAATTGTTTGATAAAAAGATTACATGGTTCTGTCTTTGCTCTTTTTCCTACTCTAATATCTTCAATTCTTCCTTTTTTTTTCTATGTTTTGCTTCAATGACGTGTAAAGACCGAAGTAATAAGCGTGAGCGTGTTATAGCCCTACAGGGTGTACCAGGTAAATTGGGAATTTCAACAATGGTATTTTAACTGAAATATTTTTGCAAGTAAAAATTAAAATATCCGAATGAAATTTGACACAGTAGTAGATAAAAGGATATAGTTTTTATTTATTCAATGTAGTTTCCATTATTAGCTACAACAGTCTCGAGGCGAGTGCGGAATGAAGCACAGGCCTTGGCGACGATGACCTTGTCCATTTGGGTCATCACCGTGTGAACTGCTTTCTTGACAGACTGGATGGTGGTATGAGGAGCTTTGTTGACATCTCTCTCAACAACGCCCCATACATAGTAGTCGAGGGGATTGCAATCTGGAGAATTAGGGGGCCAAATATCAGGACCCCAGTGACTAGGGACGTTAAGTGTCAGCCACGATTGTGTCTTTTTTGCCTTATGGGCTGGAGCTGAGTCCTGTTGGAAGACATACTTCCTTCCTGCGGCCACCATGTCCATCCAAGGCTTCACAACGGCCTCCAGAACATTGATGTAGGTGTCAGCGTTCATCCTAAGGCCCTTCTCAAATAAATGGGGAGGCATGACATCACCTTCACTGCTGATAACGCCAAGGACCATTACGGAGGCAGGAAATTTCGTGTGCATCACGACAGGTATCTCTGAGGGGTCTTTACAGATCCAGCGATCATTCCTGGGATTTACCTTTTGGTCCACGTCAAAGTTCTTTTCGTCAGAGAAGAACCTTAGCATGCCAAAAGAGTCGTGTTTCAGGTTGTTGAGGAGGGCAGCAGCCTTTCCTTTTCTGTTATTCTTCATATTCTCAGTCAGCAACTGACCTTTCCGAAGGGCATAAGACTTGAGACCAAGGTCCTCATGGATAGTTCTGACAATTGTCATAGAGCCAACGTCCCTTTCCTTGGCTATGGCCCTCATGCTCTTCCCAGGGTTTCCATCAATCTTCTCCTTGACATTTTTGACAAATTCTTCGCCTCTTACCCTGTCCGATCGACGCGAGTGCTTTTTCCTTGTAGCTATCCCTTCTTTGTTACTGTCGGCCTCATCAAACTGCTTCTTGACACGATAAATAGTGGTTTTGGGCAACTTAAGAAAATCCACTATCTCTTTGGGGCTCCTTCCGGCGCGCAGAGCAACGATGATAGCAGCTCGATTTTCAAATTCTCGGTTACTCTTCATCACTACACTGCGCACACATGTACTGTTGCATTTTACATGAATATGGCTACGTAATGAAAAAAAAAACAAGTTTTTAATCTCAAGTAGTTTTTGTTTTATGGACTGTCAAAGTTAGTCCCAATTTACCTGGTACCTTAATTTTTTTTTTTTTACCTTAAAACCCAAATAATAATATTCAATATTTTGTTTTAATCATCATTAATTTACAACTACTTTTCATATAAATTTTATTTAATTCTACTTATTCGTTCAGTAATAGCTTGCTATACTGAAATTATACTCTCAATTCGACATTATACTTTTAAATCAACATCGAAATTTTCGATAACTTTCCTTGAAAAAATATTATATACAGAGAGAAAACACGAATGAGGAAAACAGCCCTTCTTAGAAGTAGGCATATTCCAAATTTAAGATCCCTCACAAGGCTCAACATTGTAAATATGTAAATAGTCCTCTAGGTGAAGGCTTTAGGGTTTGCCAAAACTGGTGTTGTGGCTTTGTCACTGACCTGAGGCCACTAGTGTGTGGCGATGGTCAATAGATTAAAAATAATCAATAGTGTCTAATTTTGACATTTTTTAAAGGGAGTCCCGCCCTATGCTTTTATATTATCTATTGTTGTTATTGTCATGTCCAAAAGAAAGCCTTAGATGTCTCTATACATCTCTATCACAGCAGTCACAATCTCCACTATCTTGGGTATGTAAAGCTGCTACTCTGGGTCCATGCCAATTTTCTGTTTTGTTGTCGTGTCCAATAAAGAGCCTCAGATGTCTCCATGCATCTCTATCACAGTAATTACAATATCCTCTATCTTGGGTGTGTAAAGTTAGTTAATAAAGAAGTTAGAGCCAAATTCAACAAGTTCTGGAATTACTCAAATTCTGCACAGTCACATGTTAAAACTTCCATAACTAATTAGAGTGTAGTTTTAATTATTCATTTTTTTTAATAAATTAAGAAATGTTAATTGTAAACAGTTTGTACAAAAAAAATAATTATTAAAATCTTGCCTTCAAAATATTAATTTATAAATTTTAATATATATCCCAATTTCTTGTTTAATTTAAAAAATCACAAAAGACGTTTGAGATCTTCAAAATAGTTTATAATTTACGCAATAGATGGCGTAGCGAAAGTCTAATTTCTAAATTATCCCTAAAATATTTTTTAAATGAAATTATATTAGCATATTTGTTTATGATATAGAAAATAATTAAGGAATGTATAAATAGTTCAAATATATCTCCAGAATATCTTTAACTACCCGCTAAATGAAGTTTTAGATTGAAGTTGGGAGCAGTCTTAGCATATTAATGTTAATTGAATTGTCCATAATCACGGAAAAAATATTTCTTGTAAACCTCAACGAAGGTTTCTTTTAAGAATAAAAATAGTATTTATTAATAATAATGTAATGTAATTAATCTATATTTTTATTATTTTTTAAATAAGAACTAGAGAAGTAAACTAATGTAATTGTTAAACAGTTTGTACTAATGCATTTTTTATGTATTAAAATCATGCCCTTAAAAATATTAATTTATAAATAATTTTAATAGATCCCAATCGCTTGTTTAAAAAAAAAAGCACAAAAGACATTTAGGATCTTTAAAATAGTTAATAGTTTACTCAATAGATGGCGTAACGAAAGCCTAATTGCTAAATTATATATCTTTAACTACCCATTATATGAAGATTTAGATTGGAGTTGGGGAAACAGTTTTAGCATATTAATTATAATTTCACCTAAAAAAAAAAGTCGGTGGATGAGAGGGTAACACGCTCGATTCCCGACAGTCATGAACCGGGATTGAATTGCGCGTTAAAATTTGTTTAATATGTGAACTTCACATATTATTCATTGTTTCAATTATCATGAACTAGGTTGCTCTTGCTGAGCGGTACCTATTTATGTGATTTGAACCAGATTATTATTTCTTGTAAACCTCAATGGAGGTTTCTTTTAAGAATAAAAATAGTATATAATACAATATAATATATTGCAGCTTGTGATTGTAAAACATTTTAAAATTATACTGCATGTCTTACTTTTAAACGAAAAATCCAAATTTATTTTATGGAGAAAATAATAATATAAATATGGATTTTTCATTGAAAATAAAAACATACGGCATAATTTTTAAATGTTGTTTTAAAAATAGTTTATTCTAATAAAAATTTGTAATTATTCTATTCTTTTTAATATTTTTTAACGAGAAATGAAAAAGTAAAATAAAAAGAATGTTATTATTTTTGGAACCCTTACTATTAAAATAATTAATAAGTAAAAATAAAGTTTTGAAAAAACTTTCATTCAAATGAGAAAAAATAAAATATTGTATCTTTTGTCATTGAGCAATTTATATGTATATAGTAATTTAAACCAACAACCCTATATATATTATATAATACTTATAACAAGATTGTCATGTTGTATATTGATGAGGCTGAAGTGGAGATGTAAATCTCAGTTTATTTGATGGTGGTAGGGCGGTGTCCTGGTGGGCTATGGTCACCATGGCCCGTTCCAAGTCTGGGTTCGGGGTCCGGTCTCGGAGGGTCGTTCTCCGGTTCTCGTCGGTGCAGTCGTAGGCGTTGTTGTTTCTGATACCAGACATCTTGCGGTCGCGGTCAAGGCAGGAGAGATAAAAATAAAAAAATATATATTTAAAAAATGTGACGAAGCTCCTAGTGATCACCCTCACGTTGTATGTTTTTAGCCTTCCTCGAAAAAGGTGGTCAAATACAACTTGTACCTGTTATCTCTGTGGTGCCGTTTCACTGATAAATATTAAATAAACAAAATTTAAAATAATTTTGTAACGGTCACGTGTATTTCCGGTCGGTTGCTTGTTGACACACAACACCACCCCCCCCTCTTATCTTAGACTCGGTCCCTCGAGTCGCCGTTATCTCTCTAAAAATTCCTTAAGTCTAGACACGTGTGCTAACGTGCTCTGGCGCCTACTATTTTCGTTGCGTCCGTCCCGTGGTCGTAACCTATATGTCGTTTCCTTGATTCTATCCGTTATTACGTACGGGCCTACGTATTTCGGCAGAAATTTCTCCGTTTTCCCTGGTTTCCTGCGAGACGACTCCAGTAGTACCAGGTCGCCCACTTCAAACTTCCGGAAGCGGTCACGGTTCGCAAGGTCATACTGACATTTTGTCATCATTGTCCGGTCTCGGTAGTTTTCGTCGGCAATTTTCTTTAATCTCTCGCTTTCTAAGATGCGGTTGGTCACGTATTCGTCGTAAGTTTTTACTGGCTCGTCGACGGTTGGTAGTCCTACGTCTAGGGACGTCCTCGGTTCTACGCCAAATATCAACTTATGCGGTGTCACTTGTGTCGATGACTGAACGACGTGATCCATTCGGCGTGATCGTCCTCGAGATAAACTTTGATGCCGTTTTTTATGACGCCGTTGAGTTTTTCGCATAAGCCATTTGTTTGCGGGTGTGCCACGGAAGCCATAACATGTTTAATACCGTACAACCGTGTAAAGTCTCTAAAAGTACTCGAATCGAAAGATTTGCCTTGATCGGATATTATGCATTTCGGAGTACCAAAAACGTAGAGCAGATTGTCTAAGAGTGCGTTGCATGTGGTTTCCGCCTTTGTATCTTTTACCGGGATTGCGAGTGCGTATTTACTAAAATGGTCTACGATCGTTAGGATGTGTTCGTAGCCTTCTACCGATTTTTTGAAAGGACCTTGGTGGTCTATTCCCACTCGTTCCCAAATGTCTGTTGCCGGTGGTAACGGTTCTAGCGGGGCTGCGGGTTTGAACCTCTGTGGTTTGAAGGCCTGGCATACTTTGCACGACCCCATTGAATATATGCAATATATATGATC
>CP092868.1:68703812-68721761 GCA_030710605.1 Cordylochernes scorpioides
AGGTGTTTCCAAATTTGTAAAGACGTGCCATTTTTGCCAAAGTCGGAAAGGTTCAAATCACTTGCCTTCTGGACTTTTACAACCTATTCCCCCAGCTAACTACCCTTTTGAAAGAATCGGAATTGACTTTGTTGGCCCCTTGCCATCAACGAAGAGAAGAAGGAAATTGATAATTGTGTTGACGGGTTATTATACCAAGTATGCTGAAACAAAGGCAGTATCAGAAGCAACCGTGAAAGAAGTCTCTAAATTTTTAATCGAACATATTATTTTACGTTACGGGGCCCCGAGATTTCTTATTAGCGATAGAGGTTCACAATTCCCTAGCAATTTGATGAGGGAGGTAATGAAAATGTGCCAAGTTAAACACTGCTTCACAACGAGCTACCACCCCCAGACTAACGGACTAAAGGAATGGCTAAATAGAACTTTAATCAATATGATCAGCATGTATGTGAACACAGACCAGAAGAACTGGGACGAAATCCTCCCTTTTATCACCCACGCGTATAATACCACGATTCAAGAAACCACAGGCTACTCTCCATTTTCCCTGTTGTTTGGGAGGGAACCCATGTCCCTCTTAGACGACGAGAATATCCCAATGAACAGTAACATAGATGATTACGACGAATATATAGAAATTTATTTAGATATAAAATTGTAAGGACGAGACAAGTAGTCGTTAACAACACAGAGAAGCCTCAGGAAAGAATGAAAAGAAACTATAACAAAAAACACAATGAGAAAATCTATGAACCAGGACATTTAGTGGCAGTTTGGACACCAGTCAGGAAAATCGGAAAATGTGAAAAACTATTGAGAAAAATTTTGGGCAATATCGAATATTAAAGAAGCTGTCTAACGTAAGCTACTTAATTGAGCCGAAAGATAATCCTGGCCAAGACCAATTGATTGTGCATGTCTCAAGACTCAAACCCTATTTTGAGAGAATTGATGAGGTAACTCACGAGGACGTGACGACCTCTGGAGAGGGGGAAGTGTTGCATCATGGCTAATTAACCTATTTTATTTTAATTTGTAATATTAATTTTCAAATATTTTAAATTCAAATTTATATTTATTTATTTTATTAAACAGAATATATGTATTATAAACAGAATATATGTATTATAGAATCATCATTTGTATTTAGGTACATTGTGTGACTTCACTGCTCTCTTTGATGTGAGAAATAAATAAATAATTCTGAAGGCTACTTAAAGTAGAGTTATCTCATTATTCCCTTATTAAAATTTGTAGGATGGTTGAAACACGCTCTGGTAAGATACAAGACCCGGCACAGGAGAGAATCAAGGCTGAAGAGTCTGCCAAGCCGCAACCTGGTGCAACAATATAGGAAATACAAACATAAGGCCACGGGTGTTTATTTTGAACATAAAACAAATTTCTATTATTCTTACTTCGATGAAAAATTATTATCAGTGGTGAAACCTCTGAGCGGTTTCGCCAATTCAATCTACCACAGACCTCTTTTCAGGCTCTAATACTGTATTGGATCATTCTGCTTATAAATGCTACACTGATTGATGGAATCTCAGAAATAGGATAATTTTCAAATGTCGTTTTACAATCATAAGCCGCATTACATGTCATTTTTGTAAATGTTATACATCATGTCTACCTGTATGATATTTTATTGGTAAAATCACTTCTTATGATATTTTTCGCCATGCAAATTTACCTTTTATGGTATTATAAAAACACCGTTACATTATATAGCCTATCTTTAACACTCTGTGTCGTATTTTTTTTCAAAACATTTCAATGTGTGATATAATTCAGATATAATAATGAAAAAAAAACTACCTGCGAGATTAAAATAATGTGAAAAAGTTATTTACTTGGATTTTTTAATATAGAGAGAATTTGAAAAAGGAACAATAAAATTCAGGTAAATAGTTTCTCTTAATTTTGGTGTTGCAAGTTTCAAGCAAATGTTCTGCTCTTCAACGGGCAAATACTTTTATGTACAATATCACGATGATCTTTATACAAAAATAATTATAAATTTATGAATAAAGTATCTTCCTCTTCTTTCTTATCTCCACTCAATCATATTACGGTATCAAGCTTGTAAAGTTGACAAACATCATAATTGGGTGAAGTAGAATGCGTCTGCCTTTGTCATTAAGACTGGGAGCACTACTCAGTGGCAGGCCGACTTAGCTTCGAATGAAATGGCCGCCTCTGACATGAGGAACAGACGCCATGTGCAGCCGCTCCTAACATAGAGTACAAACACTGCTCATCCTGTATCCCTGGATTAGGAGCCCTTACAGGGTACTATCAGCCGGGCCAGCTGAACCCAGGTTTTTTAGTGAGCTTGTTACTGCTCCCCCTCCTTTTTCATCCAGGCTTGGAACCGGCAAAGGCAGAGTTTTAATAAAGTATAAATATCATCTTTGAATTGTACATAGAAGTATTTTCCCGTTGAAGAGCAGTATATTTGCTTGAAAGCTTGCAAAACCAAAATTAAAAGAAACTTTTTAACCCGAATTTGATTGTTCCTTTTTCAATTTCTGGGTAACTATTTCTCACATATAAATAGAATTGTATATCAAAATATATAACAAAATCAGACTTAAAACTTTCCCCAAAGTACTAAATGGTCACATGGAAAGTTAATGTTTACAGTATACAGTATATAAGATAAAGATGAAGATTTAAAAAATCAAATTGTCAGACGATTAAAATTGCACTTAATAATTTTGAAATAAAATTACAACACGAAAAAAATGATTTCTAAAAAATTAACCTTGAAACATTCTCAGGATCAAGGGGATTTCATGGAAATTTTGTGATATTTTCCTCAGTAGTTGTGAGTTTATCGAATAAAACAGGGAATTTTGTTTTTGTTTTTATAATAATTGAGATATAAACAATATTTAAATGCGATGTCTGTCTGTCGGTGAAACACGATTTCAAATCGGAAACTACTGGGAGTTGAGACCTGAATTTTTTGAGTGATTTTCCTGACATAAAAGGATAAAGAAATCCAAAAATGCAGGTTCCTATATCAAACCTCCTTGGAATTACAAGCAAAAATACGAAATATCAAGATAAATGTTGAATTATCTGTTATAAATTTCATAGAGACATCACTTGAGAGTTTAAATTGTTGACAGCTGCAACAACACAGTCGGTGTATGCCTACAGCCATTATTGCCCTCGACGATCCTCGACCTTAACCTGACCACCAAAGAATCACTCAATTCCGCTGGACTCTGAGGACTATCTAGGATGAACAAGGAATGGATCCCCATACCTAGGACCTCCTGATACTGAGGACCTGTAAGATTGTTCCATTCCACACCACTGGACAACCACGTCTAGATGGAACTGTCGGACCTCCCTCCATAACGTGAGTAACAACGTCATGTGGAACATCTCACACACCAGACACATGGCCACAGTTTTACATTCGAGCATTTAATGCAAACACGTAGTGAACACACTATATAGATGTGCTAGTAAAACAGGTCCATCTAGCTTAACTTAACCTGACTTAATCCAACACTTATAACTAATTTAACAAGTTTCTCAAATTGGTTGACTTATAAATACTATAGAAGAAAGCGTTAGGAGAAAATAATTTTTAATTAATAAGATTAAAAATTATTTTCTCCTAACGCTTTCTTCTATAGTATTTATAATCCAAGGAGAAAGTTTCCATGTTTAAAAAAAAATTGGTTGACTTATCTCACCACATAACATTTATATCTTTTAAAAGTGGATTCAAAACTATATATGACATTCTATTTTTACATTTCATATGTAACTAGACGGGTGACCCGGGCTTCGCCCCAGGATTGACCCGTGTGCATATCTACCCGAGTTATATATATTTAGATAAGATTTTTTTCTATAATTGTTTGTTATTAGCATTATCTATTCGTTTGCATCGGCATAATTTAATCTAATCTTTGATAGAGGGCGCTGTTCGTGATCTAAGTAGAATAATTTGAATATATAGTTTTTTAATAATGATTTATATATTTTTAAAATAGCCTATCGTCTTCCCCGTATTTTTTACCTATGTATGGAAATTTTGGTTTGAATTAGTGAACTACTGCGAATTTGTATACCGGACATACAAACAAACAAACATACAAACATTCATTTTTATATAGATATAGATGTTACTCTATCAGTTTTACTTCTGTAAAAATATATACGTTTCTTGTGTGTTTTCAAATAGCTTTCCTATATAGATATATATTTTTCCATTACTTAAAATGCTTAAAACTTGAAATGCCACAATTCACAGTACGTTCTAATGATAGCGGTTTCAAATGAGATGAAGATATTCTACCAAAAGATATGTTTACTTGAGCGTAGTTCTTTAAAAAAAATATATTATTACAACATATCCCCTCTTTCATAAAAAAAAAATTGGATCATCAAATCAATCATACATATGAGTTTTATATATTTTTTATATATAAAGAAAAAAAATATTATTTTATAATAAAAATTATTTTGCCAGCCATCTTAAAAAGGTGATATATAAATGGCAGAAAAATATATCCAAGTTAGAGTTATCCTTTGATAAATAATTCCATGCTTCTCAATAACAAAATGATAATTTTAACAAAAATAATTTTAAATGCCATATTTATATATGAATTATTTTATTTCAAATACAAATTTTGATCTCTTATTCAAAAGATATTCAAAACAATGGAACGTGATCTAATTTTTAGTTAGAGAAAAATTCTATTTTTTTCCGATATAAATATATGACACTATCAATAATTATATTTCTATAAATATTTCAAAAATGCATATATATAATCTAAATTAAAAAATCACTTATATATTTCAAATCTTAAAGTGAAGCAAAATGAATTTTAATAAAAAATATTCTATGATATATCGTAATATATTAATTGAAATTTGACCATGGAGACAATCGGCAAAAACAACACCTAAAGCAAAAGAAAATAATTCTCTCGTCTGTTGTGTATGATAAAATACGAAATAAAATAAGGTAATTTTGCAAATTATAATTATATTTATCGAAACAATAAAATATGTAATATAAGAGAACGATATTGATTAAAACTATTACCTTGAAATTAGAAAAGATATGAGGAATTATGATACAAATTTTGATATAATTCAATATTTAAGGATAACGAGAAAATACTGACGAAGAAAGAAAGAAGTACAACAAATTTATTACGACAATAATAAACTTTATTCTGAATATTCAAATGTCAATTTGTTGAAGAATTACAGGTAAGAATTCTTATAATCACCCTGACAATTATACTGAAGACACTTCAATTAAACCAGATGAATCAAACTCTTGTGTCAAACTTAGATGTTAAATCTGGTGTCGCCTCTCTACTGATGAGGGCCACAATCTCCTTGTCAGCTGGACAACTGACGTTGATTCAACTTCTTGATCACAAAATCTTGATACACCATCAGCCAGAAGTTGGATAAATATCACGTGATGTGAATTGGCCCAACTGATTGGTTAGTTTGATAGAAATCAACATGACGCCAGTTAAGCTTGTTTTGGCCCAATCTTAATATACTTTGAGAAATATGTTCCATATATTTCTGTACTATATTTATGTATTTTTACCATTACATATGATGAGATAGCAACAATTAATAAAATAGTATAAAAGCTCTCTCCAAATTAACTCTTATATTTAAGGGAGGAAAAGTTCCATATCTCAGTGAAGTGGATTTAAATTAAACGGTGTAACATTCTGATGACACAACAACAAAAATAATTAAAAGTTTAAAAAATAACTTTGAAAAAAGTGTGATTATTAATCTAAGCTAGATATGAGGATAGCTTTCAGAAAATTAAAGCTAAAAATAGTTTGTTAGCATTAAACACTGGGGTAAATTTGTAAAATTTTAATTAAAATTAAGAATTAATTTCGTGTAAAAAGATCAAATAAAATACTAAATGATAATCATATATTCACAACCTATTTAGCTACTTTTTAAAAGAAATATAGTGGTTCCCCCTCTCCCCCCAGATCCACAAATTTTTATAAACCGTGTTTTACAAATTTTATTAAAAATACCCCAGAGGAATAGTGTGTTTAAATAACTTGAGGAAATACGAATTGAATCTAGAGGTTGTACGTTTTCCTGGGGTTCTTGGAGGAATTTGATGTCTTGGAGTGCTGATTTCAGCTGCTCCATGAATTGGTTGATTTAAATAAATTTGTAACGAGTTTCTTTGTCCTAGTTGGAAGCTCTTCTTGTAAGCTTTGTGTGAACTTCTAATTATAATAACCATACAAAACAAGATAGAATAAAAAACTTACAAACCACTTGAACGTCAAGGATAAAAAGGGACTCGGTGACAATAACGATCTGTTGACCATAAAGTCTGAATTCTAGGCTGCTGTGTGTAACAGATGTTCCAGATGGAGAGCCGTGACTTCCCTGTGTTTCAGCTCTACTAACGGCGGTGTTGCAGGATCTAGCTAGTGTTAGACAGTAGCTATTGACAGCGGGGCGGGTTTTAGCGCTTACACCTCTGTGATGATCATAGCAGGGGCTGTGGTCATTTACCATTCCACGTTGGGCGGGAGGACCCACTATTTTAACACTGTGTCACATAACGTGAATTGGTACTCAACTTCTCCTCCGGCAGCTTGGCTCGCTCCACTGACCCAGGACTAGGTACTGATTACTAGTCTGCTGGTTCTGGTGCAAAACTCTGATGGGAGGCCTCGCGTGTGACGTTAAGTCCGGCTTTCAGCGTTGGCAGTGTCAGCAGTTCTGTCTTCGGTCTCTAGTCCGCTCCATTCCACTTTGTTGTCCAATAGTGAACTCAACGAGTTCATCGAGTTGTCGGAATTGGGAAGTTGGGTTCAGGGGTGTAGCAATACATGACGGTGTGAGATAGTATAGTCTACCTCTAACCCCCTCTGTGTTATGTATCTAGATATCACGTGGAGCCCTCACCGTGTCTAGTTAAAATTTAGGTAAATGTCTTTCTTTAAGCTCCCTTCTTAGGTCACCGAGTCCCTTATTTATAAATTGGTTTTCACGTGGTTAAAACTATATTTTGGAGTTAAATAAATCAATAATTATCCCTTTATATTTACGTATTCAAGCATTTTTCACAATTAGAAAATAATGTTTAAATTATATATATATATTTAGCGTGTGGTGATTAAAAGCTAAGGTGTACAATAACAAAGGAAGGCTATCTTAGCCTCTCTATAACTTCTGTGGCTTTATAAGTGTAGTTCTGGTAGGATCTGGCTCCATATTAGATGGGCGGAGCTCGGACACTCGCCCAGCTGATGAACCAATGCAACCAGGTGTTGGCGGTGGCACCAGCGAAGGTGGAAACTTCTGTACCCTATACTTGAGATTTATCGATGAAGCACAATATTGGTGTAGCCACAACAATGGCAGATCTGTACAGATCACAACAATTTTGTCCTTAAGGTAATTGACATGGGGTAGAAATGTTTGAAACAAGGAGAGCCAGTCAAAGTGGTTGTTGAAGGTAAATAGTGCAGTTACTGAATGTGTATGCCTCAAGTATAAAATAGTATCAATATACTCAGGTGTTTATTTTTAACTTTAACCACGAGCTTTCACTCTTCAACGGGAAAAAGGTGTCTCTCAAATTATAGCTCATTTTCTGGATAGTATCTTATGTTCACATCTTAGGTAACTACTGGATTTTTCTGGACATTTTCATTTAATGATAAAAATATGTCCTGATTTTTTAAAAATCTCGACAGCTTGCGGTTAAATTTAATAAAAGAAATGTATAACGAAAGAATTTCCTTATATAAATAATGTGATTTTCTATGTAGAAATTTACAGCAGTAACTCGGTTTGCGAGCATAATCCGTTCCAGAGATAGGCTCGTAATCCAAAACGCTCGTAGTGTAGAGTGAAATTTCCCATTTTATATATCCCATTGCCTTCTCGCAGATTAAATTCTAGGTTACTGTATCGCTGTTACCTCTCATTTATCCGTACGAGAAGCAATTTTCTACTTCTTCTAGAGGTTGTTTTGATAGTCTTGCGACTCCTTTTGCTGCATCTCCAACACACTTAATTATTATGAAGCTATAACGCGCCATCTATATACAGCAAATGAAAAAATTGAGACGCGAATGTTTCTTTCAGACATCAATCAAACCTCTACTCTCCTTACAGCGATGAAAAAAATATTGGGAGGGCTTGGCTCATCAGTGGTGAACCCTCACAGATGTTTCGCCAATTTAATCTACTGTCCTAAAAGCTTATGTCCATAGTTTGTCCATTTCTAAGATTCCATCCTTCGGTGTTGCATATAAAAGCAGAATGATACAATAGAGTATTAGAGATCTAAAGAAGCGTTCTGGAAGATTAAATTGGCGAAACTGATGGGAGGGTTCACCACTAATGAGCCAAGCCCTCCCAATATTTTTTCCACGCTGTAAGGACAGTAGAAGTTTGATTGGTGTGTAAAAGACTCATTCGCGTCTTAATGGTTTCATTTACACTTGAATATTATTTATTTTTAAAATTGTGCAAATCGTTGCTACCGTCATTATAGTATAAAGAGAAATAAGGATGTACATAGATGTCCTTACATTTCAATACTCTATCGGACATCTTCACCATCTCGACATTCGACGAATAAGTAACGTAGCTTATAATTACGTGGTTTGCTGAAAAATTCAATTTCATGAGGTCCAAAGACGTTTATCCTGGACTCATGAAGGTCAGGATTCATGGTCTTCAGATGTGCTTTCTGAATTTGATTCCATGAGGTCCAAAAAGGACATCACTGACTGTTGAGGACCATGAGTAGAATCCTCGGTTTCGTTAAGTATTTGTACAGATGGCACAAGAACCTACAGGACATGCAAAAATTGTCCTGGTGTGGAACTAACACCTACCCACATATTCTCATGTCCAGCAATGGCCGAAGCCTTGCAGAAAATTGACATGAACCCAGAACAGCAACTTCACACAACCAAGATAGAGGACTTTCGACTGCTGTGATAGAAATACATGGAGAAATCTGGGGCTCTTCATTGGACACGACAACAATAACAACATTAGGTTGCAAATCTGATATGACATTTTCACTGACCTGAAATGGTTGGTTAGATGGTGTACCTCTGTTTTAACGCAAAAATGTCTTAATTTTTGAATTGCCTTTCATCGCTGACGTTTTTCTATCGACGCTCTATCGACAGTTATGGAACCCCTCGGACCTCCCGTGCAGAGAAACCAGGACACGGGGCGGATACTGTTGTTAGAACTCATGGCATTTTGTATGTATATATGTAAATATTATAACTATTTTCATATTTTTGGTTTTTGTGTGTGTGACCCCTCAGCGAAGGGGAATCTATTTTTTGCCGTTTCTTCTCCTCTTTTCACACACCGGCCCCCCCTGCCGATAGAATGTAGTCGTCCGTCCGCCGGATGGACCGTCCAAAGTACCCACCGACCAATTGGAGGGGCGGAGGGGTCAAAAAGGTCAGGGCGCGGGGGCCAGAGTTGGTGTCACAGCTGTGCGGAGTAGACAAGAAAAAAGCCTCGCGGCGGCTTGCCCTAGATGAGCTCCGGGAACTTCGTCCATCTTCCATAAAACGACCATATAAGCGGTCTGAGAAGGGACAGGGTGGCTGACATCTCAAAGAAAAGGTGAAGCCGAGACGAATCTTTTGAGAGATTCGCATAGTGGTTGGAGTACGTCGAGGACGACGAATTGTGCTTCATCTGAAGATAACAGGAAGTTCGTCGAGGACGACGAATTGTGCTTCATCTGAAGATAACAGGAAGTTCGTCGAGGACGACGAATTGTGCTTCCAAGGCAGGGGGGGCAAGCCGACCTAACAACTGAGAGGAACTGTTTTTGGTGAGCACTCTCTCACATGCTTTTATTTCCTAAAATTGATATATGTTTTTATGTTAATCTAGCATATTTTTTTGTATTTTTCTTTTCTTATCTTTACTAAGTTTTTTATTATTTCGTCAATATCATCATTTTTATATATCTGCTTTTGTTAAAAAACATTTAAGTTGCATGCAAATTTTGGATTACACAAAAAATAATAAGTTTTTCATATATTTTTTATCCTTCATTTTATAGCTAACATTAAACAAAACTTTATATGTGTAACCTTTTTGTTGTCTTCCTTTTTTTCTTGCTTGAACACCCAAGGCAGCCCAAAACAATATCAAACTTTAGGTTAAAGTTTTTATTTTGTTAAAAAGGGGGTTTGTGGAGCGTTCAGAATTTTTCTTTTCCTCCACGAGCTTTTTTAATTACCCCGTTCTTAACATTATATTTTTTGGCGTCCCCGGGTGGGCTGCATTGGCTGGTCAAATCGAGAAAAAAAAAAAGAAAGGTTTCGAGAAAAATTATATAGTAAATAATGCAGAATATTGATATCTTAAAAAGGGCTAGAGCCCCCAAAAGAGCTATTTTTACTCGGCTGTCCACCGAGTTTTGGGCTGAAATAGAAAAGCCAGATTTCGATACAGAAAAATATAGAGCTAAATATAACCGAATTTGTGCTCTCTCTAAGGAAATAAGTGAAATTGATTCAAGGTATCATGGGCTCCTTCTGGAGGATGAAACCATAACGGAGGTCAAAATCGAAGAAGAATTCGAGGGTTGTGAAAACTATGTTCAAGGGATGTTTGACATAGAAAATAAATATTTGTCTCGGTGTGAAACCGCGAGGGATAGGGTCGACGGCTCATTGGTGGAGTCCGCGGCGAATTCGGTTGTAAATACCGAATCTAAAAGAACTATTAGGTTGCCAAAAGTGGAGCTACCAAAATTTAAGGGCAACCTAGAGGATTGGCTCTCATGGTGGGGGCAATTTAGTAAAATCAATGACGATGAAACTCTGGGGGAGGTAGATAAATTTCACTATCTGCTACAAGCGGTAGTCGAGGGATCCAGAGCTCATCGTCTTGTGTGCAGTTACCCCATAACTGAGGATAATTATCCCAAGGTAATACAAGCCCTAAAAGATCGATTCGGAGATAAGAACCTTCTCATAGAGCACTACATAAGGAGACTGTTGAAACTGGTTGTTTCTAATGCAAGGAAAGAAAACCTTCCTCTTGACCAGATCTACGATGATCTGACGGCTCACTTAAAGAACCTAGAATCACTGGGTGTTAACACGGAGATGGCAGGCGTGTTCCTCTACCCATTGGTTGAGTCGAGTCTGCCATTGGACATTATTCAGGTGTGGCAGAGGAATCCTGCTGTGGGCTATGGGATAAAAGAAGAAGGAGCGGAGAATGGAGATAAGAGCGATGCCAGCGGTAGACTTCAGGCTCTGATGGACTTCCTTCGGGATGAGGTGAAGGGTGCTGAGCGAATGGCATTTGCTAAGGAGAATTTTGAGGGTAATAGCTCAATGAGGGCTACCGGTTCTCAACTAAAGACTCCTCGGAAGACACCGCCCACTGTCTCCAATTTATTCGGCAGCGCATTTAAGAGAAAATGTATATTCTGCCAGAGGGATAATCACCTGAGTAGTGAATGTTTTGTTGCCTCGCGTCTTACACCTAGCGAGAGGGATCAAAGGATAAAGGAGGCTAGAGTCTGCTTTAAGTGTCTAAAGGGTAACCATCTGAAAAGGAAATGCCGAGCAGACATAAAATGTAGAAATTGCGGAAAAGATCATCTAGATATCTTTTGCAATAAAATTGCTTTGAAGCAAGGAGGGAACAATAGTTTCAAAGGCGAAAAATCTAAGGTTGTAAATGAAGGAAATGCAACATGCACGGGTGTTAATATGTCTGCGCGAACATGCGCCAATGACATCTTACTCATGACTTCCGTGGCGAAATTGAAAGGGGCTAAAGAGACTAAAGAAGTAAAAGTGTTATTTGACACTGGAAGTCACTACTCCTATATAAAGAGATCAATTGTCGAAAAACTGGGTTTAAACAAAATAGGAGAGATAAGTTTGGAAAAATCTCTTTTCGGGGGAGGAAATATGAAGGAGGCGTTGCATGGGAAATATGTTTTGAAACTAGGAAGTTTAACCAATAAAATTGATGTAGACATAGTCGCCCTCGATCAACCAGAAATTTGTGCAAGGATACCGCCGATTCCAAGAGGACGTTTGTTATACAAATTAAAACGGAAAAAGATCTATATTCACCCGTCAAATTTTAGAAATGAGGAAATAGATATTTTAATAGGTAGTGACTACTTTGGACAATTACTGACCGGGAAGGTCGTCCATCTAGGAGAGGACCTAACTGCCGTAGAGACAAAATTAGGATGGACGCTTATGGGGCAATCTCCGGTGGTGGGTAAGGAGGATAAGGTCCAAATTGCATTGAATATGTTGGTTGCAAGAAACAACTTGAAAGATCTTTGGGAGCTGGATATCTTGGGAATCCAAGATCCCATCGAAGTTGTCTCAAAAAAGAAAAGGGAAATTGAACTAAAGGAACATTTTATAAAAAATATAAAGAGGGATGAAGATCAACGATATTCAGTCGCGCTACCGTGGAAATGCGAGAGAAATAATATACCCTCGAATTTAGAAATAGCGCAGAGGAGATTGGAAGCATGCACTAGTAAGTTAAGGAAGGAGAAAATGGTTATTGAATATTCTACTATTCTTCAAGAATGGGAGAGAGAGGGCCTAATTGAGAGGATAGAGGAGAATAGGCCTCAAAAGAAGGGCCATTATTTACCGCATAGGCCGGTGTTCAAGGCTGAAAGTAGGACGACGCCTCTTCGTCCTGTTTTCGATGCCTCCTGCAGGTCGTATAATGGTCTCTCTCTGAATGACTATCTAGAAAAGGGACCTAACCTTTTGGAAAAAATACCTGAAATATTAATTAGGTTTAGAGAAAAGGGTATTGGTGTTCTAGCCGATATTCGAAAGGCATTTCAGATGATTACAGTGCAGCTTCAAGACCAGGACTTTCTTCGCTTCCTTTGGTGGGATCAAACTGACCCTATGAAGTTAACCGTTTTTAGACATAAACGTGTGGTATTTGGGCTTAACTGTAGTCCATTCATCTTGGGTGCAGTTATTGATCATCATCTGAATTCTGTACAAGGTCCGGCAGCTGAAATCGCAAAGACTATTAAATCCGTCGAAGGTTTGTGGTGCGTTGAGACGAAGCTGCTACATGGACAAGATTCAGAAGTGTTTAAACGACCTATTTTACTACCTCGTAATCATCCTTTGGTGGAACAGATGGTTCGTGAAATACACCAACAAAATGGGCATGGAGGGGCCCAATTCATTCTTTCACAATTGAGAGAGAAATTCTGGATCATTGGTGGTCGCAGATTGATTAAACAAATAATTGGGAAATGTGTGATATGTAGGAGGCATAATCAGAAACCTATTCAGACTCCTGGCGCGGTTTTGCCGACTAATAGAATAGGGTTAGGCAAACCCTTCGAGGTGACAGGTGTGGATCTGTTGGGACCGCTATATCTTAAAGGTGGCAGCAAGGTTTGGGTGGCCTTGTTTACTTGCGCTGTTTACAGAGCTGTCCACCTAGAGATTGTGAGAACATTAGAGGCAAACACTTTTTTGTTAGCTCTAAAAAGATTCATTTGTCGGCGTGGACGTCCCGGAAAAATATATAGTGATAACGGGACAAATTTCTCAAAAACAAACGAATTACTTAAACGCTTGGATTGGGGGGAGATTGAAAGGGAATCGAGTGTAAAAAGAATCCAATGGATTTTTATCCCTCCCTCAGCGCCTTGGTGGGGAGGGTTTTGGGAGAGATTAGTAAGGGTTGTTAAGAGTTTATTGGTTCGTATGCTCGGATTTAGTAAATTGAATTATGTACAACTTGAGACTGCTTTATGTGAGGTAGAGAGTATTATCAACAATAGAGCTCTTTCATATATATCGGAAGATGACCAAGACCTCATTCCCTTGACCCCTCAAATGTTTCTGCAGACTAACGCAAACAATGAGTTTCCGGAGCTAGAGAAAATAAGAGTGAATTCTTTCACCAGAAAATACAAGATTTTGAGTAAACTAAATGAGGAACTTAAACAGAGATTCCGCAAGGAATATTTGGGGGTACTGATGCAACGGGCCGAAAATAAAAGGGAGCGATGCATAAAAGAAGGGGATTTAGTCCTTATAGGCCAGGACAACACTAAAAGAATTCTCTGGCCTGTTGGAAAAATAATAAAACTTTACTTGGGGAAAGATGGGGTGAACAGGGTTGCCAGAGTCAAGACATCTACAGGCGAATGGCTACGCCCTGTACAGAGACTGTTTCCCCTTGAGATTTCCTCTGAGGAAACTCCTGAAAAGGTGTCTGGGGATAAAAAACCTCTAACGATCAAAACAAGATCCGGACGTGAAGTCCGCAAACCAATAAGGTTTGCTCCTGATGTTTTGAATCAGTGACAAAAGAAAGAGAGAGCACATTTCCTTGTTTTTTTTTTGTGTTTTCACACAAAGAAAAGGTGGGGGTATGTTAGAACTCATGGCATTTTGTATGTATATATGTAAATATTATAACTATTTTCATATTTTTGGTTTTTGTGTGTGTGACCCCTCAGCGAAGGGGAATCTATTTTTTGCCGTTTCTTCTCCTCTTTTCACACACCGGCCCCCCCTGCCGATAGAATGTAGTCGTCCGTCCGCCGGATGGACCGTCCAAAGTACCCACCGACCAATTGGAGGGGCGGAGGGGTCAAAAAGGTCAGGGCGCGGGGGCCAGAGTTGGTGTCACAGCTGTGCGGAGTAGACAAGAAAAAAGCCTCGCGGCGGCTTGCCCTAGATGAGCTCCGGGAACTTCGTCCATCTTCCATAAAACGACCATATAAGCGGTCTGAGAAGGGACAGGGTGGCTGACATCTCAAAGAAAAGGTGAAGCCGAGACGAATCTTTTGAGAGATTCGCATAGTGGTTGGAGTACGTCGAGGACGACGAATTGTGCTTCATCTGAAGATAACAGGAAGTTCGTCGAGGACGACGAATTGTGCTTCATCTGAAGATAACAGGAAGTTCGTCGAGGACGACGAATTGTGCTTCCAAGGCAGGGGGGGCAAGCCGACCTAACAACTGAGAGGAACTGTTTTTGGTGAGCACTCTCTCACATGCTTTTATTTCCTAAAATTGATATATGTTTTTATGTTAATCTAGCATATTTTTTTGTATTTTTCTTTTCTTATCTTTACTAAGTTTTTTATTATTTCGTCAATATCATCATTTTTATATATCTGCTTTTGTTAAAAAACATTTAAGTTGCATGCAAATTTTGGATTACACAAAAAATAATAAGTTTTTCATATATTTTTTATCCTTCATTTTATAGCTAACATTAAACAAAACTTTATATGTGTAACCTTTTTGTTGTCTTCCTTTTTTTCTTGCTTGAACACCCAAGGCAGCCCAAAACAATATCAAACTTTAGGTTAAAGTTTTTATTTTGTTAAAAAGGGGGTTTGTGGAGCGTTCAGAATTTTTCTTTTCCTCCACGAGCTTTTTTAATTACCCCGTTCTTAACAACTGTACAAAAGCTGATATATCCGGGGAGCATTGGCCTCCACCTTAATTTAGTTTGAGCACGTTCTCGAAAGTTCTTTCATTGTTTCTTTTGTTGACCGCACAATGTTGTGTTTAGTGAGCCGTACGGGCCGACCTTGGTGAAACACTTGTTATCCGGAAATGTAGGTGACAGTTGGGTTCTTTGAATATTGATTTCTGTGGCTATATTCTGATATTGTGCTATATAAAAGTGTCAATACTAGCCTTAGCATCTCTATAACAAGTATAATAAGATCAATTGAGTAATATATAACAAAGTTGGCCCCGTCCACATTGAGACCGTAGGCACCTGGCCTCAGCTGGAAGAGGCCTTATCGGAGGTTTTGCTATGTCACGTCAGATCATTCGAAATCTTACAAAGATAATCACTCAGGGAGGTGATCATACAACAGACAGGTCGTTCATGGGAGGTTTTTCGGTAGTAGTAGCCACCTATGAGTAACCCAGGGTTTTCTGAAGTGCATCCATAGATCGCACAGGCTGTCCTGAGGTTTAGGGATCTGTCTTATTTGTGTCATAGTTAACTAAGTCAACACCACCTGGTTGGTTTAACAGAGCAGAACTGAGCAGGGCGGTCTGCTGTAGTTGGAATGCTGGGCAGTTATAGAGGTGTCCTCTCCTAACCCTTAACCTTTAGAGAGCTTGGATCCTGTATAATGTATATCATTCTTATATACAGGTATTAGCATACATTTTTAATATGTACTACTGGCTTTCATGGTCAAATTTATTTTTATTTTATATCACTGATTAATTAAAAAATATAAATATTATATTGATGTTAAAAAATAGTACAGATTTGATATTCTACTGGGATATATATAAGGTGCATAAATTAAGGGGGGGGGGGGGGGGGAGGCATCTCCTTATCTTGAGACTGAAAGTTGCTGATGTCTTGCGCCATCTACCGAGAAAAAAAAGACATCTCCTTATCCTTTGACTAATTCTGGAATAATTAAAAATCAACTATTAGTTTATATTTATTCCGATAGATGGCGCGAACCATCATCAGCAACTTTCAGTTGCATGATAAGGAGATACTTTTTTTATTATCATTATATTAATGTTATATTTCTCAATACGAGAATGTGTGCGTTTAAATGGAGTAAAAGTGAGTTAAGAGAAATAAGAACGAGATATTAAAAAATATATATAGAAGAATTTTACTCAGCAGTTAGCTAAATGAATCAGGTGCTGCCTTCGCCAGTGTAGCACAGGGTTAAACTCTACTCTCATGGACAAAACTTACGAAAGTTGTACCTTGTATATCGGGACAATAACTCTGAAAGATATTACAATGACCTTTATTGAAGACACACGAGATAACCAAGTGTGAAAAAAAATGCTTCTGTCTTCTTAAAAAAAAAAAAAAAACAGGCAAAAGGCGATATCAAAGAGGCTTTTCACTTTCTAAGTTTTGCCCATGACTGTATTTTGACCAATGAGAGGCGTTTAAAAAAAATAATAAATTTATACTTCATAAAAAAAAAAACATTTAATAAATATGATAGCCATTTTACACACCATTATTCTATATAAATTAGTTGCGAATATTCAAAGTTGAAGGACGCTGACTGATTTTCTTTCGGCTTGTTGTTCAGGTGTGAGGTGATACGGAACCCATTGGGGACATTGTTTCGCAGCCCAAGGTGTTTGGTTAGAACAAGATGTGACAGTCAGAGCAATTGAGACTTGTACTCACGTCTGGGAATATTCGTAGATCCTCAGTAAAAATATCGTTTGTTTATGGAAGTAACGCCTGATCAACGACGTCATGGCGAAGGTTGGCCGGGGATACGTTATTTGTGAACAAAGTCTTTGGTATTTCTTCCAAGCTTTCTTCCAGCTTCCATACAACGGAAGATTCCTGCAGGTTTGGCCTTCAACAACAAGGAAACATATTACAGTTCTTTGTTTTGACGATTCTATTGCTTGAATTATAAAGTTTCACTGCGTGCTACTAGCGAATTCATGATAATTGAGCTAAATGTTAGGTACACAGTACTTTTCTTTATATCTGTATCGTTATTATTTTTAACTCGCCTTTTATTTTTCAAATAAAAAGGGCCATTCCAAAATTTTTGTCATTTGAACGACACCTGACTATATATACACTTATGGACAAAACTTAAGGAAGTTGTACCTTTTAGAATATTGGCACGTGGAAAATTAGGGAAGACCAACTTCGGGATGAGACAGCAATTTTTTTTCAGGCAAGAACAAACTATGAATGATTAAAAAAAAAGATAAGAAAAGGGGGAGGTTTACAGAGTAGCAAAATATAAACATAAAAAATGATACTCTGCTAATAAAATAATAAATACTTTGTTACATAGCTCCTTCCCTATGGGAGCTGTGACCCACAGCTTGTAATTATTGTAGTAACTGACATGGATCTGAC
>CP092868.1:68721861-68768369 GCA_030710605.1 Cordylochernes scorpioides
GAGGAAATTACAATGGCCCCTGCGCAAGGATGTGAAGCGTTTTTACATCTTAAATAAACCAGGCGCTCAACAAAATCGGTGAGTGACCTACTAACCCCCCGCAGCCCGATGAGCCGAGACACTGCCCACAGATCCGCAAACCAAACAAATGCGAAAGGGGATTAAATCCTCCAACCGAACAAACTACAGGTTGTAAATTAGGTCAGCTTTCGACGGTGTGCTCTTTCACTCAAACTTTCTCTGACTATCGTTAACTTTGTTTATTTACCCTATATTGATTTATCTCATTAAATTTCTATTGTCTTTCAATTATATCTACAACTGAGTCACTTAAACTCAAAGAAGCTAACGGAACAAATACAAAAACAGATAAAACGCTCGAAGATAAAATGAATTTAGTAATCAAAAGATAAATATTACTAAAATAATTAGCTCTTTTCATAAACATAAATTGGTATATTCTTTCATGTATTTATTTTAAACATTCGTTAGCTTTGGAGCGTTCTTGTTTGAAAGAAACAATTTCTATTTGTGATTTTCCTTTTTCTCTTTTATCAATTTATTTAACACAATAATGATCACATTTAAATATTTGATTCATTATTGCTTATTTTCTTTTGCTTGTTCTTAAATATCTTTCAACTCTTTCTGACGGAGCGCGCATGACCAAAATAATCAAATATTTTAATATTTGTTTAATATATGATTGTAATAACATACCCAATGATTTCCTGGATTTTGTTTTAAATCCGCTTTCATTTTTTTTTTTCTGATAAAGTATCTCTACTATAAACAGCACAAATATTAATAATAGTTTCAATAACTTTTAAAATTCTGAAGTTAATCATTGGAGTTTGGCTATTATCCTTAAAGATGAGCCATTTCACATGTATGTTTATATGATTTTAAAAATATACTATATTTAATTTTTTTTCCAGAAATCTTTTCTGCCAGTTTACACACGTGGACAAAACGTAAGCTTTTTTTTTAAGAAGACAAAGGTAATTTTGTTCAGACATGGTTATCTCGTGTGTCTTCAATAAAGGTCACTGTGTATATCTTTCAGAGTTATTGTATTAATTCTGATATACATGCTAAAAGTTACAACTTCCTTAACTTTTGTCCATGAGTGTAGTTCCTTCATATGTAGCTGAACCAATTAATGATATGTGGTTATTAATGGTATATGAACTTTAGTACCTGCAATTAAAGGAACTAAAAAAAGTAAAATACCAAACACACATTCTGTTCATTATTTAGAGATTCTGTTGTATATATATATATTAATTGTTACCACAGAGTGTGTGTAAGCTCACAGGTAAATAGGCGCTAACCGAAAGAGAAAATGTTCCTATGTTTAATATTAGTTTTCCTTTTATATTTTGTTCTCTCTTTTTTAAATCAATAAATATAATGTTTAATTAATAATTATTGGAATCAGTTTCATTAAAAATTCTAAGCAAAGTCAACAATTGGTAGCAGAGCGTGGTTGTTTGATATAAAGCTCAAAAGCGAAAATATTTAATCTGAAGATTAAACAAGAAGTTTATTCTAATCGGTAAACTGAAGCACTTCTGAGAAGATTAAAGGTTTTTATATAGATTAAGTTAAATTATATCTATATAATGCATGTTTAAAAGCTACCCAATATTTAAATAAATTTAAAATATATTTGTATTTAAAATATATTGGTTTGTTTACATTAGTTCAAAAGGCGAAAATGGCTGAATATAATTTTTTATCCCAAACAAAAATTGAACCATTAACAGGAACAAATTATCAAATATGGGCGTTGAAAATCGGCGCAGTTCTAAGAGGAAAAAAATTATTTAAATGTGTAATTTCCGATTCAGAACCTGATATAGAAGACAAAAGTTCTTGGGAGATTTGGAGCGATAAAATGATGAAGCTTTTGGGATAACCATCACTACGTTGACAAATGAACAAGATGGAATGTTCATAGGAGAAACAAATGCGAAGAAAGTATGGGACTCACTATATGTTTTTATACACAGGAGATTTGGAAGATAAAATTATTGATATAGGCTTAGAATTAAAGAACATTAGAATGAAAGATAATGAAACTGCAGATGAATATATAACGAGGGCAAAAATATTGCTGCTAGAAGTTCATCACTAGGGCATCAATTTCCCTTAAGAGAACTTTCATTTCATATTGTCAGAGGCATACATCCAAGGTATGAAAATATTGCTATTGTCTTACGATATAAGAGAGAGGCAACACTTGAAGAGATTCAACAAACTCTAAGAGAAGAGGAGTCAAGAAGAAATATGAGATTAAATCAATCAGTTGAGAATGGGCATGAACAAGCATACAGAATTAAAGATAGAAAGGTTAAACAATTTCAACCCAAAATATGTTTTGTTTGTAATAAAAGGGACATCTAGCTAATGATTGCTGGTTTCGAGATGAACAGAAACAAGGATACCAAAGGAAATTGACTCCTCCTGATTATAGAAATCACAAATACAGTAGGGAACATTCAAATAACCTAGTGGATACTATGAAAAGTGGAATTAATGAACAAGCATTCAAAACATATGTAAAATAATTTGAAGATTCACCAGATGGGAGAAATGAAAGGCAAATATGGTGTATAGATTCAGGATGCACCGCACATTTAACCCCAAACCTAACTTTGATGGAAAATGTGACAGAGTACAAAAGTGAAATCAACCTAGCTGAGAAGGGCAAAACTACCCAAGCCATAGCCAAAGGAGATATGAAACTTACTGCATGCACAAGTAAAGGCCAAGAAAATATTCGCATCAAAGATATCTTACATGTACCAAATTTAAGGAATAATTTCTTGTCAGTATTCGAATTAGTCAACAAAGGAAATTCAGTTATTTTCAATAAGGATGGAGCAAAAATTTATAATGAAGGGAATGATTTAGTTGCTGAAGCATATATTAAAGATAGAATGTTTATGATGGAAACAAAACTAAGAAATGTACCAATAGCAAAAAATGAAAATGTCATGGTTATAAATACGCATTTATCAAATTAAAATAGCAATATAAGTTTATGGCATAAAAGATTAAACCATATAAATGAAGAATACATGAAAAAAATGATTCAAGGACATATTGTAAGAGGATTGGATTAAAATTCGAAAGGTTACCCACAGTACGAAGCATTCTTAATGGGAAAACTGGTTCAGAAGCCATATAATATTATGGAACATTATACAGTTAAGCCCCTGCAGTTGATTCATATGGATTTATGTGGACCAATGCCATGTCAATCTTTAGGAGGATCTAAGTATTTTCTTGTTATAGTAGATGATTACAGTAGAAGAATCTTTGTATATTTCCTGAGATCAAAAGATGAGACCTTTGAAAGATTTGAAGAATTTAAAGCAAGAGCCGAAAACGAATTAAGTCTTAGAATAAAAGATATAAGAACCGACAATGGAACTGAATTTTGTAAATCTAGATTTGAAGAACTGTTCAAGAGAAATGGGATCCATCACCAACTTACCACCACATACTCACCACAAAGTAATGGAGTCGCAGAGAGAGTGAATAGGGCTCTTATAGATACAGCGAGAACCTTACTAATTGACTCAAAATTACCCATGAAGTTTTGGGCAGAGTCAATTGCTACAGCTGTATATATTAAGAATTGTACTCACTACAGGTCTATCAAGCACCATACACCTATGCAGAGATGGAATGGACAGGAAACCATCAGTCAAACACGTTCGAATATTTGGATGTTTGACATATTGGCTTGAAGGCAAAACAAGAAGAAACAAGTTTCACCAAAGGGTAGAAAGGGAATATTTATTGGTTATTCCATTAAAATAAAAGCTTACAGAATATATGATATAATTACAAAGAGAATTCATGAAGTCAGATCAGTAAAATTTAGTGAAGATAAGAGAGGAATTGATTATACAAATGATATTCAGGAAAATACTAATTGTGATAATTTGACCTATAAAAGAAATTGTAAAGAAATAGTTGCTGAAGACTTCTTATCTTGAAAGAAGACAATCCTGTCACAAAGAGTAAAATGAAGTCTCAGGAGGAAACTTCAGTAAAACCAGGTGGTGACTTTGAAAATGACTCATCAAAAACTGAACCGATAGAGGAAAGATGCGCAAAAGGAGGAAGGAAGAAAGGAGAAACAAAGAGCATCTTAGAAGAACGGCACAAAGCAAGACTTGAAGAACAAGAAAGGAAATTGACTGAAGAAGGAGTTCGACGCTTACAAAGAATAAAGGATAGGAATAAGGCAAATTTAATCATGGAAATAGATCATTATATCCCGGAGAACTTTAAAGAAGCAATGGATAGTGGAGAAAGAAATGAATGGCACAAAGCAATGGAAGAAGAGTTCAGTGAGATAGAGAAACATAATGTATGGACACTAGTACCAAGGGAAAATGGTATGAAAGTCATCAATAGTAAATGGGTCTACAGTACGAAGAAAACATCAAATGACGGCATCTATAAAAGAAAGGCCAGACTGGTTGCTGTTGGATGCAATCAAAGATATGGTGTGGACTATAAGGACAAACTACGGAAATGTGCAGATAGCCTTGGACTTGCTGATTAGGGCTTACACACAGGGGAGCGTATGTTGTATATATATTAATTAATTGTTCCACAGAGTGTGTGTAAGCTCACAGGTAAATAGGCGCTAACCGAAAGAGAAAAAAATTCCTTTGTTTAATATTAACTTCCCTTTTATATTTTGTTCTCTCTTTTGTAAATCAATAAATATAATGTTTGATTAATAATTATTGGAATCAGTTTCATTAAAAATTTTAAGCAAAGTCAACAATTCTAATATAGCGAGTGCTTTTTTCTAAATGTTTGATTACTGATTTCATTTTATTTTTCCGAATATACCATCCAAATATGGTATATTATGAAATGATTTTTGGGTGTGTTTTTAATAGGATGGCCTCAATTACGACTCCTCTTTCACTAGAAATCAAACCATTCTCATTGTAAAATATATTACCACGTGGAAAATTAGGGAAGCCAAAAACTTCAGGATGACACAGCAATTTATTTAAGGCAAGAACAAACTATGAATGATAAACAAAAGATAAGCAATGAGGGAAGTTTACAGAGTAACAAAATATAGACATAAAAATGATACTCTGTTAATAAAATAATAAATACACACACACACACTTTGCTACAATATCAAAAGTAAAAATATATTATACATCAATTTATTGTTTTGAAGAAAATTGTTGTGTTTTCTTTAAGGAACTTACAAAGACCTACACATTTGTAAATCTCAGCTATCCGCAAAATATGAACAATCAATAAGGTTCTAGCCTAATTAGGCTATTCTAGAAAAATGTCCACACTTGCAGTGAATGATGAAATTATCTAACTCTGACCTTTTGATTCAACACTTACTTTGTTGTTGTTGTTATCGTGTCCAAAACGCTTACTTTAATTCAGCTAAAAGCCCTGATCCCTTGGGGTGTCAAATTAAAGAAGTTAGACTGTAATTGGGACCAATGTTGTTCCACACCTTAGGAGAATCCTGTTCAACAAGAATCGACTACATGGATATTAAAGAAATAAATGAAGAACATTTTAAGTGTTAGCATCAAAAAATATCTAGTGCACCAAATATCCAACCCTGGAATATACAAATTAGCTTGTTTCCACAATATGCAAATTGACCTGATAACACCTAGAAGGCGGAAAACAAGGCCGATTACCCTACAGCTGCAATTTGCTGCAACAATATCTTTCTGAGTGACATTTGGGCCACAATAATTTTAGACCTTGAAAGAGTCATTATCAAAGGTTTTGATTCACAATATGCAAATTGCCTTGAAAACTTTTGATAATGACTCTTTCAAGGTCTAAAATTATTGTGGCCAAGTGTCTCTCAGATATAAATTGTTGTGTCAAGTTACAGCTTGCAGGGTAACTGACCTTGTTTTCCGCCTTCTTGGTGTTATACATGTTTCCCGAGCGGGTTTCCATAATGAATGTAAATAAAAAAGTAATTAATGAAATACTAAACTATAAAAAGTTGTTGTGTTTATTTTTATTTGTTATCTTCCTCGTAGTTTGAGATCTTGAGTCTTCGTCGGTCCTCTCTCTTCACAATAAAAATTCAAGATATAAACAATAACAATGTTACAAAAGGAATGATACTATAGTACATAATCATAAATCATTTATTCGCGATCGAACATTGTGGCCCACTGTACGTATTACATCCCAAACACGACGAAAGCCATCTCTGTCTTGAGCTCGATGTACCATCTCGGCGACCGTTAAACCAGTGAGTTCCTTTAATTGGTCCACGAAGCGTGTCGGCGGGCGTCCAGGTATGTGTCGCCCAGACGTCTTTCCGGTCAGTATGGTGTACTCCATTCCATGGTACATAATATGCTACTATTAATTTTAAATATCAGAGATTATTTAGAATAAATGGAGGGACGCATCAAGCATGATGTAACAATGAATACTGTGGGAAAGAATGCGGAACACAAACAACCCACATTTATATAGATGAACTGGCAGAGAGGGAGGTATAATTGTTGGGGAAGGAATCTGCAGGGAATAAAGGAAGGAGTAAATGTATTTGGAAATAAGAGTTAGAACAATTGAGCTCCGATGGCTTTGTCTGGTCATCGGGGATCTTCTCCTTGAGGTGGTGTCACTGGGGTTGTGTCCATGTAAATATTGACATTGTTGTGTGGACATCCCTCCACTGATAATACCATTATTGGAGTCCACAGCATTGGTAACAATGCTTGTGTTGGTTCATGTGTAAAGCAAATGCCATTAACTCTATAGAAAAATAGAACAAAAGTGAAATGAAAAAAAATAATTGAAAAAATATATAAAAAGGTCAGGTGTTTATATTAAAAATAAAAAAGGCATTTCCTGACCAGGAGCACATGTGCTTTAGAGATGGCAGAGCGCCATCTGGTGGAACATAAATAACCAAACATTGATTTAGCCTGTTCCCTGATATTTGGCCAACCCGATTTCTTGATAAATCAAGAAAAGTCATCCACAAACGCGTTTCGCGCTGTTGGCGCTCGTCAGCGTGGAGCAGGCTGTACCACTGTGAACAAAAATATTTTTGGTCCCAGTGGCTTCTTGAGAAACCAAGAAATGGGTATTTAAGGCCAAACTTGCGTAAATATGCTTAACACATGAAAAAATAATAGAAAAAATAGAAAAATAAATAAAAAGGCCAGGTGTTTATATTAAAAATAAAAAAGGCATATCCTGACCAGGAGCACATGTGCTTTTTTTTCTATATTTTTTTTCATGTGTTAAGCGTATTTACGCAAGTTTGGCCTTAAATACCCATTTCTTGGTTTCTCAAGAAGTCTCTGGACCAAAAATCTTTTTGGTCGCAGTGGTACAGCCTACTCCACGCTGACGAGCGCCAACAGCGCGAAACGCGTTCGTGGATGGCTTTTCTTGATTTATCAATAAATCGGTTTGGCCAATATCAGGGAACAGGCCAAATCAATGTTTAGTTGATTTCTGTTCCACCAGATGGCGCTCTGCCATCTGTAAAGCACATGTGCTTCTGGTCAGGATATGTCTTTTTTATTTTTTAAAATTGAAATTGTACCGGATCAGGCTGAATAATTAAGAGAAAGTCATCTCCTGATGGCAGCTGAAAGCTGCTGATGGCTATTTATTGATATTTATTCCGACAGATGACGCAAGCCATCAGCAACTTTTAGTTCCAAGATAGAGAGAGGGAGATGCCTTTCTCACATATTTGACCACCACCAACTCTAGCTGAAGTATCCAGGGCTAAGAGGATGCTTTTTATTGGTTTTATTAAATTCTATACACAGTTACGAGCGTCATTCTTCATCTCTTAATCATCAGTCAGTTTTCGTCTCTGTCACCGTTTGCTTTTTTTTTTTGGAATGACGCCCTCCTATTGGTTGGCTACGCTCACGCCACCTTTGCCCCCCCCCCCCCCCCCCCCCCCCCCCCCCCCAACCCCCCCCCCCCCCCCATTCATGCCCCCCCCCCCCCCCCCACTCGCCTTTTCGTTTATGTAATTATTGTGTTGGAGCGGGTCGCTCCTTAAATAAATGCATATATTAGTTAATAACCAAATGGAATCCTCTCTTTCTTTTTTCCTGTTTTCAGTGTAGCATATAAAAGCAGAATGATCCAATACAGTATTAGAGCTCTGAGAAGCGGTCTGGTGGATTAAATTAGCGAAAACCGCTGGAGGGTTCACCACTGATGAGCCAAGCCCTCCCAATATATTTTTCATCGCAGTAAGGACAGTAGAAGTTCGTTTTATGTATAAAAGAAACATTCGCGCTTTTAAATCCTTTTATTTTATACATATATATTATAGTCACACAGTTGTTAGATTTCTTCAACATTCCAGTGGGATTTGCAAGAGACTGCAGTTCAAGTTTTCATAAAAAAAAAAAACACGCATGCATGTATATTCGCAAAGTCTTTTTTAGGGCCATAGCCCCATTTAGAGTTATCTTGAACAAAGAATAATTTTCATTTATAATGGTGATACCGTGAAGACTTCCTTAGAGAAAACCTGAGGTATGTCAAATCAAGCCAAGTCATGGGAATATTTCAATTGAAAAGGATTTTCTGATGCATCGGACTAAAGTTTTCACAAAAGGACACCTAGTTGCAGTGCCCTTTAGGGAGAGGTGTCCTCATACCAGAGAGATATTAAATAGTAAAAAATATATATAATTTTGACGATGAAAACTGTCCTTTGTAGAGAGGTGTCCTCTAATGGAGGTTTACTGTATATATATAAATATATGTTGTAATCCCGAGTAAACCGACGTGTGAATAAACTGGCAATCGTTCGTCAGGCGAGTGTTTAAGTTCTTCCCACACGCGGATAACAAGAGGCAGGGCTAGATGTTGGCACCGAATAGGTCGGAGACAGCCCACTGTACAAAGTTGGAGGCCCATGACACAAAGGTGGATGCCTAACACCGAGACAACCAGAGAGAGCCAGAAGCGGCCTGCGGAGATGGACACACTGTAGCACACCCTGAGCTAAAACTGTCCTGTTGACCCGGGGAGGGGTCGCTTGTAAAAAGCCTCGGAAGAGGGCCCTTCAAGGGCGTGTCATGTCCTTTGGCTTTGCCACGTAGCTGACTCCGATCACTCTTTGGCTGTTTTTATTTTGACGTCATCATTTTGAGTTTAAATACAAATAAGGATGATACAGGTTATATTAATAAAGATAATAGCATATCATACAAAATATGGGGGTGGTAGCAAATAGGAGTAGTTTACATTTTAATAGACGGGTATGATCTTATAAAGTACCCCCCCGGCTCTAACTAATTCGAATTATACTAACACAGTTTTATTATATTACAGTTCAAAATATACTACATATATATATTATATATATGGCCGCTGGCCACTCAGAGTTCGCCTGAACAAAACAAGAAATATTTTCTATATTATAACGACACTGTATGGAGTTCCATAGCCAAGTTTCCGACCCCACGATCTATCACTGAGGTGAGGAGTTTCATCGGTATTTGTGCGAACTTTCGCCGATTGATTGAATACTTCGCCGAAAAAGCTGCCCCTCTACATGAAATTCTCAAAAAGGACAAGAAATTCTCTTGGGACTTAGAAGAACAAGAATCTTTTGAATCCCTGAAAAGGGCCCTTATGTCTGTTTTAGCTCATTTTGAAGAACACCTGCCAACCCAGCTTCATACTGACGCCAGCGGTTATGGTATCGGAGCAGTCCTCGTTCAGCTCCATGGCGGGAAAGAGCGACCAGTGGATTACGCCTCAAGAACCCTAACAAAGGCAGAGAAGAATCACTCCACTACATAAATAGAATGTTTGGCTGTGATATGGGCAATAAACAAATTCCGCCCCTACCTCTTTGGTCGCGAGTTCGTCATCGTTACGGATCACCACGCCCTTTGCTGGTTATCCAATTTGAAAGTCCCGACGGGAAGACTGGCGAGGTTGGCCATTAAACTCCAAGCATACGACGTTATGTTGGCTTATAAAAGCGGGCGTAAGCACCAAGACGCGGACTGTCTCTCCCGAAGTCCTCTCGAGAGCAAATCGGAATAAGAAGAAGCAGACGAAGAAGAAGAAGATGATGATGTGCCATCAATAACTGCTCTGACCTGCTTCGATACTTAACAGAGAAAGGACCCTAGAATTAGAAAATTGATAGAAGAAATAGAATAATCCGGAGACGAACCAAGAGGATATGAACTGGTGAAAGGAACCTTGTACAGAAGGAACTTCGACCCCCTGGGAAATTCACATTTCCTCGTCATCCCCAAGCACCTACGATTGGAACTACTGAGAAGCTTACACGACGCTCCTACAGCGAGCCACCTAGGATTTTCTAAAACTTATGAGAGGGTTAGAAACAAATAATTTTTCCCAGGACTTCTCAAGGATATACGAAAGAATTTAGCACAGTGCAAAGAATGCCAAAGAAGAAAACAGACAAACCACAAACCGCCTGGGTTGCTCAAACCCATTCCCTCTGCAACCTTCCCATTCCAAAGAATCGGAATAGATCTTTTTGGGAGATTCCCGAAATCCTTTGGCGGTAATAAATGGATCATAGTCTGCACTGACTATCTTACTCGATTTTCCGTTACTAAAGCCTTACCCACAGGGGAAGCAAAAGAAGCAACCAAGTTCTTAATGGAAGATGTTGTTCTCAAGCACGGAGCCCCCAGAGAAATCATCACGGACCGAGGACGAGTATTTCAATCCAAGTTGATTGCGGAACTCACCAATCAATGCTCGTCGATACACCGGTTCACGACAGCGTATCATCCCCAGACGAATGGACTGACAGAGAGGTTAAACAAAACCTTAGCCAACATGATGGCGATGTATGTTAGTGTTGAACAGAGGACTGGGACGTAATCCTGCCCTATGTCACGTTCGCCTACAACACCGCTAAACAAGGTACGACAGGTTTTACCCCTTTTAAACTGATCCATGGACGCGAAGCCGAAACGACTGTAGACACTCTTTTCCCAAATCCGCATGAAGATCTCCAAGAGGAATACAGTCAGAAGATTGCCTCGAGAGTCGAAGAGACTAGGCAGCTATCTTGCTAGAAACCTTGAAAGCCCAAGAAAAGGACATGGCCAGATATGATTCAAAGCACGAGGCAATGGATTACAACGTCGGTGACCTGGTGTGGATTTTCATCCCGATAAGAAAGGTGGGACTGTCAGAAAAGCTGATGAAAAGGTACTTTGGGCCATACAGGGTTACTCGGAAACTTTCTGACGTGACCTTCGAAGTTGAACCTGTGGACCAACCAACCAGGAGACGCCAAACAAGAGACCTGGTCCATGTACTGAGAATGAAACCCTACCATGACCCTGAGGACCAAGCTGATCTGTTCAAGTTATAATTACAGCGGGACGCTGTTCATCTAGGAAGGGGGCAATGTCACGGAATAATTATTTTAAATATTCTGTGGTATATCATTATAAATATTTGCATAGTCATCACCCCTTACCAGGCTTGTAAGTTACCACTTGAAAAATCAATTGACACATTTTGCAATATATAAGTTTAATTAATAAATTATTTTTAATTAAGCTTTTGGAATACTCGTCTTCTCTACCGTGACAATATTTATAAAACAAACTATGTACATTCACACTAGGGTCAGATACATACAATTTGAAGTCCTTACAGCGTTTCAACCTTATTGACTAGCAATTCTGCGCCTAATATAGTAAAACAATTAGACAAATTAAAATGGGAATTCGAATGGGATTCTAGTTGTGAGATCGCTTATAAAAAATAATGACGCACTTATTACTGAGGAACCAATTCTTTGGTTCCTGATGGGAAATTGCCTTTTTTGTGCACTGATTGCTGTACACAAATCTTGCAATTAAATTTTAACATGCAAGTACAAGTACACTTACAGAGAACCTAGAAGTCTGAAACTTGGAATACTTGTTAAAACCTAATGACATTGCAAATTTCTGGGTAGTCGAGGTGTTCGGAAATGGACTAATTTTAATACCGATATTTATTACTTTAACTTTTATGTTCAATTTTTATACACTTCCAGACAACAGAGAAGTCTGAAAATTTGTAGACTCCTTTTTGATTGTATATCGGGATTCAGACAATAACTCTGAAAGATATTACAGCGACCTTTATTGAAGACACGAGATAACCAAATGTGAACAAAATTGCCTCTGTCTTCTTAAAAAAAAATATATATAGATGACCGGCGATATCAAAGACTTTTTCCGCTCCTTAAGTTTTGTCCACGAGCGTATATAAATTTTTGAAATAAATTATTATTTAAATTAAACCCTTTTCACAGAGTGGGTTTCTTTGCTAAATAGTATTGAGGGCCTTAGAACTCTTATTCTTAAGAAGCAAATGATGAAATTAAGGGTGAAGGTAGAAGGGTTTCATGATTGTTTGTATAAAAGAGAGGGGAGACTAATAAATTATTTATGTTTCTTTTCAAAAAATACAACAACGTTCTACACTGCCCTTACTGCGATGATAGAAACATTGGGAGCGCCTGACTCATCAGTGGTGAACCCTCTCAGTCCATAGTTCGCTTCAAATACCAGGAGTTCCTCTTTAGTACCGGATTTAGACGCAAAACAGTATAATAGTAGAACGGATTAAACTGTCGAAACCTCTGGGAGGGTTCACTACTGATGAGCCAGGCTCTCCTGATATTTGTATCAATGCAGTAAGGACAGCCGAAGTATTTTATTTAAAAAAAAAAAAAAAATGGCGAGTGCCATATAGTTTATATTTTCAATTATAGATGGCGCGCACACACATGTTAATAAAAATAGAACACTGTCCTGGAATATCAGTGCTCCTGTTAATACGAGGCACCTCTAGGATCAATTTTCTCATTTGGTTGATATGTTAACAAAATATAAAAATGACACAATTTGCTTACAATAATTTTCACCTTATTGAGCAATCACATACAATCTATTTTCACCTATTACCTAGCCAGCTGGTTCTCTCACATTACGGACAAAACATACTGCAGATGGTATAGATAAGATTTACAGTGTACAGATTATAATTTTTTTTTATGTGAAAAAAAAACCAATAAAAATATATAAAGGGTCAGGTGTTGATATTAAAATTTAAAAAAAGGCATATCCTTGTGACATGAGCATTTCTAGATGGCAGAGCGCCATCTAGTGGAACAAATATCTCAAGAAAAATTTATCAAGAAATTGGGTTTGCCAAATATTTCGGAACAAGCTAAATAAACGTTTATTTTATTTTTGTTCCACTAGATGGCGCTCTGCCATCTAGAAATGCTCATTTGAGCCTGGTCAGGATATGCCTTTTTTGATTTTAATATTATTTTAAGTACACTGCGTGACATTGAAAATGGAACACCAAGAAATAGTGGCCAGAAAATTATGCAAATTTCAGGGTAGACGCGCCTAACCGAGTTATGCAAATGATGTAAAATGCGCAGCTCTCGTGCGCACATGGAGTAAGATATAAGGAAGGAACTTGCAGAAACGACAGTATTCGTGTCGTTATTTCTTCAAGGAAAATCATTGTAGAAATTTTGTTCTTGTGTCAAAAGACACGTGTAATAACAGAGAATGCCAGGTCATCGTAAACGGAGGCAGTTCAAGCAGACAGACGCTTTTACGAGGGGCATGGTGATCGGACTGAAAAGGGCAGGTTGGTCCATACGTCAAATCGCAGCTGATACACACCTTGGTGCGTCCCACGGTGCACCGACTGTGGAGAAGATGGTTGGAACAAGGAAATGTGGCAATTTATAGGAATGTCGGTGCAACCAGAGTGACGTCAGCACGTGTGGATCGGCGTATCCTTCGACAAGCAGTGGCGGCCCCACAAGCCACTTGTACCGCCATCCTGCAACATGCGCAAGACACCCTAGATCATTCCATCTCGACCAGAACCATTTCCCGTCGATTGGTTGCTAATGGCTTGCACTCATGCCGTCCGCTAAGAAGACTGCCATTGACCCCACCGAATAGGCGCCAACGTTTGGAATGGTGCCGGGCTAGATCGACGTGGATGACGGAATGGCACAGGGTCGTGTTCTCAGATGAGTCGCGTTTCTGCTTGTCCAGTGATAGTCGCCGTGTACGCGTGTGGCGTCGACGTGGAGAAAGGTCCAATCCGGCAGCAATTGTGGAACGCCCCACCGTGCGACAACGTGTAATCATGGTTTGGGGCGCAATCGCGTATGATTCCAGGTCACCTTTACTTCGTATTCAGGGCACTATGACGGCCCAACGATACGTTGATGATGTGCTGCGACCGGTGACACTCCCCTACCTTCAGGGGGTACCCAATGCCCTTTATCAGCAGGATAACGCCCGACCGCACACTGCTCGCATTAGCCAACAAGCTCTGCAAGATGTACAGATGCTTCCCTGGCCACCGTACTCTCCTGATCTCTCACCAATCGAGCACGTCTGGGACATTATTGGACGCCGTTTGCATGCCTTGCCACAGCCGCGTTCAGAAGACGAACTGTGGCAAATGGTTGAGAGGGAATGGAGAGCCATCCCTCAGGACGCCATCCGTACTCTGATTGACTCTCTACCTAGACGTGTTGCTGCGTGCATCGCCGTCCGCGGTGGTCCTACTTGCTACTAAGCCGACGCCGTTCTCGCTCTGTATTATGACTATCATTTTGAAATAAAGATCACTTATTGTTCGTCCCTGTCTCTCTCTGTCTGCCGAGTTTCATCACTTTCTGGCCACTATTTCTTGGTGTTCCATTTTCAATGTCACGCAGTGTATGTGACAGCCACAAAGTAACTTCACATAAGTACATGCTCTGCATGTCGAAGTCTAGAGCCTTCTGTACCCCATTCCCAACCGACGTTATCTCCAGTGCTGGACACCCATTATATAGACCTGCTCTTCAACCTTTGACTCTCTCCATCGCTGTTGCTTCAAATGTGGACGTCGTTTTACCAGCGTTCCTACAAGCTCTACTTCCTTTAGCCGACTCGGCGTCATCCCTAATGTGTTACCTTTTCTGACAATAAATGTTTTATTTCTCTGTTTTAAAAATGTTCTTTATCTAATTATAAAATGTGTTTCTTTTAAAATTAATTTACGTATTTCTTCAAAAAAGTTTTCCTTTTTTTCGAAATAAAGAGGTTTCCTATTTATATCTTACAATTGTAAAATTGACTTTTCTCTTTAAAATGTGCTGCTAATAAAATTCTATTTATTCACCTCTGTCTTCAAAGATGTGTCTTCCTCTTTATTTAAATTGTGTTCTTGTCAAATTAAAACGATGTATCATTAGCTAATAAAAGTACCACACACACTCTCTATTTAAAATATTTACTCTTCATTACAATAAAAGTTCTATAATACTACATATAATAAAATGTATCCTATCTTCAGGACTTCTTAGTAAAAATGTACACAATGACGCATAATCTCTTGAAGCCTTCTGCAAGCGTCTGATTGGAGGAAAAGGCATGCAGGGAGAACCAGTGAGCTTTAAGAAAGCCATGGCGATGCCAACGATGGACATTCTGATCCTATACACACTGCACGTCAAATGCTAGGGCATCTCTGCCGTTCTAAGTCCCTTCTCAAAGTATCTCAAGACCCGGTCGTCCATTTAAGATGTTCCATCCACCAACATTCCCTTTGCAACTCTCCATAGCTGCTCCTTCAGAGGTCTTGATGCTGACATAGATTTATGGCTGGCCCTAATTGAGCTACCTAATTAAAGAAACCTGGGGTAATCTCAAATATAAAAACAGATTACAAAATTACAAACTTGTACATTACAATAAAAGTTGTACACCTCTCTTTAAAATGTGCTTCAATTTTTTTCACAAACATTTCATTAATTTGGATATGGTCTTGCTACCTTAAGTTAGGAGAAAGCTCTGGTACATTGCATTGATATGCTAGACAATTCTTGCATATATTACACACAGATTTCAAATACCAGAACACTCCTGCTTTCTCACCTAATGTTATCTCCGATGCTTCGCACTGAATATCGACGTGTCTTCCACAAACATGCCATTTGCATATCTATGTCACCTCTCCTTCAAACGCCATGCTGTGGAAATATATTTCCAGTTTTATCTGCATGCCCTACACCATTCAGGTCATTTGGCATCATCCCAAATGTATTTCCTTTCTTTTTTCAAATATAATAAATGTTTTATCCCCTTTTCTACTCTAAAAGATGCAGACTTCAAAAGGTGGCACACTCTCTCTTTAAAAAGTCTTCTTTTGACGTGACAACGTCTTAAATTAGGTTGCGGCTGGGAGTCACTTATGAAAAAGTGTAACGCCCGGTAACGTTACGATGAGTCACCGAACGAGAGTGCTGCGCGCGCAGCTGCGCGCGCAGCGCTAGAGAATTAGGCGCATTGAATCGGCGCATGTCGTCATTTACAACAACTACAACAATAAAGGTAAATAATTGTACACTGATATTTCATTATCGTAAACTATGATTGATTGATTAATTGTTAGATTGACACAAAAGTTGAGAAACTGAGTTTATAGGTTATGTCATACTATTGATAAATGTTGATAGTGTTAAGTAAATTATTAGTTTAAAATTAATTAATTAATTAATTATTATTTTACAAATTTTAAATAGTTTCAAATTTATTTAGCAAAAATTTGAACCTTCGATCTGAATAAATGTTTTGATTTTCGAATTGATTCTTTAAAATTACAAATATTAAGAAAAAGTGGCAGATATAAGAAAACTTTATTTAAACTGTGTTGAGCAAGAATTTTAACATCTAATTTAAGTAAATGTTTTAATTTTCAACTTCATAATTTACAATTACAAATTTTATTTAATTTCAAATTTATTTAGCAAAAATTTGAACCTTCGATCTGAATAAGTGTTTTGATTTTCAAATACCAACGCGGCTGGTGGAGTGGCGATCTATCGTAAATTATCATCGACATCTACGGCGGAAGTGTTCCAAGTTGCGATTACAGACGTAACTCGTGTCATTAAAACCAAGGGTGACATGTGCATGACTGAAGTTACTTGCTTCGCCGCTAATACTAGCTTCAAGTTTATACTCGGTGCTGTATATATTCATCCAGGAGCTAGTATGCAGGATATTGGAATGTTACTATGGCAAGGACTCGGTCCGTACATTCACAACAGCCAGTACGTGCCACCGTTCGTGCAAGTTGATTCTAGTATACCGATTCTTCTGTGTGGTGATTTTAACAAAAACGTAAAGCCTGACAACTCGTTTCTTAATTTCATGAAAAATACGTATAATCTTGATTGCGTATCAAACGTTTCTAAGTCAACTACGTTAAAAGGAACAACTATCGACTTGACTTTCGCAAGACACATTACAGCAGAAACACTTCCTTTCATTTCATATTTCTCCTATCATCGTCCTATCCTCAACAAAATCACTCAAATAGGAATTAGTTAAGTTTAAGTTTACATGTACAATGTTTTAGTAAACAAAATATATTTCTATAGTTAAAATTTGTGCAATTCTTATTTTTATTCAATTTCTTGTTCCTATTGTGCAATTTAATTATATTCATATCAATAAATATTCTACCGTTGTCACGTAAAATCTTCGCCCGTAAAACCGACTTTACAGGCAACCATTGTTTTTTGTGTAAGATTAACGTTGTTTTATCTCTGTTTTAAAAAAAGTGCTTTCTTTAAAAAATGTGTTTTTATTTTTTTTTTATTATTATGATTAAATATATCACAGAGACATAGGGGGTGTTTGAGTAGAGTGATAGAGTCACTCACCTGGAAGCCATGGTTTCAGATTATATCCCTCGTTGGGACATGGTTACCATTACCATTCCACGGTGGAATCTGTGGCTACTGGACTTGCGTCGGACCTGGAGGCTGTTGTTGGGTTCTGTGCTGCCTGGAGTATAGGAGTTCCATCTATGCCATCTTCCTGCGGTAATCTGTATAAGACTGGTGTCAATAAAGCTGTGTGTGTGGTTGCCATTGCAATGATGGTCAGCAAATGTTGCATGCTTTTGTATCTATTTTGGTGGTAGAAATGTATTTTCTACTGTGACTTTAGTCAGTGTGACAGTTACGATAATCTAAATGATTTACCTTCATAAGCCTCAGGCACAACATTGTAATTCTGGTTGAAGGCAGTAAGAATGCTTTGTTCCTTTATTCCCATCTTGTAGTGGTTTCAAGGCCGTTGATTCATGTAGAACTTGGTAGTTTGGTGGTTTTCTTCAGGTCTTCCATCAGCTGACACAGGAGGATTGTAACTTTTTGGAGCACCATAGGATTTATATGACATCTTATTGTTTATCTAGGACAGTTAGATGTCTGTGGTGTGAATAATTAATGACAAACTCTCGAGTAAAAATTAATGATAAAAAAGGGGACATATCTAAGGATCCAAAATAAGGCCATTTAAAAATATTGATATGGCATATTCCTGAAATATAAATTAACTCCTCATTGCCCCTCAGTTAGAAATATAAAAGTTCTTCCCCTTATTTATAACTAGCCGAATGACCCGGGCAACGCCCGTGTTATAATACTGTATTGGATCATATTAGAGCTCTGAGAAGCGGTCTGGTGGATTAAATTGGCGAAACCGCTGGGAGGGTTCACCACTGATGAGCCAAGTCCTCCCAATATATTTTTCATCGCAGTAAGGACAGTAGAAGTTCGTTTTATGTATAAAAGAAACATTCGCGCTTTTAAATCCTTTTATTTTATATATATAGATGGCGCGTTATTGCTTTGTGTTAATTTATGCCTAACTGGCCTTGTCTTTATAGTTTACTGAAGAGCATTGCTCGAAGCAAATATTTGAATGTAATTCTACTGTCCTATAAGCTTATGTCCATAGTTTACTTGAAAACCATTTCTAAGATTCCATCCTTCAGTGTAGCATATAAAAGCAGAATGATCCAATACAGTATTAGAGCTCTGAGAAGCGGCCTGGTGGATTAAATTGGCGAAACCGCTGGGAGGGTTCACCACTGATGAGCCAAGCCCTCCCAATATATTTTTCATCGCAGTAAGGACAGTAGAAGTTCGTTTTATGTATAAAAGAAACATTCGCGCTTTTAAATCCTTTTATTTTATATATATAGATGGCGCGTTATTGCTTTGTGATAATATATATGTAGTAACCCCGACTAAGCCGACGTGCATGTACTGGGCAGTCGTGGTCGTGGGTGCGTGATGGGATTCCCGCACGGGGACAGCAAGGGACAGAGGCAGGTCTAGATGGTAGCTCCAAGAGGTAGAGATAGACCACGGACGAAGGCAGTCGGACCACGGGCGCCGCGGATGCCCTAAGCCTACTCGCGGATAGAAGAAGGGGTGAGAGATCCGACAGACCGTATAACGGCGTCACTCTGAAAAAAACTACTTTGTCTCATTTTCTGGGCCCCTTTATACTGGACCCCCCGCATATGGCGGTGAGTCCTGATTGGCTCCTGTAATCACGCCACCTTCTGGCGCCGTTGGTCGTTGTCGCCGTCTGGTCTACCTTTGCCTCTTTGTTTATTTGTTACATCCATTTCCACAAGGTCGATACATATTTTTATATAGATATGGGGTTATAATAAATACCAGAAGATGGTTGTGAACTATCTAACTCAAAATATACTACAGAATGTGCCCCCGGTGATGAAGGTTTGGTTGGGGGAATGACCTAACAAACCTATTATAAAAAATAATAAAATAAATAATTTGTATACAAATTAGTTAAAATTATTATTAAGCTACAAGTTAAAAAGAGAAAGATGTTGTAATGGTGGTGTATCAATGACATAAAAATCAAGGTTATAAAAATAAAAACGCACAAAATGAATTATAAAAGATTAAGAGAAAGTATATAATACAAAATGGTAAATATGGTAAAATGAATCGTACAAGGAAAATAATATCTTATTGCATAAAAGATGAGAGAAAAAAATGGAGTTAATTTATTGACTGAACGTATAATGTGACGCTAAGGTTGAAAAAGGGAAAGGGGGTATCTGAGCATGTTTCTGCAAAGTAATATTTCAAGCATTCTGCAATGCAATGCGAACTTGTTTAAGTGAGGCATTGTTTTCATTAACCGAATGCCCAAGATATTCCGTCTGCATCATTAGCTCAGACAGTGAAAAGAGGTGGGAAGATTGATGGATGTAAAAGGGAGAGGTAGAGGTAAGAGGGATCCCTGTTGTCCATAATGATTGTGCCCGGTTGAATTATGAGAAAAAAAAAGTGAAATTTTGAAAAAATGGTGAATTGAAATGATGAGTCGGGCGATGAGAAAAAGAAAATAAAAAGATCGCGCTGGATATCCTGAACTCACTATTGGGAATGGTATAGCGAGGAAGGATTGTTCCAGTCGGATTAATCAATGAAAAAAAAAAAGTTCGGCGAACTGGAATCCCTTGGAAGGTAGTTGGAGGTTTGAGGGATGCGGAAAAGGAGAGGTGGATTAAGAGATTTATTGCTGTCAATTTTGATTGTGTCCGACTTGTGTGGTGAGAAGAAAAAGTTGAAAAATGAAAAAATGATGAGCCGGACGATGAGAGAAAAAAAATCTAACTGGGTCTCCTGAGCTCACTATTGGGAATGATATAGCGAAGAAGGGTTTTCTAGTTAGTTTAATCAAAAAATGGCTGACGAGCAATAATCTCTTGATGGATGTAAAAAGTTGGGAGGAAAGGTTCATGGGATAGAGTTAGAGGTTGTAAGGGAAGCGTCAAAAATAACATTTTGAAAATCTATTAAGAAAAATAAAATGATAAATGTTTTATCTGTTTAAGAAATATTATAAATATTGTTAGGTGTAGGTTTTTTTTTAAATGGTGCCTAAAATAGTTGAAGTTGTAAAATTCTAAGTCTAAACATGATGAAAAATAAATAAATAAAAATATTAAAGGTAATAATATATAAAGGGTTGATTGGTAGTTGATAGCATTAATGTTGATGGTTAATAAACAAGATGATATTATCGATTAATATTGAAATGTTTTATCTACATCTGCAAGTTAAAAAACAAAGTCCAACACCACAAAACTAGTAAAACTATAACTCTATTTACAAGTAAATGAGAGAAAAGTTAAAAGAAAACAAAAATATTCGTTCCTGAAAAAAGGGAACATATTTACACACAATGTCTAGGTGTATGTGCAAGATTACTGATGTCTTTCTAGTTTGGCCTACGGGGAGGCAATGTGGCCCTATGTCGCTTTGGTCCGTTCTGAGAAGTTGGTCTTTGCCAGATCTTCCCGATTATATTATGTGAGAACAGACGGGGAGCGATCTTGATCCCTAAAATGATGTCATTGTAGTGGAAGATAGGACTTTAGGTACGTGTAGTATGTAGTGCATGTCTTAGGCGCTAAAAAGATTGCAGAGCGTTTTATGCAGTTGGTCTGCAAAAATTTTAGGTGAGCCTTCCCAAACGCCGGCTTGTTACGTTTGGGGAACATCATTTGAAATATTAACTTAACAGGTCTTTTCTCCATGTAACATTACGTTACATATGGGGAAATGAGAGGCGACAAATTTGACAAAAAAAAAGAAAAAGAAAAGTTAAAACCCTTTTGATTCCTAACAAGGGAGCCGGTAATGTAGTGTATGTTTGTATTAAATTGTACCCAAAATCCCTATAATTGAATGATTGACAAGATGATATTATCGATTAATATTGAAATGTTTTATCTACATCTGCAAGTTAAAAAACAAAGTCCAACACCACAAAACTAGTAAAACTATAACTCTATTTACAAGTAAATGAGAGAAAAGTTAAAAGAAAACAAAATATATAACAAGTTGAAGTAGGAAGGAATATCTCTGCCAATGGTAGATACAAAGGTCATTCCACCCTTTTAGAAGTAGGGAAGGAGAGACGAAGTAGAAAAAAAACTAGGGGGGAGTTCAGTGTGTCCTTGAGCTGGTTGTCGTTGGGATGAAGATTGGAATATTGTCGTGGCGATGAACGCCATTTTAGGGATTTAATTGTCCTTTTAGGAGGCCAAGATGGCGTCTCCTTTGGTCTCATGTACAGGATCGATTTTAGAGATGATGGGGACCTAATTTTAAACGGGGTTGACAAAACGATAAACTATCCGATAACATTATAAAAAATAAGATTTGTTATAAAAGGGATTTTATATAATTTTCCTATCCGTTTTAATCTGGCAGGTTCCTCTGTTAGGAGGATATTAAATTCAATCTGTAATATTGAAATCGTGGGTGTGAATTCATTGGGAAAAGTTAGGTTATAAAAGAATTAATTAATTAACTAGTGTATAAATAAATGTGTTATGATCATGCGAAATGTGTTAATGGAATATGGGATATGCGAGAGGAATTAAAATTGATGTGAACAATGTAGAAAAGTGCGAAATAAAAATGTATGTTTGAACAGGCAACAATCTAACGGGCAGGCGCCAAAGTGGCGCGAGAAAGTCGAGCTCGTGCAGCCTATATAATCAAACTGAACACCGCGGTGGCGGGCGTTGTGTTTTGTTTCTGGGAGGACGGTAATATAATAGCTATTTATGTAACATGGATTGTTTGCCACTCAGTGGCGCCTGTGTACCAATTTTTTTCTAATCGAGTTAATATTGCGAAAACTTTTATCAATAGATCAGGATATAGGAGGGAGGATCGGTGCTTAAGTAATTCAGAACCAAGGGGTTGGTGTAGAGGCATATAAAGGGAATAGGTTTTGTGAAATTATTGGGGGATATATTATCATAATTTAAGAAAAAGAAGCTAACTGGAATACTAAAAAATAATTACTAATGTTTCTTTGTTTTTATATACAGTGTGTGTATGAATTATATTCTCGGAATTGCGCTATTCCAGTCCAAACAATTCCGAGGGTTAGTCTTAAGTAATCAGTTGTGTGCCTAATAGAAAGAGAAAAATAGTCATAACATTTGAAGGAGAGAAATTATTGGTGGAGGAAAAGGTAATCATGAAATGGTGTTGAATGCTATGATTATTTAATTGATTAATTTACGTCGAGGAGTTCGCCAGACTTTCCGGACCTAGATTTCGCTAATTTTATGAGAATAGATGGGGGGACAAGTGATTAAATGGTTTCGGAAAATCGATGAGCTATACTTTTTTCTATTAGACTAAACAAGTTGGGATCTAAATGTCGGAAAGGATCTATTATTCTATTTATTTTTAGGGGTTCTATATATATATATAATTTGGGTGGTGAAATATAGAGGACCTCTTCATTATAATATTGTAATTTATTTACATGTACAGTATCGCTATCATTACCTGTAATCCTATTGGGTCTATTTATACGTACGACATTATCAGAAATTATTTCCGTAATTTTATATGGACCTGTAAAGTAGGGTACTAACTTTCCGCTATTTGGATGATGATACGCCTTTACTAATACTAAATCTCCTGTATCAAAGTGTGGGTTCCTATGTTTGTTTTCATATTTAATTTTCTCTTTGTCGTGCCTGTCATTTGTACGTTGTATTGCTAGTTTTCTACTTTCTATTATATTGGGGTAGGGGTTTATGTGGTTATTTAAGTCTGAGGGGATTATATTATACATTAAAAATACGGGGGGAAATTCAGTTATCGTATGGGGGTATCGTTATATTTATTAGTTACTATCTTAATTAACTTAGTCCAGGAGGTTCCTGGATTCTCTAAGTTCAGTAACCTCAGCTTTCCGGTGAGTGTCGCGTTAAGACGCTCGCATAATCCGTTAGCTTGAGGGTTATTTGCAGTGGTTAGTAGAGGCTGTATCCCGTTCTTTATTAAGAATCTCCTGAACTTTGGGGAAGTAAATGCAGGTGCCCGGTCCGAAAGAAGGCGTTTTGGGCGGCCACACTGCAATACCTTTTTGAGGCACTGAATGTATGTGATTATACTAGTTGACTTACTGGGGAAGGTTCATGTATACCGACTTAGGTGATCTACAATTACGTGTAAGTATGACTTAGAATTACCGTATTTAGAAAAACCTGAAATAGTGTCTATAGATAACATATCGTAGGGTTGTAAAGCTATAGGGGGGCGTTCTAATCTACCATATAATGGACCTTTCGGTTTCTTTATAAGTTGGCATGTGGGACAGGACCTATTATACTTAACTATAGATTTGCTCATTCCACACCAAGTATACTGTGTGGAGATGAGCCTAATCATTTGGGATACACCAGGATGGTTATACTCTAAATGTACTTTATTAATTAGCGTATGTTGTAAGGGAGGGGGAACTATAATCTTGACAATACCTTTACGTTTGATTGTATGGAGGCCATCTATATTCGTTTTGATAAGTGTAGATGGAGATAATTGGGGTTGCTTTTCTATTATTTGGGTGGTGGTGAGAAAACCACATAAAGGATTGCGAGACAGTAGGTCTGCCTCGTACTGCGTTTTACCTTTTATATATTTTATATCGTATTCGTATGCGGACATCTTTAAGCTCCACCTAAAAAGTCTACCCGTTGGGTTTTTTAAATAGTTTTTAACCATTGTAATGCATGATGGTCCGTAAAAATTGTGAACCTTACACCCACGAGATAGATGCGGAACTTTTTCACACTATCTATCACAGCAAGGCATTCCAACTCTGTGATGGTGTAATTTTTCTCGTGGGGTCGGAGTGCTCTGCTGTAATATTGCACGGGGTGTAGGGTGCCTCTGGATGTTGTTGTTTTAGGATGCCAGCTATTCCCTGAAGTGAGGCATCACAGAATAGCTGACAGGGTAACCCTTCTTTAAAGAGGTGTAGTACCGGTTTTGTGGTCAGACACTCCTTTAGAGTGTCAAATGAATGTTGGCATTCTGCATCCCAGTGCCATGGGGTATCTTAAGTAGATTATTGAGGGGGTTCCTAATGCGGGCGTGATCTTTTATAAATTTATTATATACATTAATGGAGCCTAAGAATGATTGGAGGGATTTAACGCTAGTGGGGACCTTAATGGCATTAATTACATCTAATTTTTTTTACTAATGGAGTGTATGTGCCTGATGATATGGTATAGCCTAAAAATTCTATTGTAGTTTTAAAGAAGTCACACTTATTATAATTTAATCTAAAATTTTCCCTATTACACATATCAAAAAATTGATGTAAGTGATCTAAATGTTCTTCTATGGAATTTGAAAAGATAATGAAATCGTCGAAATAATGTGCTATAAAACCTAACCTATTTCTTTGCAATATCTGACTGACTGCTCGCTCATACACCTGGGGGTCCTATTTTAATCTGTATGGTTATTTTTTGAAATTATACTGACCCTCTAACGTGACAAAAGATAATAAATTTCTATCAGGGGGACTTATTTAGATGGACCAGTATGCTGATGAAAAATCGGCGCGGGAGTAAATGTTGGCGTTGGCTAATTTATCTAAGATATTCTCTATGAGCGGAAGGGGGTGAACATCGGGGAAAATTATTTCATTCAGGCGGCGGTAGTCTACGCAAAATCGTTTTGTCTTATCCTTTTTGGTAACTAAAGTAACGGGGGATGAATAGGGGGAGAAAGAAGGCTCTATAATATCATATTCTAGCATTTTCCCTACTTGTTCTTGTATTTCACGTTGATCTGAAAGAGATGTATGATACGGCCTGAGTGCAATTATTTTATCTGAATTTGTCCTAATATTGATAGGGGGAATTTTCAATTTTGGGATGTTATATTTGTTAGTAGAAAATATATTTGAGTAATTCTTAATATATATATATAAAATTGAATGTCTGTCTGTTTGTCTGTACTCTATAGATTCAAAAACCATACATCCAATCGCCGTGAAATTTTGGGATATTATTAGGTATATCACCGGGAAGGTTTTTGAAAAATAATTTCATGAATATCTTGAATATCCTTAGAGTTATTTGCAGATTTGTATATTTAACTCGCAAGCAGCGCCCCCATTGTGACGATGATAACAAGCTTTCTTATCACTAAGTTTGTTATCTTAAATATTATTTATCAAAAGTAAGATTATCTCAGGATGACACGGCAATGTGACACGGGAAAAAAATGTTCACTAGATAAAACTATGATTTTCTAATGTAGAAAATTAGGAAAGACAAAATTCAGGATGACACGGCACACAGGGACCGGGAAAAAATGTTCACTTTATCGAGAGATTCAAATTTACGAGTTTCAAATTATCAAAATATATCTTTTTTTTAAATAAGTTTTTAGAGAATTGTTTTAACAAATGTTCGCTAGACAAACATTCACTCGGGTAAACCCCGGGCGAAGCCGGGCACATAGATATATATAAAAATGAATATATGTGTGTCTGTCCTTTATGCCTGACCAAACCACTCATTAGAACGCCATGAAACTTTGGGAAGTTATTTAGTATAGTACTGGGAAGGTTTCTAGCAAATAAATTTTGAAATAACTTTTCGCCTAAAAATAATCAAGATAAATATTTTAATTTATCTGTTATATAATTCAACAATCTGCTCTAAATATTATCATGATGATACGATGATTTTGTAATGTAGAAAATTAGGAAAGACAAAATTCAGGATGACACGGCAATTTATTTGAGACAAGAATAATGATACAATTCCAAGGCAAGATACTATTCCTTTAACTTCCAATTACCGAGGGAACCAATTAATATTGATTTTATTCAACTTATCGAGTATTTTTCAAGGGACCGGGAAAAAATGTTCACTTTATCGAGAGATTCGTTAGACAAACCTTTACTCGGGTAAAACCCGGGCAAAGCCGGGTACATCCGCTAGTAATATTCATAAAAGTTAAAGGGATATCATTCCTAACACATAAATTACAAGAATCATTAAAAATTTTACATTGATGTTCAGAGGGATATATAGTGGGGGTAATAAATATAAATGGGGAAAATGAGTTAAAATTTGGCTGGGTGCAGTTTTGTCACAATTGGTAGAGGTCTTGGTCAAGGTAATGGGACATGGTATAGGATGGACATTTTCCCCTTGAAATAATGGAGAATGTGAATTAGGCATGTTTTTTAATTGACCCACATTGGGCGGGTTGTGGTCACTCTCTCCATTATTACATGGGGTTACATAGGTTATATGGTACCATTTCTTAGACAAAGGAGCATCATATTGATAATAGAATGATTATATAAATTTAAGGTCAAACAAAATTAACTAATGAAATTTAATGATAGTATACCAAAAGGTAATAAATTATCTATTATATAAAATTTAATTGATTTTGTAATTTTTCCTATGGTAGTGGTCAAAAATGTATATCCTATCGAATTTATTTGAGTAGATATGGAATTGATTAATATATGGCATGGATATAATTTTAAAAGATTAGATAAGCTTTTACTAAGATGATTAAAAATATTTAAATTAATTATGTCCTGTGTCTAAGAGGAACGGGCAATAAAAATTATTAAAAATTTTAGGTTTACATAGAATATTGGATAGTTTAGGGACGAAAATTGAGAGTTTCGTTGCCTTGTGGGGTGCGAGAAGACCTGGGGGCCGGCACGGGAAGGTTGTGGGCGCCATTTTGTTCCGGTGGGAAATAATGCGCAGTAGGTTGGCCGTGGTAGGCCTGTTGCCTGTAGGGTCGCCTGTTCATGGAACATTCACTGTTCCAGTATTCACCTTGGCAGTGTTTGCATGGTGAGGGTGGTCTCCTGGCACCAGAAGGGTATCTTGGAGTATTGTTTGTTGAAAAAGGATTTTAGTTCCTTCCCCTAGAAGGAGTTCCGGTATCACGGTGAAAGGCACTGGTGTTGGTAACACCTTGAAATGGTTCGGATGGAGTAGGGAGTAAATTGGTCCCTTTTATTCTAGTCATGGTAGAGTACCATTCGGTCAGGGTTTTGGGGGCTATGGCCCTCATGAGGCGCTGATCACTGGCCTGGAGGCCTTCCGTTAATGCTTCCACTATGATGGGATTGGTTAGGCCCAGTTGTAATCCCATAGTTATTTTTTGGCGGTAATAGTCTCCTAATTGGATCTGACTAGTTAATTTAAAAGTTAAAAATTTGGTGAAAGTGACCTCGGATTTTCCGGGGTAGAGGTCCATGAAAGTTTGTTTTGCCTGACTGTATGGCAGAGAGGCCAGATTCAGATCTTTGTAGAGGGAGAGGGGCTCACCTTTGAGTAGCGCGCGGAGCCGGGCTTGCAGGGTGGCGCCATCTTGCGGTCCCTCGCTCGTCCGCTCGAGTTGCTGGATGAAGTTGCTTGCTGCGTAGGATCCGTCGAAAGGGGAGATGAGGGCCTCCTCCGCACGAGGCACGGCTATTCCCCGAATGGCGTCTGTTAGGCGGCTTACTAGGTCTTCGCAGTGGGGCTGCATGTTGGTGAGGGCATCCGCGAAGTATTCGTCTCTGACCTCCGTCATCCTCTGCATGCTGCTGTCCTCAGTTATCCTGTCGACTTAAACGGGTTCTGTAGTAACCCCGACTAAGCCGACGTGGAATGTACTGGGCAGTCGTGGTCGTGGGTGCGTGATGGGATTCCCGCACGGAGACAGCAAGGGACAGAGGCAGGTCTAAATGGTAGCTCCAAGAGGTAGAGATAGACCACGGACGAAGGCAGTCGGACCACGGGCGCCGCGGATGCCCTAAGCCTACTCGCGGATAGAAGAAGGGGTGAGAGATCCGACCGACCGTATAACGGCGTCACTCTGAAAAAAACTACTTTGTCTCATTTTCTGGGCCCTTTTATACTGGACCCCCGCATATGGCGGTGAGTCCTGATTGGCTCCTGTAATCACGCCACCTTCTGGCGCCGTTGGTCGTTGTCGCCGTCTGGTCTACCTTTGCCTCTTTGTTTATTTGTTACATCCATTTCCACAAGGTCGATACATATTTTTATATAGATATGGGGTTATAATAAATACCAGAAGAAGGTTGTGAACTATCTAACTCAAAAGATACTACATATATATACTAGACGAATGACCCGGCTTTGCTCGAGAATTCCCCGAGTGCAATTTCCTTCATACTAAAAATGCATCAGCAATAAATAATAGAAGTGCGATAGAATAGCAATACAGAAGTAACACATGAACCACAGAAAAAAAGTGTGTGTGATGGCAAAAATTGTATTATATTAGTGTTTAGGTATTTGATTTAATTATTTTTTGCAATCCATTTAGTTGTTTCAAAATCACTATAGTTTAAATAGATGGCAGCTTTTCCACCCAACCCCGAGGTGCCCGCCCCAGTGCATTACCCTTGAAATTGCCTGAGTTGAGTGAGTGACTGCGATGGATCTTAACTGCGATGCCCATCTTCTCAGAAATAATATAAGGAAAAAATTAATATATACAGTTATCAGCGTCATGCGCAATTCTTTCTTAATTCTGTCACCGTTTGCTTTTGGTTCAGTCGTAGAATGCACGCGGGTGCCCCGGGTTCGATTCCCGGCCGATGCATTTTTTTTTTTTTACAATTTTTAAAACTCATTTATATTATTAAAATATATGTGCTTTCCTGTCTGTGTACAGATTTATGGTCTATGTACACAAGTATACAAGTATGTATACAAGTTAATTGCAAATTGCGTGGCAAATTTGCCCTTTCGCTCGCCAACAGCGCCTCTAGCGGTGAAGATGGGAGGTAATATCAGCTGACCTAATGGACACGTAAAACGTGTTTTAACAGGACATAGAGAAAAATCTGGAAAAGATATTTTTCGGATTTTTAGTCAAGAAAAATAAATTGACAGGTTCTGAGAAAAAAGTAGTTGTTTTTATTCATAAAATGATGATGACAATATTGCTGTATCATATTTGATTATCAGATACAATATTATATCCGAAAAAATTCCAAAAAGCAGAGACGGGTGAAGCCAGTTCATTTTTAGTATCCAGGAACAAAATTCTAACAGAAAAACATTCATTCGAGCAGAAGACACAAAGCCAGATCATCTCTTTATAAAAATATCGCTTCTCAGACACAAAGTTTGGAGCGGGACGTTTCACAAGAATTACATTCACGGCGCCAATTTATAATTGTAACGAATAGTATTTGAATAAAAGCATTTAATCGGGTAAAACCCGGGCATTGCCCTTTCTTAATCAATTCTGTCACCGTTTGCTTTTGTGAATGGAATAAATAGCCAAATATGGCCATTTCTCATAACCATCGGTGGTTCAGTGGTAGAATGCTCGCCTGCCACGCGGGCGGCCCGGGTTCGATTCCCGGCCGATGCTTTTATTTATTTATTTATTTTTACAATTTTTAAAACTCATTTATATATTATACAAGAATGACATCCACGGCGCCAATTTATAATTGTAACGAATAGTATTTGAATAAAAGCATTTAATCGGGTAAACCTCGGGCGTTGCCCGGGTCATTCGGCTAGTAGGTTTATAAAAAATTAATCAAAAATACTGGCATGTGAATATTTTCTGTAAAAATAAGAAAACGCATGGAAATTAGGCAAACATATGTGTTTACTAATGACTGCGACTGCATTTTAAACGATTTTTCTAAAAATAGATTTAAAAAAAACAAAGGCCAGAACAAAAATTAATAAAAATAAGAAAGCCATTTTTTTTTACATACAGTAACGCTAATTTTGCAAAGTTTTTTTTTAATTGCATTCTGTGCACTTACCGTAACTTAGTAATATAAATTTCTCTCTCAATACTCAATACTTTTGTTTAAAAAAAAGGTAACACTCGTATAAAAAGATATTTTAAAAAAGTACGCAAGTAACTTGAAAAAAAAATGCAGAACGCTCATTGGTCGCTTAATTGGCCTGGTGTTGTTACTTCGCCCAGTATTTACTCCGCGTAAATAAAAAGTTCTTAAAATAAATATAAATAAATAGCCAAACATACTAATCAAAATGTAGCCGAAAATTTTCCTCAGGTTTATAAAAAGCGACATTTGGTACCAATTGGTTCATTAGTTTATCGCGACATTTATATATAAGAAGATATAAATTAAGAAAAGGGCATTTCCTGATCGTGAAACTAAACACCTCTCCCTAAAGGACAGTTTAGCTCTTCAATTAGGTGTCCTTTACAGGGCGGTTCTGCTGCATATATTTTAACTAGCCGAATGACCCGGGCAACGCCCGTGTTTTACCCGACTGTATATGTTACAACGGTGATCCTTAGGTCGCTGGTTCAAATCCGGCTCGAGGGAGCATCCGTGACAGAGGCGGCCGATGACGGTCGTGACTATATATATACTAGGTAAGCCCGGTAAGCGGAAGGTCGTGGGTTCGATTCCCATCCCTTGACACTTTTTTTATTTTATCCATTCTGACCAAAATCTATCCGTGAACTTCACACAGTGAACTTCACACAGAGAGAATAAGGCAATTATATAAGTAGATAATCCAAATTGTGCCTTATCACACACTATTTTTTTATTTGGCCTTATTACCTTGTGTTTATAATCTATGACGTAATGCCGGCGGCGCGCGCCCGTTGGCTGCCGGAAAGCACGTGACCTCCCTGTGCGCGCGCATCCGTGACAGAACCGGCCGGCCCATGACGGTCGTGACTATATATATAATAGATGGATAATAATAATAATAATAATAATTATTATTATTATTATTATTATCATTAGATAATGATAATGATCATAATGATGATGCGCGCGCATCCGTGACAGAACCCATGACGGTCGTGACTCTATATGTTGATAGCCGAATGACCCGGACAACGCCCGTGTTTTTCCCGATTGAATGTTTTCATTCAAATACTATTTGTTACAATTATAAATTGGAGCCGTGGATGTCACTCTTGTGAAACGTCCCGCTCCAAACTTTACATGTACATTAGGTCAGCTGGTATTACCCCTCATTTTCACCGCTAAAGGCGCGAGCGAATTGACTTTTTGTAAATATACATAATTATAAAGATAGAAGCTTCTATAGAAGATAATGATCATAATGATGATGCGCGCGCATCCGTGACAGCGGCCGATGAGGAATTGAGGAAAGACGGTCGTGACTATATATGTTGATACATTTTGTGTAGAAATAGGATTAGTTGACTTTATAAGGTAAACTTATTCATACAGTTTGTATCTCTCGATAGCTCAGTTGGCAGAGCGGAGGACTGTAGATGTTACAACGGTGATCCTTAGGTCGCTGGTTCAAATCCGGCTCGAGGGAGGTTTTTTTTTTTAATTTTTATTGGCTGCCGTGACCTCCCTGTGCGCGCGCATCCGTGACAGAGGCGGCCGATGACGGTCGTGACTATATATAGGGATTTTTTATAATCACTCTATATATTGAAATATATATTTAAAAATATGATAAAAATTGAATACAGTAGAACCTCCCTTTAGCGGACACCCCGCTAGCGGACACCTCTCCCTAAAGGACAGTTTGGCTCTGCAATTTACAGGGAGGTTCTGCTGTGTATATTTTATTTTTTATCACTCTCTCTATATATATACAGTAAAACCCCTCTATAGTGAACCCCAATGGGACAGAGCTTTTGGTTCACTATAGCAGTGTCGGGCAACCTTTTTCGAGTTGCGGCGCACTAAGCTTAATTTCTTTTTTTCGCGGCGCACCTGTGGTTCTCACTATAAATTTCCTCGTAGGTAATTAAAATACAACAATAAATACTAGTAAAAATTTAAACATATATATCACATTTTATTAATTTTCAATATTAAATTAACATAATCAATGCGAGCATTGCGATTGTTTTTGAGAGCATATCAAATCAATACGGGGATCTACTTGTGAAAGACAAACGCGCATCTCCTCATCTATCATTTGAATTCTTTCGCGCTTCTTAGACTTCATTTCTGTGAGTGTTGAAAAACCTTGCTCACACAGGTAGGAACTTCCAAATGGCAACAATGATTCGATGGCCGCATTACTAAGTTTAAGAAATTTGGAGTTTAAGCACAACCAAAACTCAGATAGCTCCTTTTCAGTGAATAGTCTTTTGAAAACTAAATCGTTTTTTAAATCAATTAAGTTTTCTTGCATTTCTTCTTCCAGATGTTGAATTTCACAGTGCATAAATGGGTTAACTACCCATTCCATCTTTTCAACGTCCAAGTAAGGAAAATATTTATCAAAAGAAGCGGATAGTAATGTCAAAGTTTCTTCGACTTATTTTTTGATAATAGATTTTGATGGATTCTCTCGAACCATCGGAAAAGATGCAAAGTTTTCTTTAGCAATGTTTAAATTCCATAAACTGAGTTTTTCCTTAAACGCTTTCAACTTGGTGGAGATAGTGATAATGTTCTCCTGAGCACCTTGCAAATTTAAATTAAGGCTGTTTAATTTGTCGAAAATATCACCCAAAAATGAAACTCGTAACCACCAAACATCACTCATCATGAAAGGAAAATTAATCTCTTCGTTATCAATGAATGCCATTATTTCATTTTTCATTGAAATAAATCGATTTAAAACTTTGCCTTTCGACAACCATCTGACTTCAGTATGAAACAATAAATTTTTATAATCGGAATCCATTGCTTCACAAAATGTTGAAAAAATTCTCGATCGAAGAGCATTTGATTTGATGTAATTGACTACTTTGACAACTTCATCTAGAGTTGTGACAAGGATGGGAGGAACCGACTTTGACACTAACATTTCTCTATGAATCATACAGTGAACAAATTTGATATTTGGATTTTTTTTTATGACATGTGCTATCAATCCCTTTCTTGAACCTTTCATAGCTGGAGCTCCATCCGTACAGACGCTAACACAATTTTCCCATCTCAAGTTATACTTCATAACATTTTCATCAACTAATTCAAAAATGTCCGCACCAGTCGTTCTTTGTTTTAATTCTTTACAAAAAAAGTAGTTATTCACAATTTTTCCTGTATCGACGAACCTCAAAAATGCCAGCAATTGAGCTTTATTACTAATATCTGTGGTTTCATCAAGCTGTATAGCCCATTTTGTTGATGAATCATTAAAAGATTGTTTTATTTGCAACTTGCTTTTTTTTTATTTCATTTTTTATATGAAAATTTTTGAAAAAAAATTATTAAAATTGAATAAAAATTATAAAAAAATATTTTTGAAACATTATTTTTAAATTTAACCAAAAGTTCTAAATACCTACAAAAATGTTCGCGGCACACCTAGAATTCTTCGCGGCACACCAGTGTGCCACGGCACACCGGTTGCCCGACACTGCACTATAGCCATATATAGCCATATAGCCACGGTTTGACCATTTTAAAAACTTTTCTAAATTTTTAGACCGTATAATTAAAAAACAGCCATACAAACAGAAAAAGGCAGCCACTTAATAATGGTAACTTTGTTTTAATTCTCTAAATTGACCTATTTCTTTACAGTAATGCTTAATCTTATACGAATAAAAGATTACACGAGGAGCTTCTTTTCCGTTTAATTGCTAGCTTTCGACCCTTGCGGTTCTTCAACAGGCGTGGCTAGTACAACAATACTAACAAGATAAAAGCGCGCTTGAGCCATTATATACAACATCCAAATTTACATACGAAGGGATATTTCAAATATAATTAAAATAGAAATAAGAATTATGACTATAAAATATAAAACTATGCTAATAAAACTTAAAAATTATTAAAAATTAGATAAAATTTGGGAAATACATTTATATGCGCTAAAAGTTGGAAATGAACAACAAGCAGGGGTCCCTCCGACCAGGTTACACTATGAGGGTTATCTAGGGCGACACGGAGCATAATTATTGCATTAAAACATGGTAGGCTTCAGGGAGATCTATTTTTCTGTTAATACTGTTGGTTTGAGTGGAGATGATGGATTCTAGATATAACCTAATCTGCTTATTATGTATATGTTGATAGAGAATCTTAGGGTGGTCCAGATTAAACTTATGGCCTGTGTGTAATATATGTTGATATATAAGGGATTTAGGATCTCTATTATTTATATTGCGTTTATGTTCTGTCATCCTGATGTACGCGGTTCTCCCAGTCTCGCCCACATAGGAGGCTGGGCAATCATGGCAAGAAACCGCGTACACCGCGCCAGTGGAATGGATGGGGTTGTTAGGTTTATCTGCTTTGGTGATGGGATTCCTGAGCAGGGTTGCAATACTGGGAGGACTATTGTAAAATACCCGAATGCCGTAAGGGCGAAGAATTCTGGAGATGGCAATGGAGTGAGGGGGAAAAAGGCAGGAGACAAGTTGCTCTATATACCGTGGTTGACTTTGGAGCAACGGGATCAAACGAATGTTTATCTATGAAATATCTGGGATATCCTGCAGAGGTCAAAAGGGAAATGATTCTGGATTTTTCTATGGTTTTGAATATGGGTAAAGAGCAATGTGTGTATATTCTTTTAGTTAAGGTCCTAACTGTATTGATTTTATAGGCTATGGGACTATTGGAGGAGAAATGGGTATACAGAGGTGGAATGGTCTTTTTGTGGAATACTGTTGTGTGTAACTTGTGCGGGGTGCGGATAATCAGGATATCTAGAAAGGGTAAAACTAGGTCTATTTCAGATTCGTGTGTGAATTTAATATCTGGATGGAAAGTGTGTAGAGTATCAAGTATGTGTCGGAGCTTATTGGTTTTGGCTATGCAAAATATGTCATCTACATATCTCCTCCAATAATGAATGTCAGAAGGTAAGGTTTGGTTGATCCACCGGTCCAGGGATCCCATCACCACTTCAGATACTATGGATGAAAGTGGGCTGCCCATTGGGGTTCCTCTAATCTGTTTGTAGTATTGGTGGTTGAAAGTGAAAGCGCTGATGGAGAGACACAAGGTGGTCAGCTGTGTTATCTGGGCTATTACTTGCTTGTCAAGCTATATAATAGCTAAATAATCTATTTATTAGCTAAATTTCTATCTAATCTATTGTCCCCCATCATGAAAAACAACCCCAACAAATACAATATAACTCACACACCCAGTTTCATACAAGAAATAGCTCAAATACAACCTCCGGCACAACATATCATGTTCTCATTCGATGTCACCTCCCTGTATCTCTCACTTCCACACACTCTCATTACAGACAAACTTCAGTCCTTTCTTAGAACAGCCAATATTGACAAGCAAGTAATAGCCCAGATAACACAGCTGACCACCTTGTGTCTCTCCATCAGCGCTTTCACTTTCAACCACCAATACTACAAACAGATTAGAGGAACCCCAATGGGCAGCCCACTTTCATCCATAGTATCTGAAGTGGTGATGGGATCCCTGGACCGGTGGATCAACCAAACCTTGCCTTCTGACATTCATTATTGTAGGAGATATGTAGATGACATATTTTGCATAGCCAAAACCAATAAGCTCCGACACATACTTGATACTCTACACACTTTCCATCCAGATATTAAATTCACACACGAATCTGAAATAGACCTAGTTTTACCCTTTCTAGATATCCTGATTATCCGCACCCCGCACAAGTTACACACAACAGTATTCCACAAAAAGACCATTCCACCTCTGTATACCCATTTCTCCTCCAATAGTCCCATAGCCTATAAAATCAATACAGTTAGGACCTTAACTAAAAGAATATACACACATTGCTCTTTACCCATATTCAAAACCATAGAAAAATCCAGAATCATTTCCCTTTTGACCTCTGCAGGATATCCCAGATATTTCATAGATAAACATTCGTTTGATCCCGTTGCTCCAAAGTCAACCACGGTATATAGAGCCACTTGTCTCCTGCCTTTTTCCCCGCACTCCATTGCCATCTCCAGAATTCTTCGCCCTTACGGCATTCGGGTATTTTACAATAGTCCTCCCAGTATTGCAACCCTGCACAGGAATCCCATCACCAAAGCAGATAAACCTAACAACCCCATCCATTCCACTGGCGCGGTGTACGCGGTTTCTTGCCATGATTGCCCAGCCTCCTATGTGGGCGAGACTGGGAGAACCGCGTACATCAGGATGACAGAACATAAACGCAATATAAATAATAGAGATCCTAAATCCCTTATATATCAACATATATTACACACAGGCCATAAGTTTAATCTGGACCACCCTAAGATTCTCTATCAACATATCTACTTATATATTTGCCTTATTCTGTCTGTTTGTTTGTCTGAAGCTTTGTCTGTTTGTCTGAAGCTCACGGATAGAATGCGCGCTCATTGGCTGTAGATACGATGTACTAGAGCGCCATCTGTTATCAAATTATAAAACTATTTTAGAGGCGTAATATTCTTTTTATTTTTTTATTTATTTATTGTTTTTTATTTTTTATTTATTTATTTATTTATTTTTATTTTTTTATTTATTTTTTATTTTATTTTATTTTTTTTTATTTTTTTATTTTTTATTTTTATTTTTATTATTTTTTTATTTATTTTTATTTATTTTATTTTATTTATTTATTTATTTTTTATTTTTATTTTTTTTTTTATTTTTATTTTTTTATTTTTTTTTATTATTTTTATTTTTATTTTTTTTATTTTATTTTATTTATTTTTTTTATTTTTTATTTTTTTTTTATGTAAGTTTGCCTCTCTCATAAACCTGTCTATACAGACCACCCTGACTATAGCGACCACTCTAGACAACCCTGTTATCAGCTGCCTGTCTATACAGACCACCCTGTCTATAGCGGTCACCTTAGGCAACCCTGTTATCAGCAGTGTGATACATCCACCTGTCTATACAGACCACCCTGTCTATAGCGACCACTCTAGACAACCCTGTTATCAGCTGTGTGATACATCCACCTGTCTATACAGACCACCCTGTTAATAGCGACCACCCAAGTCAACGTTTTTAAAATATATTCGCACTCGGGTAAACCCCGGGCGTTGCCCGGGCCATTCGTCTAGTACATAATAAGCAGATTAGGTTATATCTAGAATCCATCATCTCCACTCAAACCAACAGTATTAACAGAAAAATAGATCTCCCTGAAGCCTACCATGTTTTAATGCAATAATTATGTTCCGTGTCGCCCTAGATAACCCTCATAGTGTAACCTGGTCGGAGGGACCCCTGCTTGTTGTTCATTTCCAACTTTTAGCGCATATAAATGTATTTCCCAAATTTTATCTAATTTTTAATAATTTTTAAGTTTTATTAGCATAGTTTTATATTTTATAGTCATAATTCTTATTTCTATTTTAATTATATTTGAAATATCCCTTCGTATGTAAATTTGGATGTTGTATATAATGGCTCAAGCGCGCTTTTATCTTGTTAGTATTGTTGTACTAGCCACGCCTGTTGAAGAACCGCAAGGTTCGAAAGCTAGCAATTAAACGGAAAAGAAGCTCCTCGTGTAATCTTTTATTCGTATAAGTTTAAACCAAATATACTGAGTTCATTTATTCGTAAAAGTAATGCTTAATATCAAAAGAAGTCATTTGTTAATTGGTTCTTCTTATCATTAGCATACATGTTTATATATAAACCTATGTATTATTTAAAAATTAAGCCAGATCCCCTAGGCAAACATTATCAATTATATATTTAAAAAGTATAAGAGTATTTTAGAACATCTTTCTCAAATAATATAATACTATATTTATTTGAAAAAAATGCCTCCAATACCTTGTTGTTTGAAAGTGAAAAGTGAAATTTGAAAATCAGAATTGTCTTAAAATATCGTTATTTCCATCAAAGAAATAAAGCTCCGTGTATTCTTAATCAATTGAGGATGAATCAAAAGTATCCAATTCAGAAAAATCGGACGCGAAACATGTTGATACGATAGCGCGATCGGTAAAATTGCGAATAAAAAACGCCAATTTGCAAACACAAAATCGGTGGTAAAACGGCCGGCCAGTGGGAATATCCGCGAACCTTGAATGAGTCATATACCTAACAAGAATTCCATTCTAAAAATAGAACTGTAGTGGTAGTTTTTGAGAATTTATAAGTCGATTTGTTTGTGGCCCATGAGACACGGGAAACTTGGGGGAACTGTTTTTTTTTTGTTGTTTTCTTCTTCTTCCAATTCCAGTTTCTACATATTCTTCTGAAGTGTATATTAAATTTTGTTTTTAACCTTTTATTCAAACCATTTCTGGCTTTAAAATTATTTGGAATTATTTTTTAGCCTAGGTTAAACTTGATATAGAACGCTTCTAAAAGGGCATGCTGCCACTGTTTTTTTTTTTTTTTTTTAGAACGCCACTCTTTGTTATTTTTTTTTTTTATTTTGGAAGCCATTTGTATTTTTCTTCTATTTCAAAATTGTCAAATGCAAAGATATTCTACTAAATAAAAGTATAATGTGTAAAAATTTATAAAACATACAGCAAAAATAGAATGGAAATGAAAACAAAAAATGCCGCTAATTTTTTGTTTTGAAATCGCGATTCGTGAGCTGAAACATGCTCAAAATTTTGTTGTTTTAATTTTTTTTTTTTAATTACAATTTTAAGTTCGTTATAATCATAGTATTATTAATAGATTTTATCATTTTGGGACCGAAAATAGGTTCGTTATAGGGGTAGTTCGTCACTTTAAAAATCGCGAAGTTCGTTATAACGATGGTATTTTCAATGGAATGGAATTGGGAATCGCCGTGGGTTCGTTATAAGGGAAGGTTCGCTATATCCAGGGTTCCTATTAGCGGGGTTTTACTGTATATTGAAATATATATTTAAAAATATGAAAAACATTGAATACAGTAGAACCTCCCTTTAGCGGACACCTCTCCCTAAAGGACAGTTTGGCTCTGCAATTAGGTGTCCTTTTTGTCTGATGTTATAAATCGCCGTGCTTGCGCAAAAACAAGGGAGTGATGAAAAGGTAATCGCTTATGCTTCGCGCACCCTTTTAAAGGCCGAACAAAATTATTCAACAAAAGAGAGAGAATGCCTGGCCATAATATGGGCGATTGGAAAATTTAGGCCTTATTTGTTCGGACGTCACTTTAGAGTTGTAACCGACCACCATTCCTTATGTTGGTTGACCAACTTGAAAGATCCTGCAGGCAGATTGGCGAGGTGGGCGCTGAGGCTACAGGAGTATGACGTCTCCATTGTCTACAAGACTGGGAGAATGCACCAAGACGCTGACGGCCTATCGAGAAATCCCCTAAAACATACCGAGGAGAATTTAATGATGATATTCCCACATTATTCCTTCTAAGTGACATCGGTAGAGAACAGGAAAATGACCCTTACATTGCGGAAATAATCAGAAATATATCTCAGCCTTCACTTACCAAGCAAGACAACAAGTTCAAAATTGTCAAAGGGATTCTATATAGAAAAAATTATGACCCGACCGGACAACCTTTACTATTGGTGGTCCCAAGGCATCTTCGAATGGAAATTCTGAGCGACCTGCATGACGCACCTACCGCTGGACATCTGGGTTTCGCTAAAACCTACGACAGAGTCAAGAGAAGGTTCTACTGGCCAGGGCTGTACAGAAGTGTGAAGAGGTACGTGGGCCATTGTCAGGACTGCCACCGTCGTAAGGGTGTACCTCAATTGCCCCCTGGCTATCTGAAGCCCATTTCGCCTCCGGACAGCCCCTTTCAAAAGGTCGGGATAGATTTATTGGGACGCTTCCCCATATCTCAAGGAAAGAAGAAATGGATAGTCGTTTGTACCGGCTACCTCACTAAATACGCCGTAACTCAAAGCCTAGGATCAGGTGAAGCCCATGAAATCGCGAAATTTCTTTTAGAAGAAGTCATACTGAAACATGGAGCCCCTCGAGAAATAGTAATGGATCGAGTTCGAAATTTCCAATCAAAACTCCTTCAGGAGCTGACTAATAAATGTGGCATCAAAAAGAAGACAACAACGGCGTACCATCCCCAAACCAACGGCTTAACAGAAAGATTAAATAGAACAATTGCCGACATGCTATCAATGTATATGGACCTTGACCAGAAGAACTGGGACGAGATGTTGCCCTTTATCACGTTTGCCTACAATACGGCCAAACAAGAATCGACTGGCTTCTCGCCATTCTTCCTGATCCATGGAAGGGAGGCCGAGACGACCCTCGACACTATCTTCCCCTACAGTAGCTCGCCCGAGGGAGAGGCATTCATTCAGAATTTGGGAACAAGAGCCGAAGAGGCAAGACAAATAGCTCGTCATCACATCTTCAAGGCTCAAGAGACGAACAAAACTAACTACGACGCTCGACATACAGGAAAGATCTACGAACCAGGAGACCTGGTCTGGATCTTCATTCCTATTCGACGTGTTGGATTTTCTGAAAAACTCCTAAGACGATACTTCGGTCCCTTCAGGATTACAAAGAAAATATCGGACGTGACCTACGAGGTCGAAGCAGTCAGTGAACAAGGTAGAAGACAAAAGAAGCGCGACACCGTCCATATCCTCAGGATGAAGCCGTACTATGATCCATCAAGACAGGAAGATTCGTCAAGTGTGGATAACTCTACGTCTGGAGAAGAGGAGGAACTGAGATAAAGCTGTGGAACAGTTTCTCATGGGAGAGGGAGTAGTGTACCAAAGCCGACTTCATGTAAATATATCCATTGTCATTTGTTTATTGTAAAAATACAAAATATGTAAATTAGATAGATAGATATAAAAACTATCTTTTGTTTGTTGAGTTGGTTAAACTTCTCTCGCTTATTAAATTGCTTTTGATTGTCATACGACTTGCTAATTATTTCATCACTACAATATTATAAACACAAGGTAATAAGACCAAATCCAAAAAAAAAAAAGTTTGACGTTTCTGTAATAGCATTGTTATTGAAACATAACACACTATTTATTTATTTGGTCTTATTACCTTGTATTTAAAAGGCATGGATGTCTTTTCTCTTTTGTGTGTTATTTCATATAGGAAAACGTTACACTCTAAGACACCTCATTGTTTATGCTGGTAATTAGTAGCTACCTAAGTTAGGCCAAAATCTTCCAAGAGAAATAAAAAAATTGGCTTTTAATTGACAGCAATATTTTCGTCTCTTTTTAACTTTAAGATAGGTGTGCGTACATTCACTATGGCAGACATGTCCTGCGTGCAGAAGTATTGCATTTTCAGCAAAGGTGTTAAAAAACATTATTTTGTCATATTATATATTTTTTAAATCAGTCAAAATATCATTTAGTTGAATTAACAATGGTTATTTGATAGGCTGGAAGTCAGGACATTGAAACATGGTTGAATTATCATTAGTAGAATTTATAAGGCTACTAAACGAATGACCCGGGCAACGCCCGGGTTTACCCAATTAAATGTTTTATTAAAATACTATTCGTTACAATTATAAATTGGCGCCGTGGATTTCACTCTTGTGAAACTTCCCGCTCCAAACTTTACATGTACATTATGTAAGCTGATATTACCTCCCATCTTTACCGCTAGAGGCGCTGCTCACGAGCAAAAGGGCAAACTCGACGAATATTCGGGATAGAGACCTGAAAATTTCACTATAAGTTTTTCGAGATTCTACTCTATATACTGTTAAAATTTCAGTCAGATTAGTTACGATATAAATCTTCAAATCGAGCAAGCTTCTATAAATATTTCGATTTAGATCAAGTATTCTAATTATTAAGCAAACTATTATTAACTAGACGAATGGCCCGGGCAACGCCCAGGTTTCACCCGAGTGCGTATATATTTTAAAAACGTTTTAATTCAAATACTATTCGTTACAATTATAAATTGGCGCCATGGATGTCACTCTTGTGAAACGTCCCGTTCCAAACTGTGTGTTTTTAAAATGTTTTAATTAAAATACTATTCGTTACAATTATAAATTGGCGCCGTGGATGTCTCTCTTGTGAAACGTCCCGCCCCAAACTGTGTGTGTCTTGAAAACTGTGTGTGTCTTTGAATGCAACAAAACAAAAGGTATGTTTTACTTGTAATAAACCAGGGCATATATCTAAAAATTGCACCCAAAGAAAATTCTGCAAATTTTGTAAAAAAACTAACCATGAAGAAAAGGACTGTTTCTTTAAGAACAACAGTAAACCTGCTGCTAAAGTAAACAAAGAACAATGCAGAATATGTAAAAAGTTTAATCATAAAGAAAAAGACTGCTATTTCAGGAAAAAAGAAAAGCAACCTCCCATTGCTTTCATTGCTGAACAAAGAGAAGAATATGATAAAAGATCATCAGTCACTTTCATTGTTGATAGCGGATCCACCTGTCACATGATTAATGAAGAAAAGTTGCTTGATCATCAAAAAAAGTGCGATGTGAACATCAATGTTGCAAAAAAAGAAGAAGGTATGAGAGCAAAAACTTCAGGACAATTTAAGGGGAGACAATGTAACCTAAATGAAGTAATATTTGTGCCTGAATTATCAAAAAACCTTTTGTCAGTGAGCTCAATTGTTAACAACGTAGGAGAAGTAAATTTTAAAGGTGATAAAGTGACAATTTTGAAAGATGGAAAAAAAGTTCTAGAAGGAGATCAACTTGAAAATGGACTTTATGCTGTAAATATTGAGCAACATTTTTCAAAGCAAAATGACTCGAACCTTACCTTACCAAGTGAAAACAAAACCCAAGAATGGCACAGAAAATTGGGACACATTGGAATGCAGAATCTAAGAAAACTTGAAAGTTTGGTTGATGGTATGGAGCTTAACAAATTGGAAAAACAGGAAAATGATGTTTGCGAAATTTGCATCATGGCAAAGCAAACTAGGAAGTCATTTGGAAATGAAAGATCTAGAGCTACACGACCTTTGGAAATTATTCATACTGATTTGTGCGGCCCAATAGAACCCTTAACACATGATAATAAGAAATATATAATGACATTTTTGGATGATTATACACATTTCTGTTATGTGTATTTTCTCAGCAATAAATATGAAGCAAAAGAATATATTAAAGAATATGTAAATGAAGTGGAAAGATTTTTAAATGCGAAAGTGTAAAAATTAAGGTGTGATAATGGCGGTCAATATGCCAATACGCAAGTTAAAGAATGGTGCAAAATGAAAGGAATAATACTTGATTTTACAATTCCATATACTCCACAATTGAATGGGAAAGCAGAAAGGTTGAATCGAACTCTGATTAAAAAACCCAGAGCACTTTTGCTGGATTCCAAATTAAATAAGGAAATGTGGGGAGAGGCCACAAGAGTCGCTGCCTATTTAATCAACAGAAGCCCTTCAAATACAGTACAAACAACACCAGCACAGATGTGGTTTGGAAGAAAGCCTAATCTTTCTAATGTAAAATTATTCGGGAGTGAAGTGTATGTCAAAAAATTGGGAAATCTAAAAAAATTGGATAGTAAAACTGAAAAATATTCACTTATCGAATACAGTGGAAATGGATACAGATTGTGGGACCAGCAGAAAAGAAGGATTATAATTGGAAGAGATGTGGTGTTTACAGGAAAACTAACAAATGAAATGATCAGTGTCATTCAGCCAAGATACAGAGAAGATTTGGATTCTGAAATAGAGGAAAGTCAAGACACTAAAATGGAATTGGATACCCATGATAAACCACAGAACTCGACCAATTCAAAATATATGTTAAGGAATAGAGAAAATATCAATAGACCTGAAAGACTAAAAGATTATGAAGTGTTGAATTCTGTTTCTGAAGAAATAGGATTGTTAACATACAATGAAGCTGTAACCGGAGTAGACAAAGAAAACTGGGTAAAAGCAATACAGGAAGAAAAAGATTCATTGAAGAAAAATGAAACTTGGGATTTTGTAAATGCTGAAGAAGTTAAAGGAAAGAAGATACTCAGTTCTAGATGGATATTCAAGATAAAGGATGGTGGACATTATAAAGCAAGACTTGTTGCTAGAGGAAATGAACAAAAAGGACTAGATTTTGATGAAACCTTTAGTCCAGTAGTGATTACAATTTCTTTAAGAATGTTGTTATCCTTAAGTGTTAAGAAAAATCTAAAGTTCAAAACTCTTGATGTCAAAACTGCATTTCTCTATGGATATTTGGATGAAGAAATCTTCATGTATTTACCAGAAGGATATGAAGATAACAAAATATGTCGACTAAAGAAGGCACTTTATGGACTACGACAAGCACCTTCAAAGTGGAATAAAAGATTTGAAGCCTTTTTGAAAACAAAAGGACTGGTGCAATCAAAATTAGAAAATTGCATTTTCAAAAACCAAAATGGAAGTTTAATTTTGGCTTTATATGTTGATGATGGAATGTTGTTTGGAAGTGATGAAGAAGAAATGGACAATTTGTTGGAAGAACTGGCACAAGAATTTGAAATAAGAATAAGTAATAATCCTGAAATGTTTGTTGGCATGAATATCATGAATAAAGATGAGGGACTGATACTTTCTCAACATGACTATATAGAATGTGTTCTAAAAAAATACAACATGTTGGATGCAAAGCCGGTGACAACTCCAATTGTAGAAGGAGCTGTGAAAATTGATCCTATATTAGAAAACAAATCTGAAGGTAATTTTCCATATAGAGAAGCTGTTGGAAGTCTCCTATATTTAGCAAACAAAACCAGACCAGATGTTGCTTATGCAGTTGGTTATGAAAGTCGTTCGATGCATGAACCGACAAACCAGGATATACAAAATGTTAAAAGAACTATGAGATATTTGAAACAAACCAAAACTTTTGGACTTCACTATAGTAAACAATATGAAGATATGGAACTTAATGCATATTGTGACTCAGACTTTGCTGGAGACATGAAAACAAGAAAAAGTACATCCGGATATACAATTTTGTTTGGTAAAGGACCAATAAGCTGGAGTTCAAGAAAACAACCAATTGTAGCCTTATCCACTACTGAGGCAGAATATATTGCTGCAGCTGAATGTGTGAAAGAACTCATTTATATAAAAGCACTAATTGAAGAACTTACAAATGAAACTATACTTGCTAAACTAAATATTGACAACCAAAGTGCAATGACTTTAATGAAGACAGGACAAATGAACAGAAAGACAAAACATATAGATGTTTGATATCATTTTTTCGAAAGATCAGATAAGAGAAAATGTTGATGTTCAGTTTTGCCCAACCCAAGACCAAGTTGCTGATATCCTAACCAAGCCTCTGCCAAAGGAAACTTTTGAAAAACACAGATCTTCAGATGATGTTTTGATGGAGTAATTAAAACTCTAAAACATGAATTCAAGAAGGAGTATTGAATATATGAATTCAATTTTAGACTTTAATATTTTATAAAATATTAATTAATAATTATTTCTTTTAAAATGTTTTAAAATATATATTATTATATTACACTGCTGTAAAATTAAGAATGTAAATAACTCTAAGGTATAAGTTAAACCTTTTGTTTTGTTTTGTTAATTTTTAATAAACTATTTTCAATTACTAAAATCGTATGTATTAATTTCTAAAATAATATAAAACCTAAAACCATTCTAACAAGAAATAGAGTGAACACAAATAAAAATACCAAATATTTCGAATTAGAGCAGTTATTTTAAACAGCGAATTAGATCAGTTATATCTAAAAATGAAAATATATAAATCTTCAAATCGAGCGAGCGTCTATAAATATTTCGATTTAGATCAAGTATTCTAAACATATGTGTTATTAAGAGAACTATTATTAATAAAATATTGAGAAGATTTAGATTTTAAACATATTTATAACCTTTTAG
>CP092868.1:68768469-68838511 GCA_030710605.1 Cordylochernes scorpioides
TATTTGATAGAAGGCGCTGTTCATGAGCTAAATAGAATAATTTGAATATATAGTTTTAATAATTGATTCATATATTTTTAAAAATAGCCTATCGTCTTCCCCGTATTTTTTTACCTATGTATGGAAATTTTGGTTTGAATTAGTGAACTACACAAAACAACACAAAAAATTTGACTCCATCTTACAATAAATCTATATCAGGGGTCTCCAAACTACGGCCCGAGGGCCACATCCGGCCCGCAGACAGATTTTGTCCGGCCCGCGGAGACATACTTGAAAACTCCTTTTAGAGAACAAATATTTTTTATAGCAAATAAAATGTTTGTGATAAGTTGGATAAAGAAACACAGAATGGTAATGAGTAAAGACATGTATAATTTATGCAGTAAATTTAACTTCAGCATATAATAACTAACAAATTATTGAAATGAATCCAACTTACATTTTATACATTGTAAGTAATGAACAACACATACCTTATAACATGACATATGAAATGCTAATGAGATGTATGTAATTGAGATTTTCCACCGACAATAGTTTGTAGTTGTGGACTAATTTTACTTGTACCAATTATTAAAAGAGATTTAAGATGCTCGTCAGTTAATTTAGATCTGTATACATTTTTTGTGTACTTCATTTTGGAGAAGGTTTTCTCACACAAATAAGTAGTACCAAAAACGGAAAACAGCCCACGAGCAAATTTATGCAAATTATCAAATTGTGTCAGTGGAAGACTCATAAAATTCCAACAAAGATGAGTTTTCATATTTGTTCTTAATTATATCACTGCACTGAAGATCAATCATTTCCATTTGAAGTTCCGGGGCTAGGGTTTCAATGTCAGCATCAAAAGGATTCTGAAAAATCTTAATTTGATTCGCAATGGCCTCAAAGTCCGAGAAACGAGTATCAAAATTTATCTTCAAAGCACTCAAAGTTTCGATTGCAAAATCGATAGGAAACTCAGTCTCAGTAGTGTGGCTGAATATTTCACATGTTTTAAAATGTGAAAAACATTTACTTCGTAGTTGTGATTGAAACTATCAATTTCATCCGGAATGACTTGATATTAGTGTATAAATCAGGAAGATGCTGGTTTTCTCCTTGCAATCTCAAATTCAGTTCGTTCACATGTTTTGTCAAATCAACATAGAATGCTAACTTCCATAGCCATGCGTTGTTTTGTAATTCAGTAAGAGGGCGGTGCTTTTCATTCAAAAAAAATTTCGATCACTGCTCGAAGTTCAAAAAAGCGCTGAAGGACTTTCCCACAACTAAGCCAGCGTACGGCAGTATGATAAGGTAAGTCTGTTTCTCCAATCTCTGCAATAAATTGTCGGAATTGTCGGTGATTCAGCCCAAAAGATCTGAGGAAATTAACAGTTGATATGACTGGTTTCAGAACGTCAGACATATCCAAACATTTTCCGCACAAAGACTGTTGATGAATGATACAATGTAAGACTAATGGTTTTGAGCCGCCGTCATTTTCTACAGCCTTTGACACAAGAGCGACCACTCCTTTATCTTTCCCACTCATGTTTTTGCCTCCATCAGTTGTAATACATTTCAAGTTTTTCCATCGAAGGTTCTTTTTATTAATGGCCATTTCAACTCCTTTAAAAATATCGGTACCAGTAGTTGTGCCATGAATACTATACATATCAAGAAGTTCTTCGTGCACTTCATAGCTTTTATCTACTCCTCTAATATAAATCAACACCTGAGCAGTATCTGACACATCCGTTGACTCATCCAAGGCCAAAGAAAACCACTCAACATGTCCATTTTTGTCGAACAGTTGAGAGGATATATTTTCAGCGATATTTTCTACCCTTCGAGCCACAGTGTTTGCTGACATACTGACGGTTTTTAATAAATTTACCTTTTCAGGGCACATTTCTTCGACTACTGCAATTATGCATTCCTTGATCATTTCTCCATCGGTGAATGGTTTTCCACGTTTTGCAATTTCAAGAGCCACACGAAAGCTGGCACGAGTTGCCGCCTCTCTTGTTCAGTTTTGACTTTTGTAAATAAAGATTGCTGCGATTTCAATCCGCGCTTCAAAGCTTCGAATTTTTCTGTCCGCACAATTCCTGTATATTTTGAGTAATTTTGAGAATGTTTTGTTTCATAATGACGTTTCATGTTATATTCTTTGAGAACGGCTATGCTTTCATTGCAAATCAAACATAGCGCCTTGTTACTGGACTCAATTACGAAATACTGAATGTTCCACTGATCTTTGAATTTTCTGCATTCACTATCAATTTTTCGCTTCTTTTCCATTCTGCTAAATCACACACAAAAGCAACAATTAATAATAACATTTAATAACAAATAAACATAACAATTAATACAGGAAAATTAATAATATGCAGTGTTGCCATCTTGGCCCTCGGAACTTACTGGAGTAATCAGTATGGCCCTAAGGCTGGAAAGTTTGGAGACCCCTGATCTATATTAATAAAATGGAAATTTCATAAGTGGTGTTCGCTAAAAACCTTCGTTACAATGCATCAATTTCGACCAAATTTTCAAAATTTATGTAAAACGAGATGGAGCAGGTTTTGCTTAACATCAAAATATTTTTCCTAACATTAACATGCGTAACTTCGCTGTTATCGATTAAATACAAAAAAAATCAACAGAGTTAATTTTATTTATATAAAATACAAAATTAAATTTCAACAGAGTTAATTTTTTACATACTAGCTAATAATCTCAATCTAAAAAAATATTCAAAACAAGCAATTTTAAGATAACACCATATGTAAAACAGTCGGCCAAGAAAACAACTTCCCTCGAGTAAAACCCGGGCGGAGCCGGGTACACCCGCGGGTACACCCGCTAGTATTGTATAAAAACAAACAAAATATTACTTTTAAAAATATTTAAAAATTTTCTTTCTTAATAAATTTAAATTGTTTGATAAAAAGATTACATGGTTCTGTCTTTGCTCTTTTTCCTACTCTAATATCTTCAATTCTTCCTTTTTTTTCTATGTTCTGCTTCAATGACGTGTAAAGACCGAAGTAATAAGCGTGAGCGTGTTATAGCCCTACAGGGTGTACCAGGTAAATTGGGAATTTCAACAATGGTATTTTAACTGAAATTTTTTTGCAAGTAAAAATTAAAATATCCGAATGAAATTTGACACAGTAGTAGATAAAAGGATATAGTTTTTATTTATTCAATGTAGTTTCCATTATTAGCTACAACAGTCTCGAGGCGAGTGCGGAATGAAGCACAGGCCTTGGCGACGATGACCTTGTCCATTTGGGTCATCACCGTGTGAACTGCTTTCTTGACAGACTGGATGGTGGTATGAGGAGCTTTGTTGACATCTCTCTCAACAACGCCCCATACATAGTAGTCGAGGGGATTGCAATCTGGAGAATTAGGGGGCCAAATATCAGGACCCCAGTGACTAGGGACGTTAAGTGTCAGCCACGATGTGTCTTTTTTGCCTTATGGGCTGGAGCTGAGTCCTGTTGGAAGACATACTTCCTTCCTGCGGCCACCATGTCCATCCAAGGCTTCACAACGGCCTCCAGAACATTGATGTAGGTGTCAGCGTTCATCCTAAGGCCCTTCTCAAAGAAATGGGGAGGCATGACATCACCTTCACTGCTGATAACGCCAAGGACCATTACGGAGGCAGGAAATTTCGTGTGCATCACGGCAGGTATCTCTGAGGGGTCTTTACAGATCCAGCGATCATTCCTGGGATTTACCTTTTGGTCCACGTCAAAGTTCTTTTCGTCAGAGAAGAACTTTAGCATGCCAAAAGAGTCGTGTTTCAGGTTGTTGAGGAGGGCAGCAGCCTTTCCTTTTCTGTTATTCTTCATATTCTCAGTCAGCAACTGACCTTTCCGAAGGGCATAAGACTTGAGACCAAGGTCCTCATGGATAGTTCTGACAATTGTCATAGAGCCAACGTCCATTTCCTTGGCTATGGCCCTCATGCTCTTCCCAGGGTTTCCATCAATCTTCTCCTTGACATTTTTGACAAATTCTTCGCCTCTTACCCTGTCCGATCGACGCGAGTGCTTTTTCCTTGTAGCTATCCCCTCTTTGTTACTGTCGGCCTCATCAAACTGCTTCTTGACACGATAAATAGTGGTTTTGGGCAACTTAAGAAAATCCACTATCTCTTTGGGGCTCTTTCCGGCGCGCAGAGCAACGATGATAGCAGCTCGATTTTCAAATTCTCGGTTACTCTTCATCACTACACTGCGCACACATGTACTGTTGCATTTTACATGAATATGGCTACGTAATGAAAAAAAAACAAGTTTTTAATCTCAAGTAGTTTTTGTTTTATGGACTGTCAAAGTTAGTCCCAATTTACCTGGTACCTTAAAAATTTTTTTTTACCTTAAAACCCAAATAATAATATTCAATATTTTGTTTTAATCATCATTAATTTACAACTACTTTTCATATAAATTTTATTTAATTCTACTTATTCGTTCAGTAATAGCTTGCTATACTGAAATTATACTCTCAATTCGACATTATACTTTTAAATCAACATCGAAATTTTCGATAACTTTCCTTGAAAAAATATTATATACAGAGAGAAAACACGAATGAGGAAAACAGTCCTTCTTAGAAGTAGGCATATTCCAAATTTAAGATCCCTCACAAGGCTCAACATTGTAAATATGTAAATAGTCCTCTAGGTGAAGGCTTTAGGGTTTGCCAAAACTGGTGATGTGGCTTTTTCACTGACCTGAGGCCACTAGTGTGTGGCGATGGTCAATAGATTAAAAATAATCAATAGTGTCTAATTTTGACATTTTTTAAAGGGAGTCCCGCCCTATGCTTTTATATTATCTATTGTTGTTATTGTCATGTCCAAAAGAAAGCCTTAGATGTCTCTATACATCTCTATCACAGCAGTCACAATCTCCACTATCTTGGGTATGTAAAGCTGCTACTCTGGGTCCATGCCAATTTTCTGTTTTGTTGTCGTGTCCAATAAAGAGCCTCAGATGTCTCCATGCATCTCTATCACAGTAATTACAATATCCTCTATCTTGGGTTTGTAAAGTTAGTTAATAAAGAAGTTAGAGCCAAATTCAACAAGTTCTGGAATTACTCAAATTCTGCACAGTCACATGTTAAAACTTCCATAACTAATTAGAGTGTAGTTTTAATTATTCATTTTGTTTATAAATTAAGAAATGTTAATTGTAAACAGTTTGTACAAAAAAAAATAATTATTAAAATCTTGCCTTCAAAATATTAATTTATAAATTTTAATATATCCCAATTTCTTGTTTAATTTAAAAAATCACAAAAGACGTTTGAGATCTTCAAAATAGTTTATAATTTACGCAATAGATGGCGTAGCGAAAGTCTAATTTCTAAATTATCCCTAAAATATTTTTTAAATGAAATTATATTAGCATATTTGTTTATGATATAGAAAATAATTAAGGAATGTATAGATAGTTCAAATATATCTCCAGAATATCTTTAACTACCCGCTAAATGAAGTTTTAGATTGAAGTTGGGAGCAGTCTTAGCATATTAATGTTAATCGAATTGTCCATAATCACGGAAAAAATATTTCTTGTAAACCTCAACGATGGTTTCTTTTAAGAGTAAAAATAGTATTTATTAATAATAATGTAATGTAATTAATCTATATTTTTATTATTTTTTAAATAAGAACTAGAGAAGTAAACTAATGTAATTGTTAAACAGTTTGTACTAATGCATTTTTTATGTATTAAAATCATGCCCTTAAAAATATTAATTTATAAATAATTTTAATAGATCCCAATCGCTTGTTTAAAAAAAAAAGCACAAAAGACATTTAGGATCTTTAAAATAGTTAATAGTTTACTCAATAGATGGCGTAACGAAAGCCTAATTGCTAAATTATATATCTTTAACTACCCATTATATGAAGATTTAGATTGGAGTTGGGGAAACAGTTTTAGCATATTAATTATAATTTCACCTAAAAAAAAAGTCGGTGGATGAGAGGGTAACACGCTCGATTCCCGACAGTCATGAACCGGGATTGAATTCCGCGTTAAAATTTGTTTAATATGTGAACTTCACATATTATTCATGTGACAATATCGTTGCGGAATTTCTTGTTGTTCGATTTGAATGGTGAGGATTGGTTGAAACGCAGTCGTTTGAGTGGAAGTTTAAACATGGTGGGGTTTGGAAATAAAAGGCAACTGGGTTGGAGGGAAGAAAGCTTGAGAAGAGTGGAGCGGGTTTTGATTGTTCCTTATCTGATCACATGGCGGTGATTGAACTTAGCTGTGGGATGAGCAGAGGGAGAGAGGTCTCGAGAGTAGATGTCACCTCTTTGGGAGCCAAAGCACAACTGACTATTCTTGCTTTTCGATTTAACACCACGAGTTGTCTTCCTTCCCATTGGTCGAGGATAGAACGTGCCCGTTTTCCTATTGGTTGACCTGTTTAGGGAATACTTTCTGATTGGTTCTGCGGCGTTCTTTGGTGAAAGATACCGCCGATCTTGTCAGGGAGTGTCGGGTGTTATTTCGACTCTATTTACTTCCGCGTTATCAAATACGTCCGGTCTTGGGTCGGAAGTATGGGGTGTCTCTCTACTTTTATAACTTCTGGTCACCAGATACGTCCTGCTTTGCCAGGAAGTATTGAGTGCTTCTCGACTAATATAACTTCTGCGGTCACTAGATACGTCCGGCCTTCTGTCAGGAAGTATTGACTGTACAAGTTATTTATAATTGTGCCCGCTTTAAACCTATTTCCTATGTTTTGTTGCTACTTCTTTCCTCCAGTTACCTTGTTCTTTATTAAATCTTTGAAAATCATACATTGTACATGCATAGTGGGTCGGGGGGGGCATACAATTATATACAAATTATGACAGATGCGCCCCCTACATGTGAAGAATTCAAGAAGGGGTTAGCCTGAGAGAATTCTGTGAAGTGAAAAATAATTTTGTGGGAAAATTAGTTGTGGGTATTGAGAGTTTATATACAAGCATTGGTGGCGATATAAGAAGTAAAATAGAATGGTGTTGATGATATAGGTTGAGTATAATTAATAGAAATCAAAAAATTTTTTAATTGTAAGAAATCAAAATGAATGCTAGGGTACATAGTGGATTAAAAAGAAAGGAAAATGCGCCTAACTAATTTCTACTCGAAATTGGAGATAATAACGAGGGAGTTCTATTAGGGCTTTTGAGAAATCAAAAATAATATAAAAATAAAAAGTTGGACGAAATCAAAGTGAATGCTTGGTTGCATGGTGAGAAAAAAAAATGCTTTGTTGCATGATGAAAAAAAAGAAAAATGCCTAACTAATTTTTTGCTCGAATTTTGGGAGAAGAAATCGAGGAAAATTCATAAGGTCTTTTGAGAAATCAAAGTAAAATAAAAAGTTGGAAGAAATCAAAGTGAATGTTTGGTGTATGGTGAGAAAAAAAAAGGAAAAAATGCCTAACCATATTCTAGCTCGAAATTGGGAATGGAAACCGAGGGAATTTTATTAGGGCTTTTGAGAAATCAAAATAAAAATAAAAATAATATTTCATAAGGTATTTTGAAATCAAATAAAAATAAAAGGTGGTTGAGCGAAATCAAAGTTGAGTGCTTGGTAAAAAAAGAAAAATGAAAAATAAAAAGGTTTCAACAATAAAGGATGATTTAATGTTTTTAGTTTAACCGAAAATCAATGAGTTTTCGTTGATAATTGAAGTTATGGCAATATAAGCTAAGTGGTAAATAGAATGATAATTGATAAATAAAAATGATAATATAAACTAATTGGAAAAAAAAATGATAATTAATGATTAAAAGTGATAATAAGTTGAATAAATTGATAAATTGATTATATATTTAAATTTTAATTGAGAGAAAATAATGAAAATGATTAATATGAAAAATAAGGTGTATTGTTTTGAACCCTTTTGTGTATCTACATGCCCTATAAATGTTTTAATTGCTCAATTATGCCCTATATTTTTTTATCTTTGTGTGTGTTGTGAAAAATGTTAGAAGTCTGTAAAGTAATTGATTTGTTTATAATAGGGATGGGAACTCATTTAGATGTGTGTCGTCTTGTGGGTGTGGAATTGGGTTGTAAAAAATCGATATGTAGTTCGAATTGGGATCCAAGACTGGCGATATAGAGAGAGGAATCTGTGCGGGGAGCGGTGACCTAATTTTACGTGTTGGCAGAAGAGGGGTCCGAAGTAATTGGAGATCGGAAACGAGGCGTGCGGGGGAGCGGGTCCAGTCTAAACTTACCCACCCACTGTTTGCACGTAATTGGAGTCATGGCGACGTCTTTATTTCTTCGCGGGAAGATATCTGACTCGCTTCTACGTTTCCTGTCGGCCTAATTGACTTTGTGCACGCCTAATTGTTTTTTCTAATTGAATCTTTTACTTTCGGCATTGGTTGCGTTGTGTGTGTGATATGTTTTGTGTACGAAATTTTGTTTTGTTTGTGGGTTTTACTTGTTTGATGATGTCTTGTGTCATGTTCTGCCAATAACATTGTGAAGAGATGAGTTGGTGTAATTTCGGCATTATTTGTATTTTGAAAATCCGGACGTTGTATCCATTTATTAAATCGAATGGTCGTTGTGACTTTAGTAAAAAATGCTATTCAGTGGCATTAGGGTGGAATTGAGTGAAAATGAGGCTTACGACGTGAACACGCTTTGAGTGGAGACGTGTCACAGGCGTGGTGAAAGGCGTCTGTGGCCCGAAGTGAAAAGGTTTGTGGGGTGACCTGTGACACGAGTCGAAAAAAAAATTGTGAATGAAAAGGTGTCACGCGAAGTCCTTGTTTGTACAAAATCTAACCTGTTCTCACTATGAACAACAAATTTATTAAAGTCATATATCGAAATTTCTATTGTTAGTGTATATGGCACCTTTTAAGGTGAACATTTTTTTAGTGTTTTGGGTAGACGAGATGATTGTTACTAACGACGGTGCATGCGTTTGTTGGTGGTTGTCGTCTTTTGGCGCGAGTGTCGCGCTTGTTGGGCGGGTTGTGCGTGTTTGTTAGCGTGAAAACCGTCCTTTGGATGGATGTTGTCGGTGTATTGTTGTTGCGAATGTCGTGATTGTTGCTAAATACGTTTGTGGGATTGTTGTGAGGTACATTTTTATGGCGTGGCGACGTATGGTCATGCATGGATTTTGTGTGGTAAGTGTGTGAGCTGTACTGACACGTTTTTTTGGGCATGGTGAGGGTTGAAGCCGTTGTGGCTTGTATTTGAGGGCATATAGTACTGGTAATTGGGTTGAGTGATAAACATGGTAGTGGGGTCAATGAATGCAGGCAAGGGTTGTCCTGTGTGACAAATTTGGTTGCAATGCAAGTCCTTTCGGACAGGTTTGGCCTAGCCCGTGCGTGCATTCATTGAGTACAAGGTTAGATACATGATTAAAGGGGTAGGTAGGTTAGGTAGAAGTCCAATGTCAATTTCTTGACGCCATAGGGTGGGTGCCTACCTCAGTTCACAGGTCTCCTCTGGGACGTCTTGGTTTGGGGTGGTTGGCTTGGCTCGGGACTGCTCGCACCGTCCGCGAAATTGAAGTTAAGTCCGGTACTGGAATATCATTTTGGGATCGTTTGTGTTGTCCCGGATCGCGCGGATTGGTTTCGGGGACTGTGTACGGCATGGCGGTGGATGACTCCTCGGTGGTCGGTGTCCGGCCTTGGTGACACTCGCCTGGGGTTGGCGGGGGTTGTGTCCGTCGTCCTCCCCGGGGAATGGCGCTCCGGAATTCCGTCTCACTTTGCGGGGCGTTGACACGTCGGAGGGCCACGGTGATCTGCCATATGATGGCCGCTAGAAGGCGCCTGGTCGCCTCTCTTCTTGCCCGCTTCTTTTCCGCTGGTTTTGTCATTGCCGTTTGATTTGCTGGTGTCTGGGCTAATTTCCATTTTGATCCTGATTAAGCTCCGTAATCTTTATCCTGTCGACTTAACCGTTCTGTGACAATATCGTTGCGGAATTTCTTGTTGTTCGATTTGAATGGTGAGGATTGGTTGAAACGCAGTCGTTTGAGTGGAAGTTTAAACATACAGTTAGGAATAATCAGGACACGTGATGGGGTTTGGAAATAAAAGGCAACTGGGTTGGAGGGAAGAAAGCTTGAGAAGAGTGGAGCGGGTTTTGATTGTTCCTTATCTGATCACATGGCGGTGATTGAACTTAGCTGTGGGATGAGCAGAGGGAGAGAGGTCTCGAGAGTAGATGTCACCTCTTTGGGAGCCAAAGCACAACTGACTATTCTTGCTTTTCGATTTAACACCACGAGTTGTCTTCCTTCCCATTGGTCGAGGGATAGAACGTGCCCGTTTTCCTATTGGTTGACCTGTTTAGGGAATACTTTCTGATTGGTTCTGCGGCGTTCTTTGGTGAAAGATACCGCCGATCTTGTCAGGGAGTGTCGGGTGTTATTTCGACTCTATTTACTTCCGCGTTATCAAATACGTCCGGTCTTGGGTCGGAAGTATGGGGTGTCTCTCTACTTTTATAACTTCTGGTCACCAGATACGTCCTGCTTTGCCAGGAAGTATTGAGTGCTTCTCGACTAATATAACTTCTGCGGTCACTAGATACGTCCGGCCTTCTGTCAGGAAGTATTGACTGTACAAGTTATTTATAATTGTGCCCGCTTTAAACCTATTTCCTATGTTTTGTTGCTACTTCTTTCCTCCAGTTACCTTGTTCTTTATTAAATCTTTGAAAATCATACATTGTACATGCATAGTGGGTCGGGGGGCATACAATTATATACAAATTATGACATTCATTGTTTCAATTATCATGAACTAGGTTGCTCTTGCTGAACGGTACCTATTTATGTGATTTGAACCAGATTATTATTTCTTGTAAACCTCAATGGAGGTTTCTTTTAAGAATAAAAATAGTATATAATACAATATAATATATTGCAGCTTGTGATTGTAAAACATTTTAAAATTATACTGCATGTCTTACTTTTAAACGAAAAATCCAAATTTATTTTATGGAGAAAATAATAATATAAATATGGATTTTTCATTGAAAATAAAAACATACGGCATAATTTTTAAATGTTGTTTTAAAAATAGTTTATTCTAATAAAAATTTGTAATTATTCTATTCTTTTTAATATTTTTTAACGAGAAATGAAAAAGTAAAATAAAAAGAATGTTATTATTTTTGGAACCCTTACTATTAAAATAATTAATAAAAGTAAAAATAAAGTTTTGAAAAAACTTTCATTCAAATGGGAAAAAATAAAATATTGTATCTTTTGTCATTGAGCAATTATATGTATATAGTAATTTAAACCAACAACCCTATATTATATAATACTTATAACAAGATTGTCATGTTGTATATTGATGAGGCTGAAGTGGAGATGTAAATCTCAGTTTATTTGATGGTGGTAGGGCGGTGTCCTGGTGGGCTATGGTCACCATGGCCCGTTCCAAGTCTGGGTTCGGGGTCCGGTCTCGGAGGGTCGTTCTCCGGTTCTCGTCGGTGCAGTCGTAGGCGTTGTTGTTTCTGATACCAGACATCTTGCGGTCGCGGTCAAGGCAGGAGAGATAAAAATAAAAAATATATATATTTAAAAAATGTGACGAAGCTCCTAGTGATCACCCTCACGTTGTATCTTTTTAGCCTTCCTCGAAAAAGGTGGTCAAATACAACTTGTACCTGTTATCTCTGTGGTGCCGTTTCACTGATAAATAATAAATAAACAAAATTTAAAATAATTTTGTAACGGTCACGTGTATTTCCGGTCGGTTGCTTGTTGACACACAACACCACCCCCCCCCCCCCCCCCCTCTTATCTTAGACTCGGTCCCTCGAGTCGCCGTTATCTCTCTAAAAATTCCTTAAGTCTAGACACGTGTGCTAACGTGCTCTGGCGCCTACTATTTTCGTTGCGTCCGTCCCGTGGTCGTAACCTATATGTCGTTTCCTTGATTCTATCCGTTATTACGTACGGTCCTACATATTTCGGCAGAAATTTCTCCGTTTTCCCTGGTTTCCTGCGAGACGACTCCAGTAGTACCAGGTCGCCCACTTCAAACTTCCGGAAGCGGTCACGGTTCGCAAGGTCATACTGACATTTTGTCATCATTGTCCGGTCTCGGTAGTTTTCGTCGGCAATTTTCTTTAATCTCTCGCTTTCTAAGATGCGGTTGGTCACGTATTCGTCGTAAGTTTTTACTGGCTCGTCGACGGTTGGTAGTCCTACGTCTAGGGACGTCCTCGGTTCTACGCCAAATATCAACTTATGCGGTGTCACCTGTGTCGATGACTGAACGACGTGATCCATTCGGCGTGATCGTCCTCGAGATAAACTTTGATGCCGTTTTTTATGACGCCGTTGAGTTTTTCGCATAAGCCATTTGTTTGTGGGTGTGCCACGGAAGCCATAACATGTTTAATACCGTACAACCGTGTAAAGTCTCTAAAAGTACTCGAATCGAAAGATTTGCCTTGATCGGATATTATGCATTTCGGAGTACCAAAAACGTAGAGCAGATTGTCTAAGAGTGCGTTGCATGTGGTTTCCGCCTTTGTATCTTTTACCGGGATTGCGAGTGCGTATTTACTAAAATGGTCTACGATCGTTAGGATGTGTTCGTAGCCTTCTACCGATTTTTTGAAAGTACCTTGGTGGTCTATTCCCACTCGTTCCCAAATGTCTGTTGCCGGTGGTAACGGTTCTAGCGGGGCTGCGGGTTTGAAACTCTGTGGTTTGAAGGCCTGGCATACTTTGCACGACCCCATTGAATATATGCAATATATATGATCCTGGTTTAGCCCGGTTTTTACCCTAGTAAAGGTTTGCCTAACGAACTTTTGTTAAAACGATTCTAGAAAACATCCAATCCACCTATATATATAGATTTATAAACATATAAAATATTGTTATATGCGTTCAAATATATTTTTGAAAAACATAAATTTTTGAAAACATTTATTAAATTTTAATTAAGATATTTTCTTTAAATATACAACAACAAAAGCCTTTATTGAGGACCTCTCGTCCTATAAAGGATTCGCCAATTTACAGAGTAATTGAAGAGAAGAGAACTAAGAATACGGAGAGAAACCTATATGTAGTAGGTATAGTATAGTATTTTCTACACTGTGACTATATACAGCAGCAACAAGCCTTTTACTGGAATCAAAGTCCCATACAGAATTCGTCATTCTAATCCTGACAAAGATTATTTACATATAATTATTTACATCACTTAAATTATGTATCTAGCTTCCTTTTCTCTTCAGCCGTCTTCCAAAATTTGAACAACGCAAACGCTCCAGCTCTGTTTCTCACCATCTCATTCAACAGGAGCTTCAAAGAGAGTCCCTCAAGGCCTATTTCACTATTTTCTTTAAATATATATAATAATATTGAAATGCCAAGTTTATTTACAAAGTCATTGGAATATTATATTACTAAATCCTCCAATTAAATATTGAATTTATTATACTTGGAACACATTTTAGAATTTTTACAATTTATAAATGTAATTTAACCAGATGCCGCGAGAGGCGCTGCTTGCGAATGAAAGTAGATAATTTGCAAATAAATTTGCAAAGAATATTTATATCAAATCAAATTTAAACCAGAATCCTTCCCAGTAGTATAGTAAATAACTTCCTAAAGTTTCAAAGTGATTGGATAATCTTACCTTTTTGAAACATTCACCATGTAAACAAACTACGTGTAAAATTATTAGCCAATCAAATTCATTTATCATCGCGACCAGTGCTGCACCAAGCGGTAAAGGGCTGGCAATAATACTTTTTGTTTTACATTTTTTAAAAAAGCACATTAATATTTTTAGTTTTTTGAATAGCCTATATGTTAAACACAATCTTTAGCTACCTACATGCGAAATTTCATAATGATTGATTCTGTAGATTTTGCGCAACGCGATAACAAACATCGATTTTGGATTTCATTTTTATAGATATAAAGGAAGGATAAAGGAAGGAAGGATATAAACATATTTTTCGAAAAACATAACCACTCTCTCTCTACTGAATAGATTTTAAAAAAATATATATTAAAATAAAAATATCTAGAGATATACTACATGATCTTAGCCAAAAGGCCGAAAAACAATCCTTATATCTATAAAAATGAAATGCGAAATCGATGTTTGTTATCGCATCACGCAAAATCTACTGACTCAATCATTATGGAATTTCGCATGTAGGTAGCTGAAGATTTCGTTTAACATATAGGCTATTCAAAAAACGAAAAGGTTTAATGTGCTATTTTTAAAAAATGTTAAACCAAAATTCCTTAGTTCAAGCCTTTTACCGCTTGGCGGCGCACTGGTCGCGACGATAAATGAATTTGATTGGTTAATAATTTTACACGTTGTTTGTTTTTAATTTGTAATTTTGTAATTTTACCCGATTAATGTGTCTTTAAAAGGTAAGATTATTTTTATATATTTAAACTCTTTGAAAATAATTTTAATCGATCATTATCAAATAAATATGCCCCCGGAACCTGGGTTAATTAAAACTGTATTGTGAAATTTCGCACGTAGGGAGTTGAGGTTTTGGTTTAACATTTAGGCTAAAAGCACAAAAATTGCATTTCGAAAAACTTTCTTTTCCTTTTTAGAAGGTAGATTTTATTTAATCATTTAGTAATATTTTTTCAATTTAAATTAATTGGAATTATTATTTATTTCGCAGCTTATTCATATATTTTGCTTCGTTTAATTTTAATTAGTGTACATATAACGATCTACATTTTTAAAGATAAGTGTACTTTTTATCTCATAAGGTATATTATTTTTTTTATTAAAGTTGTAAAAAGTATATAGTATGTAAAAGTATAACTTGCTACATATATTTTACTATATGTTTGTTCCATGTAATATGTTTATGCTCTAATAGCATTTATATTGTAAGCAGCAGCTATGAATTTTCAGTAACTGCTTTATTTAAGGGTTGGCTAAACATTTTTTTTCTGTCATTGGTTTAGGTAGGGTTTATATTTATCTTCTTCACAATATATGACTGCTCATATATATTTATATGGTACAACCATATTTTTATATGAATGTATTTAGATATATATATATGCAAATATACTCATTTATATAAATAAATATACAATCAGAGATCGATTGGTGCATAATTTTACGTTATGTTTGTTTCTAGACTAAATTTATTCAAATCGAGATAGCTTTTTTATGCTTTTAAAAGTAAGTATAATATATTTAACGTTTCATAATACTTTTCAAATTAAAGTCTTTGGAAACAATATTGCTTTTTTTCTATCCTACAGGTCAACAGTACACTGCAACATGCTATCATAACTCTGGCTTTTTGCATTGATATTTATTTATTGTGAAAGTACTGTTTGCTACCTTAAGCTCTGGAGAAATTATAATGTAGATCCATCCTGTGGAACTCACACCATAGTAAAAAAGAACGCATGTAGCTGGTAGCAAATTTTGTGCCCTTTGTGAAGCTAGCGTTCAAATTTAATTTTTTAGAAAGATATTTCTATTGTTGGCCTTATTTTCACTTGTCCTGACCCATATAGGGTTAATTAATAACTCATTTGACATTTTACCTTTATTTATGGTCTTGGCAATATATATGTAAAGCTTTTTAGGTAAAAAAGAATTGAGGTATATTTTGAAATATAGATAAAAATCACAAGGAAGCAAGACCAAATCCAAATAAATAAATTATGTGTGGTTTCAGTAACAGCATTGTTACCATCTTCGGACAAAAGTACTGAATACATTCAGTAATTTTGTCTTTATAAGGTAACAATGCTGTTATTGAAACATCACACATAATTCGTTTATTTTTTATTTGGTCTTGCTTTTTTGGTATTTTTAACATTGCCCTTGACTATTAGAAAATGATGCAAATTTCCTAATTATTTTATGCCATTTTAAAAGTACATTCTTTTGTAAAAATATCTAATTTCCCACATTTTTCTAAAACTGCCAACAATAACCTAATAAAAAAATAATCCAAGTCTGGGTATTTCAGTATTGCAGATATATTACATTTTTAAAAGTTGCTTAACTATTGATGTACATGCCGGATTAGGTGCCCTTAAAAATGTTTAATCTGGCTGTTTCTTCTTGAACTGCCGAGAGTGAAGTGGAGAAAGTGAAATTTTCCGGTTGCGAGGACCATTTCCCTTTATTCACACTAATCATTAGTTTTTTTTTTTCATTTTTTAGATACCAAAGCCCAGTTTGGTTACTTGCACTCACTGGAGGGGTTTGACTTTTTCAAGAATCAGGGGCCATTGGGGCAATTTTTTTTTTTCAGAACAAATTCCCCAAAACTGGATTCGATGATCCCAGGTCGTGGTTTTTAAAAATCAACAGTTTAGACCACTCCTCCAAAAATGCACTCTATTCATTAGATGTGTTTGTGAAATTGATCTTATATTTCAGATTATTTTTACCAGAATTTTTAATTTTGATGTTTGCAGTTTATCTCCATTGTGCTGAAAGAAAATTCTTTACTTTAAGTTTTAAAACAGTTGGGGGCTCTATTCATTCAAGAGTCAACCCCCACTCGAATAATACCCGGGCGAAGCCGGGTCCATATATCTATATAGGCTCAATTTATTGAGCAGTTTTTTCAACCAAATTAGACTTTTTTTTTAGGCCTTCTTCCATTGTCTTTTTTTTTTTTGTTGTTTTGCTGTCATTTGTTTAGGTAGTATTTAGATTTATCTGCTTCATAATATGTAGCTGCTCATATATATCTATGTATGTTCTACTCATATTTATTGTGTATATTTTTTCTGCGATTTATACTTTTTTTTTTTACGTCTTCTTCCATTTGCTTTTTTTTAATCAGTTGTTTTACGTTTTCACTGAGTTTTATGCATTTTTCCCCTCCTTTCAGATTATTTCTATGCTTTTTTTTATTTTGGCCTTAGTCATGAGTCGCGCTTATTTTAATACACTATTTTTGAATTTTTTTCTTCAATCTCAGTCCTTGATGTTTTACATTTTTCGGTTATCCTTATTTTTATTTTTACTAATGCTTTGTGTTTGTAGGTATGCCAAGCCATAGGAGAAGCAATCTTTCTCAGCGTTCCAATAGCTCTAGGGTTCAGCATGCTTCAGGGTCAAACATTGCAAGTAGTTGGTGTGCATCTTGAGTCTCCCTGTTTCTCGCATGGGCAACTCTATGTAGCATGCTCCCGTGTTTCCAGCCCTAAAAATTTATTTGTCTTTAGTTCTACTTTTAGCAAGACACGCAATATTGTTTATCAGGGGGCTTTGATATAGATTTTGACAATTTTGAAAGAGATTTCTTCGAATAATGATTTTGGGAAGCTTGACTTTTGTAACTACATAATTTGTGAATAATTTGTTATCATTATTGCTCTACTGTAGTTTCATCAATAAAGCTTTTTTTACTTTATTTTAATTTTTTCACATTTAATTCATTTACATAACTCTATTCTTGAAAATTGTTTTTTATTTTTTTTTTATGGTATCAACATTTCTGGTTCAATTAAGGTTTTTGTTAGCCTGCAACACACCTTATCATAGCTCATTACATTTATCAGGATAACTTTGCTGTTTTGATTTTTACACCATTAGTATTTTCATGCCTCTATAATATTATATTTGTTTGCAGAATTTTATAGACAATTTGGTTTGGGTTATATACATTAAGAATTTGTAAAAATATAAAGTCAAAGTTTTACAACAAAAAAAAATTTTGGAGCACCATTTCTCTCCCATTTAATTTAATGATGCTTCATTTATGATTTTTAGAATTGCATTATTTTTATGCATATTATTTTTAAAATTTGTGTTAGCAAGACATGGAATATTGTTAAGTTAATGTAATATTAACATAAACTTTACCAACCCGTGAAGCGTTAGCTCCAGTCTTTTACCGCTGGGGGCAGCACTGTTAGAGCTAATAAATGCTTTCGATTGGTGCTTACTTTTACATGCTGTTTGTTTTTAGACTAAATTAATACACATCAAGTTAGCATTTTTTCATGCTTCAAAAGTTAAGATTATATTTTTAACGTTTCATAATACTTTTAAAATTAAAGCCGGAAATAATATTGCTTTTTCCCATCCTGCAGGTCTACATTACACTGCAACAGCTATCATAACTCTGGCTTTTGGCATTGATATTTATATAATGTGAAAGTACTGTTTGCTACCTTAAGCTCTGGAGAGATTATAATGTGTCTACAGATCCATCATGTGGAAATCACACCATAGTGAAAATGCATTTAGCTGGTAGCAATGTATCACATTTGTAGACATGTGGTGCGCTTACAGTAAAAGCAGTCGCTACCTACCCACCATGGTTATCATGGCCTGTACCACGCGTACTAGGGATAATTAAAAAAAAAAGGGAAGCAAGACCGAATACAAATAATTACATTATGTGTGGTTTCAGTTACATTTTGGCTATCTTCAGACAAAGGTACTGAATACATTCAGTAATTTTGTCTTTATATGGCAACAATGCTGTTACTGAAACATCACACATATATATATATTTTTTTATTTGGTCTTGCTTTTTTGGTATTTTTAAAATTGCCCTTGACTATTAGAAAATTATGCAAATTTCCTTTTTATTTTATATACCATTTTAAAAATTGTATTCTTTTGTTAAAATATCCAATTTCCCACACTTTTCTAAAACTGCAACAATAAATAATACAAAATTCTTCCGAGTTAAGGTAATTCGATTTTGCAGAAATATATTACATTTATAAAAGTTGCTTAACTATTTAGATATGTAAATGCCGGATTAGGTGCCCTTTAAAATGTTTGCTCTGGCTGTTTCTTCTTGGACAGCCGAGAGTGAAGTGGACAAAGTGAAATTTTCAGGTTGTGCCGACCATTTTCCTTTATTCAAACTAATCATTAGCTCTTTTTTTTTTTTTTTTAAATAAAAGCCCAGTTTGGTTACTTGCACTCACTGGAGGGGTTGGACTTTTTCAAGATTCAGGGGCCATTGGGGCAATTTTTTTTTTCAGAACAAAGTGTCTAAATCTGCATTCAATGATCCCGGGTCATGGTTTTTAAAAATTAACAGTTTAGACCACTCCTCCAAACAGCACTCTATTCATTAGATGTGTTTGTGAAATTGATCCTATATTTCAGATTTTTTCACACGCATTTTCGATATTGCTGTTTGCAATTTATCTCCATTTTGCTGAAAGAAAATTCATTACATTGAGTTTACAAACAGTTGGGGCCTCTATTCATTCATGAGTAAACCTCGCTCGAACACTACACAGGCGAAGCCGGGTCCAGTCGGGTAAAACCCGGGCGTTGCCCGGGCCACTCGGCTAGTATTTTATATATAGAGATGACCTGGCTTCGTGAGTTTTCTGCTCGAGTGAATGTTTCTCTGGTAGAATTTTGTTCCTGCCTACTAAAAATTATTATCTGGCTCCGCCCGTGGACTGCTTTAGAATTAATTCCCCTAAAGAATTTTGTTTATGTCAATCAAGCATGATACAGCGATATTGTCATTATCATTTCTGACTAAAAAATATTGTTGCTCCGTACTCGGTTAATTATAATTGTTCTTGGTTAAAGTGCGACAAAAAAACTCTTCCAGATTTAACTCTCTGTCCTGTTTAAATTTCAGCGAGATTAGTTACTTATTCAGGGCGTGCATAGCCGACAAAAAAATATATATATGTTCCCGGCTTCGCCCGATTTTTACCCGAGTAAAGGTTTGCCTAATAAACATTTGCTAAAATGATTCTATCAAACATCCAATCCCTACTGAATCTATACTTGTCTATACTCTCGATAATTTGAAAAATTTCCCGGTCCCCTGAAAAATACTCAATAAGTTGGAAAAAATCAGTATTAATTGGTCCACTCGGTAATTTGAAGTTGAAGGAATAGTATCCTGCAACAAACGAAGATTTGTAAATAACTGTATTTAGCTAATGTACCCGGCTTCGCCCGGTTTTTATCCGAGTAAAGGTTTTCCTAACGAACATTTGTTAAAACGATTCTAGAAAACATCCAATCCACCTATATAATAGTATCTTGCCTTGGAATTGTATCATTTTTCTTGTCTCAAATAAATTGCAGTGTCATCCTGAATTTTGTCTTTCCTAATTTTTACATCACAAAATCATCATTTTGTCTATTCTCCCAATATATATGTTGTAGATAAATGATAAAACTAACTTTGACTTTTGCGAAATTAATAGGTAGAAAATCTTACTTTTGATAAATAATCTTTAAGATAATAAACTTACTGATAATAAAACTTATAGATAAAAAAACATGTTATCATCGTCGTAATGGGGGCCCTGCTTGCGAGTTAAATCTACAAATCTGCAAATAACTCTAAGGATATTCAAGAAACTATTTTTCAAAAACCTCCCCGGGGATATCTACTTATATAATTGCCTTATTCTGTCTGAAGCTCAAGGATAGAATGCGCGCCCATTGGCTGCCGGCGAACACGTGTCCTCCCTGCCCCCCTCTAGACAACCCTGTTATCAGCTGTGTGATACATACACCTGTCTATAGCGGCCATTCTAGACAACCCTGTTATCAGCAGTGTGTTACATCCACCTGTCTATACAGACCACCTTGTCTATAGCGGCCACTCTAGACAACCCTGTTTTCAGCTGTGTGATACATACACCTGTCTATACAGAACACCCTGTCCATAGCGACCACTCTAGACAACCCTGTTATCAGCTGCGTGATACATCCACCTGTCTATACAGACCACCCTGTCTATAGAGGTCACTTTAGGCAACCCTGTTATCATCAGTGTGTTACATTCACCTGTCTATACAGACCACCCTGTCTATAGCGGTCACTTTAGGCAACCCTGTTATCAGCAGTGTGATACATACACCTGTCTATACAGACCACCCTGTCTATAGCGACCACTCTAGACAACCCTGTTATCAGCTGTGTGATACATCCACCTGTCTATACAGACCACCCTGTCTATAGCGGGCACTCTAGACAACCCTGTTATCAGCTGTGTGATACATCCACCTGTCTATACAGACCACCCTGTCTATAGCGGCCACTCTAGGCAACCCTAGGAAGCAAGATGTATACAAGGTGTAGACAAGATGAAGATCGAATTATATAATTATATATAGCTAAAACATTTTAAAAACACACAGTTTGGAACGGGACGTTTCACAAGAGTGACATCCATGGCGCCAATTTATAATTGTAACGAATAGTATTTGAATTAAAACGTTTTTAAAATATATTCGCACTCGGGTAAAACCCGGGCGTTGCCCGGGCCATTGGTCTAGTACTTAATAATATCCCAAAATTTCACGGGGATTGGATGTATGGTTTTTGAATCTATAGAGTACAAACATACAGACAGACATTCAATTTTATATATATATACTAGCGGACGTACCCGGCGTCGCCTGGGTTTTAGCCGAGTAAAGGTTTGTCTAACGAATCTCTCGATAAAGTGAACATTTTTTCCCGGTCCCTTGAAAAATAGTCGATAAGTTGAATAAAATCAATATTAATTGGTTCCCTCGGTAATTGGAAGTTAAAGGAATAGTATCTTGCCTTGGAATTGTTGTGCATTTTATTATATCAATATATAAATTATATCAGTGATGAACCCTACCAGTAGTTTCGCGGCGTCTATAATAGTTTCAAACTTGGATTCATGTTGGCTGGCATTATTAGTCAAATATTCCTTCATCATCATGCATTACGAAACACTCCACCCTATGATCAGTTCTGTTTATTTAAGACGAGAGATTGTATCCCTCGAATATTAAGAGAATTCCTTTATTTTAAGGTCACCTAGTCAAATTCAACAAAAGGTGCAGCAACAATCATTGAGACATTTAGTCCCATGATCCAAGTTATGTTTTTTTCAACTCTAATCTATATAGACTGACGAAAAATGTTTGATGACTAATAATTCATGGACATGTGTGTCGTCGAAATAAATATCTCATTTATACTGAATCATTTGTTATATCCAACGCCTATAATTTTTTCCTTATCCCTAGTACACGTGGTACAGGCCATGATAATCATGGTGGGTAGAGATAGGCGACTGTTTTTACTTTAATTGCACCACATGTCTACACATGTGAAAAGCAGTTCGACTTTGCACATACAAATGTGCCAGAGCCCCGTTTGGTTACTTGCACTCGCTGGTGGGATTGAACTTTTGCAAGAATCGTGGGCCATTGGAGCACTTTTTTTTTTAATCAGAAAAAGTTCCCAATGCGGGAATCGAACCTGGGTCGTAGTGGTCGAAAACCAACGGGTTAGACCATCCTTCCACCAACCCCCCAAAGCCTATAATAATGGTTCAGTATAAACAGTCTCCACACAAATTCTCCTACAAATTCACAAAGTGTGAATGTGGTTTGTAACTGTCGAATCCGCTGAGAGTTCAGTATTGAAGGACTCCAACTCCAACATTTGAACTTTTTTTTCTAGTTAAACAAGGTTACTTCCAAAAGTAATATCCCTTCCCATGTCGACATACCTCTTAATGAAGAGGCTGACAAATTAGAAGAAAAAAATGTGTCACTTACCAAGCAATAGCAATAATCTTACCTTTGAAGAAATATATAAGTATATAAAAGAAAATAAATCAAAACTGACAGCTTATACAAATCATCACTGGTACAAACCATTGAAACAATTAGAAGAACTTCAAAAACTCAATAGAAATCAACAAACAGCTTTAGAAAGACTAAGAAATGGCCATATAAAAACATTAAAATTTCAAAATGGACAAAAAAAACCTTCAATAACTGCTTGAAATACAATAGTGCGGAAGCTTCTCCGGAGCCTATCATGCACAGAACTGACAATAGAGGACCTATTTTCCAGGCCTATAACTACCATCACAAAATTGGAGAGGAGTGGACTTCAGGAATTGGTTTAACCATGGAGATAAGCAACACCATGACTCTGTATCCTCATATAATAACTACAGAAATCGGGAAAACATTGAATACAAGGATCTTTTTATGTTTGTAAATAGTAAGGACTCATATTTTAAATTTAGAAAATTCTGTAAATATATCTAATGTATATTTATTCCTGGCCAATATTCCATATATTGTGTATATCACGTTTATTAGTGTACTAGACGCCGACCCGGGCTTCGCCCCGGGATTGACCCGTGTGCATATCTACCCGAGTGATATATATTTAGATAAGATTTTTTTTTTAAATAATTGTTTTTACTCGAGGGAATGTTTGTAGTCTAGTACGTTGATATAATCAATCTATCTGAATATTAGGAAAGGTCAGGTAATTTTTTTGTAGGGTGATGCTCTGAAAAAGAACGCTATACCACTTTATCACTAAACAAATTGGCGAGTCAAAAATAAGCAACCTAAACAATCCATTAGCTTTGCAAGATAAGAACAGAAATAGAGAAATGCATGCAAAATTTTCAACACAAATCAAAATCTTTAATCCTCATTATTTTTTTTTTTTGCTTATCCCTAGTACACGTGGTACAGGCCATGATAAGCATGGTGGGTAGTTAGCGACTGCTTTTTACTGTAAGCGCACCACATGTCTACACATGTGAAAGCAGTTCGACTTTGCACTTACAAATGTGCCAGAGCCCTGTTTGGTTACTTGCACTCGCTGGTGGGGTTGGACTTTTGCAAGAATCGGAGGGCCATTGGAGCATTTGTTTTTTTTAAACAGAAAAAAGTGTCCAATGCGGGGATCGAACCCGGGTCGTAGTGGTCGTAAACCAAACGGTTTAACCAGCCTTCCACCGACCCCCCTTCCTCATCAGTAATGTATATTAGGTAGGATGAGGTTTATTTTGTTTCTATTACATTACATGGAATAGTTTTTTTTTTCTAATAAAATTTACTGACCTCTTTGTTCACTGAAACCTAAACAATGAGTATGTTAGACCACTCTTTGTTCAACCTTACACATTGTTTAGGTCTCTTATTAGGTGCAAGATGTATACTTATGCTAAAATGGTAATTTGGGTAAACATAGGTAAATTCATGTTGGGCCAGTATTGTTCAGCAAGCCAACACAGATATAACATTACGGTATGAAGCAAGTTGTGCTAAAACTAATATTTCCAATCAAATTTTCAAAAAAATAACATATACTATGTAATATAAACACATGTATGTAAAATAAACACAATAATAACCAATAATTAAAAACCATAAATTTTTCTAACACAGTATACTTCTTAAGTAAGAATACCTTACCATGAAGGTTTAAAACCCTACACATTGAAACATGTGAAAAATGTAGCATGTGTGTATGATGGGCTTGAAGAGAAAATATTTAAAAAAGATATTTATTGAAACTTTTGTAATACCACACAAAATATGCATATTTACAGTTACAACAGTTGCAGATCTTATTAGCGCTTTAAAAGGGACAATCATATATGAGCAAAGCATCCATGTACATTAGAGGACATTAGAAACATAGTGAAAAAAATATAAAAGGTAATGAATAAATTTTTTGCTAAATGAGGAAAGAAATAGCTCCACAACTTGTCTAGCACCAAAAGATGTCATTTGGAATATAGAGTTATATCTACTGATATGCAGCAAGAAGGACTTCGATAGAGGATGTAGGCCAGAGAGCAAAGAGAAAATAGGTTCTGGAGGGGACTCAATAGCAGGTAGAGAAACTCTACCTTGTTTACAACAGAGTCAAAGGGTTCATCTCTAAATCTCAAAGCAGAGCAAAACTGGCATACCCGAGACATTTGGCCTATATCGACAGATGAATCAGCTTTATAATCAATATGGGCATTATACTGCAAACCTGAAAACGGCTTATGAGTCCAAAGCTGAATACGCTGAACAGGAACTTGCATAGTTTGTGTAGCTGCGACGCGGGCTTCAGAATACCTAAGACGGCGAAGCGCACGACGCGTCTCACTTTGAAGTGGTGTCTCAATAGCTCTAGCATTCCTATATCTCCTGGAAGCAGCCGTATTCCTACCAATTAAAGGTCGGCTGCGGCGAGGCATATTCTGAAAAAAAAGATTGAGATTAATAACAAAAGCTTAAAAACCAGCAATTTATAACCAAAGCATAAAAATTACCTGTCTTTTTGAGGTAAAAATCAAAATTCTTAAATTTGTTCTTCAAAATAACCTTCCAGATATGTTAAAAAGATTATAAAAAACTAAAAGCATAATATTAAAAAAAAACTAAAAAATTAATGTACAAAACCAGTTATCATTAAAAAGCCTCAAAAATAGACCAACCGCAGGACACCGCAATGAAAAAGCATGTTTTTTGAGGAAAAAATAGAAATAATTTTCTAAAATACAAAATACAACCCCTATATGTTAAAAAAAAACTATAAATAATCTAAATATAAAATACTTAATCAAATAAATTAAAATATCTTAAATAAAATTTTGAAAAAGGACCTCAAAAAGACAAATAAATGAATCCGTTAAAGAAATCCCTCGCTTATTTAAAAATATAAATAACCTATTTTTTATATACAACCCATATATGTAGAAAATATAATAAATAAACTGTATTTAAAAGATAAAAGCAATAATTAAAAAACTCCATAAGAAAATTTAAAAAAGGACTTCAAAATGACCCATAAGAACAGAAATAGAGAAATGCATGCAACACACAAATCAAAATCTTTAATCCTCATTATTTTTTTATTTTTTATTTTTTGCTTATCCCTAGTACACGTGGTACAGGCCATGATAAGCATGGTGGGTAGTTAGCGACTGCTTTTTACTGTAAGCGCACCACATGTCTACACATGTGAAAGCAGTTCGACTTTGCACTTACAAATGTGCCAGAGCCCCGTTTGGTTACTTGCACTCGCTGGTGGGGTTGGACTTCCTCATCAGTAATGTATATTAGGTAGGATGAGGTTTATTTTGTTTCTATTACATTACATGGAATAGTTTTTTTTTTCTAATAAAATTTACTGACCTCTTTGTTCACTGAAACCTAAACAATGAGTATGTTAGACCACTCTTTGTTCAACCTTACACATTGTTTAAGTCTCTTATTAGGTGCAAGATGTATACTTATGCTAAAATGGTAATTTGGGTAAACATAGGTAAATTCATGTTGGGCCAGTATTGTTCAGCAAGCCAACACAGATATAACATTACGGTATGAAGCAAGTTGTGCTAAAACTAATATTTCCAATCAAATTATCAAAATAATAACATATACTATGTAATATAAACACATGTATGTAAAATAAACACAATAATAACCAATAATTAAAAACCATAAATTTTTCTAACACAGTATACTTCTTAAGTAAGAATACCTTACCATGAAGGTTTAAAACCCTACACATTGAAACATGTGAAAAATATAGCATGTGTGTATGATGGGCTTGAAGAGAAAATATTTAAAAAAGATATTTATTGAAACTTTTGTAATACCACACAAAATATGCATATTTACAGTTACAACAGTTGCAGATCTTATTAGCGCTTTAAAAGGGACAATCATATATGAGCAAAGCATCCATGTACATTAGAGGACATTAGAAACATAGTAAAAAAATATAAAAGGTAATGAATAAATTTTTTTGCTAAATGAGGAAAGAAATAGCTCCACAACTTGTCTAGCACCAAAAGATGTCATTTGGAATATAGAGTTATATCTACTGATATGCAGCAAGAAGGACTTCGAAGAACCACGTAATAAAATAAAAAAGAAACTTGATCTCATCAAGTAACCACGTAATAAAATAAAAAATAAACTTGATCTCATCAAGTAAGGCTTCAACTTTTTTCGGTATAAAATATGAAAACTATAAAATAAAAGTATCTTACCATGTATAATTTTATAATTATTTATATAATATATTTATAATTTTATATATAAAAAAGATAGAAAAAATTTAGCAAGAAGCGGAAAGTAAACACTTTTGAAAGTATAAATACTTTTACTCTGTTGAATTTTTTTGTATTTTATCGATAACAGCAAAGTTATGTATTTTAAAGTTAGGGAAAAATATTTTGATGTTAAGCAAAACCTGCTCCATCTCGTTTTACATAAATGTTGAAAATTTGGTCGAAATTGATGCATTGTAACGAAAGTTTTTAGTGATGTACTCTTATGAAATTTGCATTTTATTAATATACACATCTATAAAGAGCTAAAAAAAGAGTCATGGTCAAGTTTGAGTTGTTGTACATCTAATTACGACACAACCTTAACAGCATCCATCCTCACTGAAGACACAAAAGTTGCCTGTTATGCAGATTATATAGCCATATGGCACACAAGTAGCAGTATAGAAATATCAGAAAAATACTGAACACATCAATGAGAGGACTGGAGAAGTGGGCAATGAAACTCAAAATGACAATAAACCCAATAAACACAAACCTATAGGTCTCCTTCACTGACAGGAAAAAAGGCATGAATTTAACTCCAAAATAAGCATAAACAACCATATATAACCAAATTACCTAGGTGTGATACTTGATGAGGAATTGCGATTTACAGAACACATAATTAGCACCTCAAATAGAGCTACCAGAAACCTAAACATTAAGAGAAGGCTATGTGGAACAAATTGGGGAGCAAAACCCAAAACCCTAAGTACAACATATACCACCTTATAAAATAAAAGGATTTAAAAGCGCGAATGTTTCTTTTATACATAAAACAAACTTCTACTGTCCTTACTGCGATGAAAAATATATTGGGAGGGCTTGGCTCATCAGTGGTGAACCCTCCCAGCGGTTTCGCCAATTTAATCCACCAGACCGCTTCTCAGAGCTCTAATACTGTATTGGATCATTCTGCTTTTATATGCTACACTGAAGGATGGAATCTTAGAAATGGTTTTCAAGTAAACTATGGACATAAGCTTATAGGACAGTAGCATTACATTCAAATATTTGCTTCGAGCAATGCTCTTCAGCAAACTATAAAGACAAGGCCAGTTAGGCATAAATTAACATAAAGCGATAACGCGCCATCTATACATATAAAATAAAAGGATTTAAAAGCGCGAATGTTTCTTTTTATGTATAAAAGAAACATTCGCGCTTTTAAATCCTTTTATTTTATATGTATAGATGGCGCGTTATCGCTTTATGTTAATATACCACCTTAATAAGGTCAATAATGGAATATGCAACTATAAATTTTGTCATATATAATATGACCATTAACTGATGATATAATATGACCATTAACAATAAACAAGCCTATTATATAGGTGGATTGGATGTTTTCTGGAATCGTTTTAACAAATGTTCGTTAGGAAAACCTTTACTCGGATAAAAACCAGGCGAAGCCTGGTACATTAGCTAAATACAGTTATTTACAAATCTTCGTTTGTTGCAGGATGCTATTCCTTCAACTTCAAATTACCGAGTGGACCAATTAATACTGATTTTTTCCAACTTATTGAGTATTTTTCAAGGGACCGGGAAATTTTTCAAATTATCGAGAGTATAGACAAGTATAGATTCAGTAGGGATTGGATGTTTGATAGAATCATTTTAGCAAATGTTTATTAGGCAAACCTTTACTCGGGTAAAAATCGGGCGAAGCCGGGAACATATATATATATTTTTGTCGGCTATGCACGCCCTGAATAAGTAACTAATTGGGCATTATATAAATGCCCAGCGCATATATCCAAACTGATATACATGTGTTATATCACGTTTATAGATGTGTATATCACGTAATTCCCATTTGGAATTCCTTTTTATTTTCGTCCAGATTTTTATAACTCACAATTCATTACAAATCATGGAAATTTTGGAGAATTTCTGTCGAAAATCGGGACAACGGATGATCCTAGCTGCTTCTGTGGAAAAGAAAACCAAGACTCAATACATTTATTGATAGAATGTCCATATTTCACAGCTACAGAAGTAATCATTTTTATCTAATCGAAGAAATGCGGGAATTTGTATATAATGAGGACACCTACGTCTGTAATGTAAAATTTTTGTAAATTCATTTTAGATTTTCTTTTCTGTTTGAGAAAACCAACCTTTCAGTTTTAATTTTGTTTTTAGTCTTGTTTATTGAATTGTATATAAGCTGCTAAAATGTATTTAGGGGCAAGTATCCCAAGCTGCCATCGCATCCAATATGTCAAATAATTAAAAATGAAATAATATATGTCATAATTTGTACATAACTGGATGTAACCCCACCACAATATGTATGCAATAAATGTTTTAAAATATTTTAATAAAAACAAGGCTCAGAAATCTGGGAGAAAGATTTAGAGAAAGGCCATCAAAGAGGAAGCAATCATTAGCAGGTTTTATTATCCAGGAACTCATAAAACTGGGTTCAAGAACCTAGTATTTCCTGGATCAGGTCAGAACAAGTCCAGAACAAAGAGATAGCAAAGACCCAATGAGAGAATAGGAGAATTAGCTAGGAACCAATAGAAAGCTTACACGTCTCAAACACCAGCCAATCAAAACCCTGAATAGTTTTCGTGTTAAATCGCGTACTGGGTTTAGTCAGTTGGGACCTGGACAGCATCGAGTTAGCACCTGGACCGACCAAGGAACCGGTTAGGAGCCAGCCACCACCCTCTCAAACGATCAGATAAGTCTAATTCTCAATCATGTGAACAGCCATAGTTAATAGCCCACTCCGCCAAATAGCTTCAACCCCTTTCTCCCTAGATCGCTAGCCTTTTCCAATCCAAATCCTGTGTTTATTTCGTTATTTTCCCCTGTGAGAACACCTTGTCACTTCAGCAATGACTGCGCCCATCAATTCAATCAATCACCAATCAATTCAACCCATCAATCCCAAAAGGTAAACGTCCCGACGTTACATATATATTTGAATATGTTCTTATTTTCAGATTAAACTATTTCTACTGTCTCTACTGCAATCTAGTATATATATACTGTATATGTATATACACTATGCACTAATCTATATATATAAAAATGAATGTATGTGTGTGTGTGTGTGACAATTTGACAATTAAAAATTATTTATTGTCATCTTATACAATATTACATTGATTTATCAACGAGAGAGAGAGAGAAGAAAATATATACAAAAAGAATTAAATATATACATATATAATACAAATTTACAAGGGGGATAAAGGTAGGAGACCTCGGCGCTGGAGGGTCCTGGACCAGGCGATGAGCGGGTCCTCCACCGCTTCTCCGAGCCCAACCTGGACAAAGTAGCGATAGATTCGCAACTTTGCCGACGCCAGGATGGAAAGGGCGTCGTCCTCAAGGCCGGACCCGCCGAAGATCCAAGCCTGCAGGTCAGGGGGCCGCCCTATGATGTTGAAGGCCTCTCTAATGAGGGGCCTGATGGAGGGACAGCACCAGTAACCGTGGCTGAGGGAGCGGTCGATTACCCGCAGGCAGGACAGGAGGGGCCGACCGAGGCAGGATGGGCCGGATGGGGCAGGGCGTGGAAGGCCAACTTGAGGGCCGCGTCGGCCTCGTGGCCCGAGAAGGCGCAGCGCCGCAGCGAGGCCCAGTCGATCCTAGATGGTGGTGGACCGATGGTGGGCGACCATCTCGAGGTGAACCTTGAGATGGGCGTGGCGGCGAGGCGCGGGCGATCCAGGGCCCGTCGGGCCGAGCGGGTCGTGAGGCCGTTGAGGAACGGCGTAGCCGTCCCTCGCAGCACCACGGCCGCAGCTAAAGAGCTAGATGAGGGTGCAGACTCCGCCCCGAAGCCCACGGCGTTCTCGGAGGTCAGCCTCCGACAGAAGGGGCCCAGGGCCGCGGCGTCAGCCAGGGCCGAGCGCGTAGGTCGGGCGGTGAGGTGGTCCTCCACGGTGAGGTCCCGGACTCGGGCTCCGCGCCAGCGGGCGGGGGCCAGGAGGTCGGGAGGGCGGAGGAACCGGCAGCCGCCGATGATGGGGAGGTCCAGCAGCTGAGCCGTGGGGACCGCCCGGTGGTTGAGGCCCAGGATGTTGGAGGCCTCCTCCCAGAGCTTCAGCAGCTGGAGACGGCGGGGCTGGAGGCGGGTGCCGTCCGGTGGAGGGTGGATCCAGGCTTTCCCGCTTCTGCCCCCGCGGAGCGCGACCTGTACCCCCTTGAGGCAGGCGAGCTGGAGCTGGGTCGCGAGGTCGAGAAGGCCGAGGCCTCCGATGGCAACTGGCCTCGCCATGACGTTGGCGGGAAGCCACGCCGTGTGGTCTGGCCCCCAGACGAACCTCGCCAGTCGGGCCTGCAGCTTGGCGATGGTCGGGGGTGATGGGAGGTATCCATGCAGGTGGTGCTGGATCGTGGACCCCACCAGCGTGTTCGCCGCTCTTGCTCGTCCGACGAGGGAGAGGCCGCGGGTGAAGGGCGTCCATCTGCGGCACGCAGTCTCCAGGAGGGCCAGGAGATGCTGCTCCCGGTGGGCGACGGTGCTCCTGGGGGTGATGTCGAGCCCGAGGACCCTGATGGAGGTGGTCAACCAGGAGGCGCCGAGAGGGGAATCGCCGCGGTTGCGCCAGGCGCCGCACCAGAGGCCAGCGCTCTTCCGGAGGTTCACGCCAACTCCGGAGGCCTGCTTGTATTCTTCGAAGACGGTCGCCACCCGTTCGAAGTCTCCGTCGCGATGAAATAGGAGGACGATGTCGTCGGCGTAAGCGATGACATTGCCCACGCCGAGGGTCAACTTCAGGCGACGTAGCAGCGGCCCCGTGGCGATGCTGAAGAGTGCGGCACTCACGGCGTAACCCTGTCTTAGGCCGTTGAGGAGGGGGAAGGCGGTGGTGTAGAAGCCTCCGGCCCGGATGGTGGCGTCCGCCCCGGCGTAGAGGATGTTGATCCAGGCCCTGAAGGCTGGCGGGAGGCGGAGGGACGTTAGCAGGGACTCCAAGAAGCCGCGGTCTAGTGAGTCAAAGGCGGACTCCAGGTCTACGCCCATGACGGCCAGCGGCGAGCTCAGGGCGGTGGCCTCCTCGATGGCGTCCGTCACCATGGCGATGTTCCATGACGGGGACCTCCCGGGGACGGCGTAGGTCTGGCATTCCGGCACCAGGGTACGCAGGTGGGGCTTGAGGCGCCGGTGAAGGATGGCGGCCAGGACCCTGTAGTCGGCCGAGGGCAGCGCGACAGGCCTGTAGCCATCAAGGCCGCGACCTCCGCGGGCCTTGGGCACGAGGCAGATGGAGCTGCGCCGCGTCGACGGAGGTAGGGCACTGCGGAGCCGTGATGCCGCGAACACCCGGGCCAGAGCTTCCGCGAAGAAGTCCTCGTTGAAGGCGACGAGGAGCTCGCACGGCAAGCCGTCCCAGCCGGGGGCCTTTCCGCGAGGGAGGTGCTCGATGGCGTTGGAGATCTCGCTGGGGCTGATGTCCGGCCGGTGGAGCGGGTCCTCCTCACTCAGCTCGCGGGTGGTGGTGGGCGCGCTGCTGGCGATGAAGGCAGCTCCCGCAGCTGGATCGGTGGTGGGACGGGCGAAGCGGGGCCGGAAGGTCGCGAACGCCCTCCGCCGAAGCTCGGGGCCCTCGATGATGTTATCCTGCTCGTCCCTGATGACGCTGACCGGTCGTCGGAGGCGGATGGCGCGTGCTAGGTCCGGCAGCGATGGGTAGTCGGCCCGGATGGAGGAGGCCTCGAGCTGCGCCGCGATATAGCGCCTTGCCCTGTAGATGTAGCTGTCGCTGGCAGCGTGGCGCGGATCGTGCAGGGATCTGGCCTCCGCCAGCTGTCCCGCCTTGATGGTGGTCCACCTGTCCCATAGGATCCCGTCGTCGTCATCGTGCGCCGTGTCTTCCTCGAGCTCCCGATGTAACAAGCCAGATGTTCGAGAACGAGGCCCGAGCGGAGCATCGCGGCCAAGCGAGGCTGGGTGGGGGAGGAGACGGCGGTGGTGGGCGGGCCCACCTGGAGCAGCACGAGGCGGTGGTCCGAGAGGTGGTAGTGGCTGGTCGCGTAGATGGACACGCGATCCAGGACTCCAGCAGGGACGAGGATCCGGTCCAGGCGTTTGGATTCGACTTGGTCGCCGTGCATGGCGACTCTGGTGGGCAGGTGGGCGGCGTCGAACTGGGTGGCCACGTCGACCAGCGCGGCCAGGTCCAGAAGAGCGGCGAGGGCATCCGACGATGATGATGACGAGGGGCCCCGATCCCTGATGTTAAAATCGCCGATGATCCAGCAGGCTCCCTCCTCCTCCTGTGCCGCTGTCGCCGCCAGGAGCTCCAGTTGCCGGTTTCTCTCCCGGGGTTCATGCGCCAGATGAACGGCGATGGCCGTCATCTCCTCGCCGCGGACATCTATGGTTGCCAAGGCGATGTGGCCCGGCCACAGGATGCGTTGTTGTAGCACGGCTACGCCTGGTCCGAAGACGCAGGCGAGTCCGGATCCCGAGATGGCTACGGGATGGGCCAATACAACAGCACTGTAGCCGAGGCAGAGGTCTTGGCCGCTGCCCAGATGAAATGCGTTTGTCTCCTGGACAAACGCGATGTCCACGTGATGTTGCCTGAGGAGATGACAAAGGACAAGGCTCCTCCCCCGAGTGGCGAGCCCTCGCGCGTTGATGCTGGCGATGCGGAAGCTCATTGTTGCCCTCCTGTAGGCATCTTCCCCAAGGTCTTCCGGAGGGTCTTGCGGATGGTGTGGTTGGAGTCTGGAACCGAGGCTATGATGGTGTTGGCCAGCTCTTTGAGGGCGGCGACCTGTGCCACTGTCAGCAAGTGCGCTCGGTTCTTCATGGTGGTCTCAGAGGAGAGGAGCTTCTGAGCCTCCTCGCTTTTAAGGTCGGGGAGCCCGTTCCAGTCGATGGAGAGGCTGGGGGACTTCCTGAGGTGCTCCAGCAGCTGTTCGAGTGTGGCCTTTCCCCGGGCAGGCGTGGCTGGAGGTGAGGACAGCTTCTCCTCTGACATCACGTGGGCGAGCGGAGGGATGCGAGGCTCGGGGGGCCGCGGGGCAGCCAGGGAAGCAGGGTGGGCAGCAGGGGCGGGGTGGGTGTGATCCATCTGTTCGGCAGGCTGGTGTGCCGAGGGGATCGCCTGAGCCTCGGTTGAAGTCTTCGCCGGGTGGACAGGGGGCGCCGGTGTTGCGGGCTCAGGTGCCGGCTTTCTTGGCTGCTGAGGAGGAGGAGGAGGGGGAGGCCTTGCGTCGGTGGGAGACGCTGCTTGCCTGGGGTTGCCGTTCCCTTGCCTGGCGAGCGCTGGGCAGTTGGCTCTGCGGTGGCCCTGTTTACCGCATTTGGAACACTTGATTCCAAAGGAGAGGAAGGCCGACAGGGTGTCTCCCTTGGAGTGTATGGTCAGTCGGGTGGGCAGCGTCTCCAGCCTTACGCCCTCGCGGAGTAGGATGAACGCTTCCCGGCGGCCGTCGGTGAAGGTGAACTCCCCCATTTTGACCAGGATGGGGGCGATGGAGGTGACCCTCCCAAATTGGCCCAGGGCGGTCGCGATGGTGCTGTCCTCCACAAAGCCGGGCAGGTTGGCCACGACTACGCGCTCCGCCCTCTTGCGGAAGGGGAAGACCTTGAGGGTCGTTCCCTCGATTTCCAGGCCGTTCGCGACCAGACGGTTCGCGAGGTCCTTGTTCGCGAGGCCCACGATGTAGTGGCCGTTCATTCGATTAAATTGCGTAATGTGTTTTGGCCCCCCGAGTAGCATGCTCATGGCCTTGAGGTAGGAGTAGTCTGGGATGTCTGGGCACAGCTCCACGAAGACGTAGTTCTCGTGGTTGGTTGTGGCCTGCCTCGCCTTGGCGTCGGCGATGTTGGCGCGTGTCGCCTTGATCTCCTGAGGCGGCACTGCCCTCGGCCCTGTTGGCCGCTTCCGCTGCTGCTGGGTGCTGCGCTGCTCTCCAGGCCTGTTGTGCTGCCTTGCAGCGGGCTCAGGTGATGTAGAGCCGCGGCGCCTCTTCTTGCCCTTCACGAATGTGTCGCCGTCGTTGGCGTCCACCTCCGCCATCTCGCTGTCGGCCCAGTTGAGCGAGGCCGGGCTAGCTGGAGTTGCGCTGGTCGAAGCAGCAGTCTTCGGTGCCGTGACGTCACCACGCTTGGCGGCCAGATTTGCATGCCTTCCGCCTGCCGGCGAATTTGCATTTCTTTGAAATTCAGTAGAATTTTCATTAGATTTCATCTCAATTATGTTTTTCGGCGATAATTCCTCGCCTGGTTGAGACAGGATGCTGGGCCTTTCAGGCACTTGTTCAGCAGAGCCTGGGCTACCTTTCGGTACCGAATTCGGCATGTTTACCGACATTTGCACACACGCCAGAGGCGAAAACGGCGGAGCTCGCGAAAGCGTGGCCGCTCGCTCGAGTGTGTGTGTGTGTGTGTGTCTGTTTGTCCTTTATGCCTTACCAAACCACTCATTGGAACGCCATGAAACTTTGGGAAGTTATTTAGTATAGTACTGGGAAGGTTTCTAGCAAATAAAATTTTGAAATAACTTTTCGCTTTAAAATAATCAAGATAAATATTCTAATTTATCTGTTATAATTCAACAATCTGCTCTAAATATTATCATGATGATACGATGATTTTGTAATGTAGAAAATTAGGAAAGACAAAATTCAGGATGACACGGCAATTTATTTGAGACAAGAATAATGATACAATTCATAGGCAAGATACTATTCCTTTAACTTCCAATTACCGAGGGAACCAATTAATATTGATTTTATTCAACTTATCGAGTATTTTTCAAGGGACCGGGAAAAAATGTTCACTTTATCGAGAGATTCGTTAGACAAACCTTTACTCGGGTAAAACCCGGGCGAAGCCGGGTACGTCCGCTAGTATTTGAATAAAAATAAATTTGTATAAAGTTGTATAAAAACAAAATATTTCAGCGCAGATCTGCATCATGGGACCCAAAAAATACAAAACAGAAGAAGAAAGGAAGCAAGCAAAAGCAGAGCAAGATAAACTAAGATATGAAAATTTAAAGCAGAAAGAGGCTGCATCTGCTCAAAATGGGGATATTTCTGATAGAGCAAAAAGGCTCCAAAAAATTGCAGCATCTCAACGTAAAAGAAGGTTAGACGAAAGTTTGGAAGTCCAAGTGAAACGAAAGAAGGACAATGCTACCCGGCAGCGCAATTCTCGAAATAATGTGCGCCTTAATGAAAATGTAGAGCAACGGCTATCCCGACTGAATCAAGATGCGGAATCTCATCGGCGACAACGAGAAAATGAATCGGAACTAGAAACAGCAGCAATATAGCTGAAATAATGGACCGTATTACTGGAGAGGACACTGTTTACAAAAGTGATGATACTGTGGAATAATGGCGTCCAGACGGCTTGGGTGACAGTAAACAAACATGCCGGCGGCGCCAGCCGCCAACAAAGGAGCCGCCGACAAAGGATCAGAACACGGCTTGGTCTGCTACCGACCGAGTTGGGTGTTTTCCTCTGTCCTCTTACGTTGTATTAAATAAAGTTAGTTAGAAGGAGATTTTTACCCCCCTCCTTTCTGCTATTTAGTGATCTTATTTAAATCCTTGCAACAGCCCACAAAGAATCATCACAGCGAATTCTTCTACCGAATCTCGCTTCAGTGTTTTGTGAAACTATTACCCGACACTTCTTCATAAAGTGGCGTCCCGCGGGTGGGCTTCTGACAAGGCAAGATCAAGTGGATTAACGGCGGAGTACAAGTTCAAGACTTAAGATAAGTACCTTTTGTTTTACCCTCTGTTTATAGTGTTTTTTTTTTGTTTTTTTTTTTTTAAATGGAAATTTTAAAAAGACATAGAAATGTATTTAGAAAGCGACTAACCCGCTGCTTGAAGACGACAGAAGAGTTTCTGTCAAGTACTCCACCGATACCTGTAGAGGACATTGAATATAATAGAGAGATAATTGAAGAAACTCACAGTGAACTTCTTGTGATCCAAGGCAAGATAAGAGACTTCATGCTAACTTCAGACGTTAGCGAAGAGGAACTAGAGCAAGACGATGAGGAAGCCTTGCAATATACCCAGAGATATAAGAGGATATATAAAAAATGTCTCGCTCTTGTTGAACCCAGGATCACTGCATCCAGTCCCACGACCAGTGAAGTGAGCTTCGCTTCTAGCTCACACCATAGAACTGTAAAACTACCCAAGATAGAATTAAAGAAGTTTACAGGAGATATAAAAGATTGGTTGGGATGGTGGGCACAGTTCAAAAAGATACATGTCGATCCCACTTTAGAAGACAGCGACAAGTTTCAATATCTTGTACTGTCTATGTCGCCGGGAACCAGAGCTAGTAAACTGGTTGATAGTTACCCCCTGACTGCCGAGAATTACCCCAAAGTTATAGAAACTTTGACAGAAAGATTTGGAAGGCCTGAAATGTTGCAACAAGTCTATGTCAGGGACCTTATACGCCTTATGATCGATTGCTCCTCCAAACAACAGTTGAAGGTGACTTCATTTTATGATGAGTTGGTGACTCATTTGAGAGCATTGGAATCCTTAAAGATTGAGGCCAGACAGATGTCTGTATTTATATTTCCAATGATTGAGGCATGTCTCTCAGAGGAACTCACGAAGGCTTGGCAAAGTAGCCCCCTCCATGATGTCAAGATTGATGCTAATGATTCGATTCAAACTAGAGTTGACCTAATTATGGAGTTTCTCCAAAAGAAAGCTGCAGCAGAACAAGACAGAGCCTTAGCTGGATCCAAGTTTAGACTTAGATCTCTTAAACAGGATAGAAACGTGGGCAGACAATCACATCCTGCTAAGATACCTACAGCCTCTGGAATATTTGCTGGACGTGCCCAGAATTGCATCTTTTGTAATAAAGATCATAAAAACACAGAATGTCTTGCTGCGCGCAGAATGAGCATTAAAGAAAGAAGAGAGCGTATTAAAAACGCTAAATGTTGTTTCCCCTGCCTCCAACCAGGTCATATCTCTTCTAATTGTAGAAGGCGCATAACTGAATGTATTCTATGTAGGAAGAAGCACCTTGATATTTTATGCCCTCTTAATGCTCCTGGACGAGAGTCAGCGGATGAAGACAAGGAACAGGTGGAAGACTGTTACGTTTCTCCTACAGTTGAAAACGGAGTTTCATTCTCCGGTCTTAGCGCTTCGTCTCTGATTTTGCTACAGACTCTGAAGATTGAGGTCGAAGGTGCGACTTCGGCGAAAGTAGTGCGTGCCCTCCTTGACACAGGTTCCCAACGATCCTATATTTTGTCTAAAACTGCCCAGGATCTCGGACTATCTCCCATTGGCCAGGAATCACTTAAACATGTGGTGTTTGGAGGTCATACTAGTGAAAGTGTCCACCAAGAATACAGAGTCAATTTGGGTCATGCATCGGGGAATTTTAAGATGGTAGCGAAGCTTCTTGACCAACAAAAAATCTGTGGTAACCTACCAAGATTGAGCCGCGGGCCATGGTTGAAAGAACTCAAAGCCCGCAGAATCTGGGTTCCTGATATTGGAAAAGATGACATGGAAATTGAAATACTTCTAGGATGCGATGTATTGGGATCTATTTTCATGATGAAATCTTGTGTGTTGTCAAATGGCTTGACTGCGTCGCAGACGCGTTTCGGATGGACTTTAATGGGAGAATGTCAGCCAGGTAGTGACGTTTCACTCGCTCATCATGTCACAACGATGACAATTTCGGAGAGCAGTATAACCAATCTGTGGAATCTCGATGTTATTGGCATTATGGATCCTATTGAGGTTAAACAGAGAGATCAAAGAGACGCACTGGCGCGTCGACATTTTCTAAAAACAGTCCAACATTCTGTCTCTGGAAGATATGTTGTTTCCCTCCCGTGGACTGTAGAGAAAGCTAAAATCGCGGACAACAGGGAGGTTGCTATGAAGAGATTAGAACAGACGACTAAGAAATTAATCTCTTTGAATCTTTATGAGGACTATGATGATATTTTCCGAGGCTGGTTGGATGATGGGATAATTGAGAAAGTCCCAGCTGAACAACACGACGCTGAGGCCTTCTACCTGCCTCATCGTCCTGTGGTGAAACTCTCCAGTGGGACTACGCCTATAAGGCCTGTCTTTGATGCTTCTAGCAAGGTCTATAGATCCCCATCTTTAAATGACTGTCTTGAAAAGGGACCTAACCTCATAGAGATGATTCCCAACCTTATGCTAAGGTTTAGAAATGGCAAGTTTGGTGTCGTGGCAGACATTAAGAAAGCGTTTCTTCAGATTGAGGTAAATGAAAGGGACAGAGATTACCTGCGTTTTCTATGGTATTCCCAAAATGGAGAAAAGACAGAAGTATTCAGACATAGACGTGTCGTTTTCGGCGTTAACTGTAGTCCTTTCATTTTGGGGGCAGTAATAGAATACCACCTGTCTAATATTCGACCTGAACATAAACCGTTAGCTCAGAGGTTGCAGAAATCCTTTTATGTGGACAATTTAATCACAAGCGTGAACTCTTTTGAAGAGTTAAAAGATCTCAAATTGACCGCAACGTCCTTCATGGATAATGCTAGGTTGGAGCTAAGCCGTTGGGAGCATAGTCTGGACGTGGCCCTCCGATACTTACCCCTTTGAAAGAGCAGAGATATCTAAAGTGCTTGGTGTATGTTGGGATAAAAGGGAAGATTGTTTGTCATGTGAAATTTCCGTAGCCTTACCCCCCAAGATAACCAAAAGGAGTATCCTGTCCTGCTTAGCTCAGATATATGACCCTATTGGATTTCTGAACCCAATATTGATAAAGCCTAAAAATTATATTGCAAAAGGTTTGGATAAAGCGCGATAACCAGTTGGGTACCTTTGTCGGGAATCGCGTGAAGGAGATATGCAGACTTAGTGATCCTGGAAATTGGAGATATGTTCCTAGCGAGTGCAATCCAGCTGATTTACCATCCAGAGGATGCAGCCTCTCCCGACTGATACAGTCTAGATGGTGGGAGGGCCCTTCCTGGTTAAAACTCTCCGAAGAATAATGGCCTTCCAGGTATAAAGACCTGAATGAAGAAGAAATCTGTGTGAAAAGAATGCTCGGAACATCAACATTAACATATCAACAATTGATGACCCTGCTGTGTCATACAGAGGCAGTGATGAATGGAAGGCCCATGACTTATGTCAGCGACGATCCGAATGATCTTGTGTCAATATCACCTTCCATGTTTCTACAAGAACAGACAGATGTCGAGTTTCCCGAGTGCCAGAATATGGGATCTAATCCAACGACACAAAAACTGCGCTATTTAAGCAAGCTGAGGGAGGAGTTGAAATCACGATTCAGGAAGGAATATTTGTCCCTCCTGGTCCAGAGAAACAGACGCATTTACAATTCAAAACTCCAGGCTGGGGATGTTGTCCTTGTTGGTATGGACAATAAAAAGCGTAACTTCTGGCCATTAGCAGTGATCGAGGAGATATTATTTGGAAGAGATGGAGTGAATAGATTAGTGAAGGTGAAAACCGCAGTAGGAACCTTCCTAAGACCTATTCAGAAAATATATCCCTTGGAAATATCATCAACAGCAGCTTCTTCGCGTTTGCTGAACGATAAAGTGAAAACTGCAAAAATACAGACTAGATCGGGAAGAACCATTTGTATACCCAACCGATTGGACGATTATTATTGTTTTTCTGTGTGCCTAGATAAAAACAGGTGGGAGTATGTGGAATAATGGCGTCCAGACGGCTTGGGTGACAGTAAACAAACATGCCGACGGCGCCAGCCGCCAACAAAGGAGCCGCCGACAAAGGATCAGAACACGGCTTGGTCTGCTACCGACAGAGTTGGGTGTTTTCCTCTGTCCTCTTACGTTGTATTAAATAAAGTTAGTCAGAAGGAGATTTTTACCCCCCTCCTTTCTGCTATTTAGTGATCTTATTTAAATCCTTGCAACAGCCCTCAAAGAATCATCACAGCGAATTCTTCTACCGAATCTCGCTTCTGTGTTTTGTGAAACTATTATCCTACATTTCTTCACAGATACTGTCGTAACAGATGAAGATGATCAGCGTGAGAATTATCCGGTAGAATTTTTAAATTCCTTATCGCCATCAGGAATGCCTCCTCATCGTTTGAGGCTTAAGATCGGCGCTATCGTGATGCTTCTTAGAAATCTGAATACCAAAAAAGCCCTTTGTAACGGCACACGCTTAATAGTTACAAATTTGCTCCCTAATGTTATTGCGGCAAAAGTTATAACGGGATCTGCTGCTGGTGACGACGTCTTCATTCCAAGGATTGATCTTTGTCCTTCCGAAATCAAACTGCCATTTAGACTAAAACGGCGTCAATTTCCCATTAAGCTTGCTTTTGCCATGACGATCAATAAGTCTCAGGGACAAAGTTTGAAAAAAGTTGGAATATATTTACCACAGCCGGTATTTGGTCATGGCCAACTGTATGTGGCGTTTTCACGTGTAAAGGAAAAAACAGGAGTTAAAGTCCAAGTCATCAATACACATCTCAAGGACGCCTTTTGACGGACAGTGACAAAGTATTCACAAAAAATATTGTCTATAAGAACATTCTGCAAAATTAAATATTTCCTTTTAATTTTCTACTAACAAAACATCTATTCGTCTGCAATGCAAACATCTTAATTAAAAAAATTGCTTTAGTAATTTTTAATTGTTATTTTCATTGCATATTTATGATATAGGTTCATTCAAAAAACTTTTACCGCAGTTTAGAATATATATCTATATATTTATCTATTTACTTATATATTCACTGGCCGTGTGACCATTTAGAACCTTGCGGAAAGTTATAGGGTCATTTTTTTGTGATTTTTTTTTGTTTCGATTTTATTGAAAAAAAAAACGATATGGTGCCTTTAAAAAACGATCTTTATTACTATGCAGTTTTCTATTTAGTAAATATACCTAATTAATTAACATAATTAAGGATATTATGCAATCGACATGATGAAATCTTTATGAAAATTCACATTTTTATTTTTATATTTTCAAGACACACACAGTTTGGGGCGGGACGTTTCACAAGAGAGACATCCACGGCGCCAATTTATAATTGTAACGAATAGTATTTTAATTAAAACATTTTAAAAACACACAGTTTGGAACGGGACGTTTCACAATGTGAAGTTCACGGATAGATTTTGGTCAGAATGGATAAAATAAAAAAAGTGTCAAGGGATGGGAATCGAACCCACGACCTTCCGCTTACCGGGCAGATGCCATGACCACTAGGCTACCCTGGACATATTTTTCCGTTCATAAAGTTAATATATGATGCCAATATATATAATAATTGTATAAACGAATGCAAGACAAAATCACCGCGAATGTTTCTTTTTTTTAAGGCAATTTCTTTTTAAGGCAATTATCGTTTTGCACAATTACTTAATCTTTTAAAATAAATAACAATACTTAAATGAAAATATGTTTCTTTAAATAAATAAAATAAACTTTTAAATCGGTAACCTTTATGAGAACCTTTAAATATATATGATATAGGCTTAGCAAAATACGATTATGCTTTATGAAGATTTCTAGTTGTTATGGTACTCACGTATGTTGTAGTTACGAGGACATCCCTTTAGATATAAACAAATATATATTTATTTAGGGAACGACTTGTTCCATTACATATATTTGTTAAAACAAGTTAGCGGTAAACATCAGCAAGGTTTAAGGTAGTTGTTGGAAGTTGCGTCATCGTAGTGACGTCAGCATCTATGATGATTAAAGTCAAAGTTTGCGTAACAATATATAAGTACCTTTAATCGATAATCTTTATAAGAATAAAATATGTAATTCATTAAATAGAAATTTAATTTTTACTATCTCATTTACATTTTATTGTATTATATTATATACTAGACGCCGACCCGGGCTTCGCCCCGGGATTGCCGTGTGTGCATATCTACCCGAGTGATATATATTTAGATAAGTTTTTTTTTTTTAAATAATCGTCTTTACTCGAGGGAATGTTTGTAGTCTAGTATGTTGATATAATAAATCTTTCTGAATATTAGGAAAGGTCAGGTAATTTTTTTGTAGGGTGATGCTCTGAAAAAGAACGCTATACCACTTTATCAATAAACAAATTGGTGAGGCCAAAATAAGCAACCTAAACAATCCATTAGCTTTGCAAGATAAGAAAAGAAATAGAGAAAGGCATGCAAAATTCTCAACACAAATCAAAAGCTTTAATCCTCATTAGTAATGTATATTTGGTAGGATGAGGTTTATTTTGTTTCTATTACATTACATGGAATAGATTTTTGTTTTTCTAATAAAATTTACCGACCTCTTTGTTCACTGAAACCTAAACAAAGTGTATGTTAGACCACTCTTTGTTCAACCTTACACATTGTTTAGGTCTCTTATTAGGTGCAAGATGTATACTAATGCTAAAAAGGTAATTTGGGTAAACATAGGTAAATTCATGTTGGGCCAGTATTGTTCAGCAAGCCAACACAGATATAACATTACGGTATGAAGCAAGTTGTGCTAAAACTAATATTTCCAATCAAATTATCCAAAAAATAACACATACTATGTAATATAAACACATGTATGTAAAATAAACACAATAATAACCAATAATTAAAAACCATAAATTTTCCTAACACAGTATACATCTTAAGTAAGAATACCTTACCATGAAGGTTTAAAACCCTACACATTGAAACATGTGAAAAATGTAGCATGTGTGTATGATGGGCTTGAAGAGAAAATATTTAAAAAGATATTTTTTGAAACTTTTGTAATACCACACCAAATATGCATATTTACAGTTACAACAGTTGCAGATCTTATTAGCGCTTTAAAAGGGACAATCATATATGAGCAAAGCATCTATGTACATTAGAGGACATTATAAACATAGTGAAAAAATATAAAAGATAATGAATAAATTTTTTGTTAATTGAGGAAAGAAATACCTTAAGAAAGAGCTTCTTGATAAACACAATATTTTTGTGCTGCCATTAGGTGCGAGAATAAAAAGATTATTGGAGGAACTAACGCGTGAGCAGGCAACATAAAGCTGGCCATGGGAAAAACATGCAACCTGAAGATCAATTCCAGCCCATTTCAATGTTTGACCTTGTGCTTTGTTAATTGTCATTGCAAAGCACAACTTAACAGGAAATTGAAGTCTTTTAAAATGAAAGGGCAAATCTGAAGATATAATGGTAATCCTAGGAATCATAACCTTCTCACCAGTGCCGCATCCAGTCAAAATAGTCGCCTCCAGCAGATATCTGTGTAAGCTGTTAACTTGCAACCGAATACCATTACACAATTTTGGGGGATTAAGATTTCTTAACAATATAATCGGGGCGCCAACCTTTAGGGTAAGACTGTGCACAGGCATTCCAGGCGGATTGATTGAATTTAAAAATTCAATGGGATAATGCACAGAATCATTCGGATCTACAACAGTGTCTATTGACAAATAAGTTCTTTAAGGAGCGATAAATTTACCGAGGATATATTCATTTATCTTGTCCACAGCATCATTTCTTGGTGCTAATAAAGCCCTTTCACTGAACCAAGAAAGTGGCATGGTAAGTAAAGAGCCTATATTGGGGTAAACAGATGATATTAAGGTATGGATATCTTCAACCAAGACACAAAGATCACTTGATGCAATGGAGATGAGTCCCTCGTGAGTTGCAAATGCCCCATTGCCCAGTTCAAGCAACAGCTGAGAGAAGCTGCTTCCTCTGTCGCCAAAGAGATGTGACCGCATATTGATAGTGAGAGATAACTTAACAATACTACTCCAAATATGAGAGCGTTTAAGGCATGCATTAACCTCGTCTGCTCGAGTGCCTTTGGGAATAACCGGTAAAGTTTGTCGGAAGTCCCCAACAAAAAGAAATGTCACCCCTCCCATTATGCTGTTGTTATCCCTAAGATCTCTAAGAGTGCGATCAAGGGCTTCGATTGAGCGTCTATTAGCCATTGTGCATTCATCCCATATAAATAATGAGCTTTGCTGTAGAATTTTGGAAGTGGCGCTCTGTTTAGCAATGTTACAGACTGCTAATTCATCATCATAAGATTAATAATAAAAGTTTTTCCAGTGCCACCAGGAGCATCCAAAAAAAAATCGTGCCAGCCCTAGAGCGAACACTATTAAGAATGGCCTCATAACAATATTTCTGATCAGGATTTAAAGAAGATTCGCGGGTTGAAGCCAAAGTTTCTAGTTCACGCCTATCATATATGTCTGATAAAAATGATGCCTCTCTTGGTGGTGATACATTTTCAGGAAGAGGCAAACCCATACATGCAATACTTTTACCTGAAATTGACAGAACATGTTTTTCAATAGGTTCTGGAGGGGACTCAATAGCAGGTAGAGAAACTCTACCTTGTTTACAACAGAGGCCTAAGGGTTCATCTTTAAATCTCAAAGCAGAGCAAAACTGGCATACCCGAGACATTTGGCCTATATCAACAGATGAATCAGCTTTATAATCAATATGGGCATTATACTGCAAACCTGAAAACGGCTTATGAGTCCAAAGCTGAATAAGCTGAACAGGAACTTGCATAGTTTGTGTAGCTGCGACGCGGGCTTCAGAAGACCTAAGACGGCGAAGCTCACGACGCGTCTCACGTTGAAGTGGTGTCTCAATAGCTCTAGCATTCCTATATCTCCTGGAAGCAGCCTTATTCCTACCAATTAAAGGTCGGCTGCGGCGAGGCATATTCTGAAAAAAAAAAAAGATTGAGATTAATAACAAAAGCTTAAAAACCAGCAATTTATAAACAAAGCAAAAAAATGTCCTGTCTTTTTGAGGTAAAAATCAAAATTCTTAAATTTTTTCTTCAAAATAACCTTCCAGATATGTTAAAAAGATTATAAAAAACTAAAAGCATAATATTAAAAATAAAAAATGAATGTACAAAACCAGTTATCACTAAAAAGCCTCAAAAATAGACCAACCGCCGACACGGCAATGAAAAAGCATGCTTTTTTGAGGAAAAAATAGAAATAATTCTCTAAAATACAAAATACAACCCCCCCCTATATGGTAAAAAAACTACAAATAATCTAAAATATAAAATACTTAATCAAATAAATTAAAATATCTTTAATAAAATTTAGAAAAAGGACCTCAAAAAGACAAATAAATGAATCTGTTAAAGAAATCCCTCGCTTATTTAAAAATATAAATAATCTATTTTTTAGATACAACCCATATATGTAGAAAATATAATAAATAAACTGTATTTAAAAGATAAAAGGAATAATTAAAAAATTCCATAAGAAAATTTAAAAAAGGACTTCAAAATGACCCATAATTGAACATACCAATAAAATATCTTGCATCTTAGTGAAAAAAAAATAGAAATAATCCAAAAGTTGTTTACAAAACAACCCATAAATAATCTGTAACTAATATATCTAAACAATTAATTAAAAATTTTGTTAAGGTCCTCAAAAAAGACATAAAATTGAGCACATGCATGAAATTTCTAGCTTTTTAGTGAAAAAAAGAGGCCCTCAAAAAGACATAAAATCGAGCACATGAATGAAATGTCTAGCTTTTTAGTGAAAAAAATAGAAATAACCCTAAATTCGTAAAAAATAATATAAAATACCGTAGTCTTATAAAAATATTAACATGTAATAAAATAAAAAAGAAACTTGATCTCATCAAGTAAGGCCTCAACTTTTTTCGGTATAAAATATGAAAACTATAAAATAAAAGTATCTTACCATGTATAAAAGTTATTATTAAAATTAATATATATATGTGATATCTTGGGACCTCTGGGACCAGTGTTACCTGATGCTAGACGAACCTCGATGTCAACTCTACCGTGCAGTCGTGGTGGAAGGCGACACAGCTGGGCCAAAGGTGAAATAAACAAACAGAGATTCCACTAAAAGCGTCTGACGTCAAGAAGGAATGGGATGAGGAGAGAGAGACTTTAGAGCAAGTGTTACCGTTGGGAGCCAAGCGAAGACTGACAATTCTAGGGCCTCGATTTAACACCACGACCTTGCTTCTTTCTGATTGGCTGACCTATTTAGGTGATTCTTTCCTAATTGGTGGGACTTTTTCACGTGGCCGTAGGCTATTGGTTGACCTACTTAGGTGATGTCTTCTGTAATTGGCCTTGCGGCTTTCTTTGATTGAAAATACGTCCTGTCTTGGCCCGGAAATTGGGCGTCACTCTTAGATTTTATGGTTTCCTCGATATCAGATACGCCCTGTCCTGTCAGGAAGTATTGACTTGTAACTTATTTATAGTTGGGCTGGTTTTAAGCCTCTTTTGCTAGGCCTTGCTTCGACTTCTGTCCTAAACCTGATTTGTTTTAACCTTAACTTTCTCCTGTCTCTCTCCATTCCTTCTATCTGTACAGTTGCAATACTTTATTAGATTCTTACGCGGTACAGATTGATGTTAGTTGAGGTTTTCTATGTGCAGTACATAAGAAGTTATATACAGTCATGGGGTGGAACATGTGGTAGTGGATATTTAGACTATTTACAACAATTCCATGGTCTTAAATCATCACATATATTATATCTTCTATATTAATAAAATGCAAATTTCATAAGAGTACATCACTAAAAACTTTCGTTACAATGCATCAATTTCGACCAAATTTTCAACATTTATGTAAAACGAGATGGAGCAGGTTTTGCTTAACATCAAAATATTTTTCCTAACTTTAAAATACATAACTTTGCTGTTATCGATAAAATACAAAAAAAAATCAACAGAGTAAAAGTATTTACTTTCAACAGCGGATACAACACTTTCAAAAGTGTTTACTTTCCGCTTCTTGCTAAATTAGTTCTAATCTTTTATATATATATATATATATATATATATATATATATATATATATATATATATATATATATATATTAATTTTAATAATAACTTTTATACATGGTAAGATACTTTTATTTTATAGTTTTCATATTTTATACCGAAAAAAGTTGAGGCCTTACTTGATGAGATCAAGTTTCTTTTTTATTTTATTACGTGTTAATATTTTTATAAGACTACGGTATTTTATATTATTTTTTACGAATTTAGGGTTATTTCTATTTTTTTCACTAAAAAGCTAGACATTTCATTCATGTGCTCGATTTTATGTCTTTTTTGAGGACCTCTTTTTTTCACTAAAAAGCTAGAAATTTCATGCATGTGCTCAATTTTATGTCTTTTTTGAGGACCTTAACAAAATTTTTAATTAATTGTTTAGATATATTAGTTACAGATTATTTATGGGTTGTTTTGTAAACAACTTTTGGATTATTTCTATTTTTTTTTCACTAAGATGCAAGATATTTTATTGGTATGTTCAATTATGGGTCATTTTGAAGTCCTTTTTTAAATTTTCTTATGGAATTTTTTAATTATTCCTTTTATCTTTTAAATACAGTTTATTTATTATATTTTCTACATATATGGGTTGTATCTAAAAAATAGATTATTTATATTTTTAAATAAGCGAGGGATTTCTTTAATGGATTCATTTATTAGTCTTTTTGAGGTCCTTTTTCTAAATTTTATTAAAGATATTTTAATTTATTTGATTAAGTATTTTATATTTTAGATTATTTGTAGTTTTTTTTACCATATTGGGGGGGGTTGTATTTTGTATTTTAGAGAATTATTTCTATTTTTTCCTCAAAAAAGCATGCTTTTTCATTGCCGTGTCCGGCGGTTGGTCTATTTTTGAGGCTTTTTAGTGATAACTGGTTTTGTACATTCATTTTTTATTTTTAATATTATGCTTTTAGTTTTTTATAATCTTTTTAACATATCTGGAAGGTTATTTTGAAGAAAAAATTTAAGAATTTTGATTTTTACCTCAAAAAGACAGGACATTTTTTTGCTTTGTTTATAAATTGCTGGTTTTTAAGCTTTTGTTATTAATCTCAATCTTTTTTTTTTCAGAATATTCCTCGCCGCAGCCGACCTTTAATTGGTAGGAATACGGCTGCTTCCAGGAGATATAGGAATGCTAGAGCTATTGAGACACCACTTCAACGTGAGACGCGTCGTGAGCTTCGCCGTCTTAGGTCTTCTGAAGCCCGCGTCGCAGCTACACAAACTATGCAAGTTCCTGTTCAGCTTATTCAGTTTTGGACTCATAAGCCGTTTTCAGGTTTGCAGTATAATGCCCATATTGATTATAAAGCTGATTCATCTGTTGATATAGGCCAAATGTCTCGGGTATGCCAGTTTTGCTCTGCTTTGAGATTTAAAGATGAACCCTTAGGCCTCTGTTGTAAACAAGGTAGAGTTTCTCTACCTGCTATTGAGTCCCCTCCAGAACCTATTGAAAAACATGTTCTGTCAATTTCAGGTAAAAGTATTGCATGTATGGGTTTGCCTCTTCCTGAAAATGTATCACCACCAAGAGAGGCATCATTTTTATCAGACACTAGACGCCGACCCGGGCTTCGCCCCGGGATTGACCCGTGTGCATATCTACCCGAGTGATATATATTTAGATAAGTTTTTTTTTTAAATAATCGTCTTTACTCGAGGGAATGTTTGTAGTCTAGTATGTTGATATAATAAATCTTTCTGAATATTAGGAAAGGTCAGGTAATTTTTTTGTAGGGTGATGCTCTGAAAAAGAACGCTATACCACTTTATCAATAAACAAATTGGTGAGGCCAAAATAAGCAACCTAAACAATCCATTAGCTTTGCAAGATAAGAAAAGAAATAGAGAAAGGCATGCAAAATTCTCAACACAAATCAAAAGCTTTAATCCTCATTAGTAATGTATATTTGGTAGGATGAGGTTTATTTTGTTTCTATTACATTACATGGAATAGATTTTTGTTTTTCTAATAAAATTTACCGACCTCTTTGTTCACTGAAACCTAAACAAAGTGTATGTTAGACCACTCTTTGTTCAACCTTACACATTGTTTAGGTCTCTTATTAGGTGCAAGATGTATACTAATGCTAAAAAGGTAATTTGGGTAAACATAGGTAAATTCATGTTGGGCCAGTATTGTTCAGCAAGCCAACACAGATATAACATTACGGTATGAAGCAAGTTGTGCTAAAACTAATATTTCCAATCAAATTATCCAAAATATAACACATACTATGTAATATAAACACATGTATGTAAAATAAACACAATAATAACCAATAATTAAAAACCATAAATTTTCCTAACACAGTATACATCTTAAGTAAGAATACCTTACCATGAAGGTTTAAAACCCTACACATTGAAACATGTGAAAAATGTAGCATGTGTGTATGATGGGCTTGAAGAGAAAATATTTAAAAAAGATATTTTTTGAAACTTTTGTAATACCACACCAAATATGCATATTTACAGTTACAACAGTTGCAGATCTTATTAGCGCTTTAAAAGGGACAATCATATATGAGCAAAGCATCTATGTACATTAGAGGACATTATAAACATAGTGAAAAAAATATAAAAGGTAATGAATAAATTTTTTGCTAATTGAGGAAAGAAATACCTTAAGAAAGAGCTTCTTGATAAACACAATATTTTTTGTGCTGCCATTAGGTGCGAGAATAAAAAGATTATTGGAGGAACTAACGCGTGAGCAGGCAACATAAAGCTGGCCATGGGAAAAACATGGAACCTGAAGATCAATTCCAGCCCATTTCAATGTTTGACCTTGTGCTTTGTTAATTGTCATTGCAAAGCACAACTTAACAGGAAATTGAAGTCTTTTAAAATGAAAGGGCAAATCTGAAGATATAATGGGAATCCTAGGAATCATAACCTTCTCACCAGTGCCGCATCCAGTCAAAATAGTCGCCTCCAGCAGATATCTGTGTAAGCTGTTAACTTGCAACCGAATACCATTACACAATTTTGGGGATTAAGATTTCTTAACAATATAATCGGGGCGCCAACCTTTAGGGTAAGACTGTGCACAGGCATTCCAGGCGGATTGATTGAATTTAAAAATTCAATGGGATAATGCACAGAATCATTCGGATCTACAACAGTGTCTATTGACAAATAAGTTCTTGAAGGAGCGATAAATTTACCGAGGATATATTCATTTATCTTGTCCACAGCATCATTTCTTGGTGCTAATAAAGCCCTTTCACTGAACCAAGAAAGTGGCATGGTAAGTAAAGAGCCTATATTGGGGTAAACAGATGATATTAAGGTATGGATATCTTCAACCAAGACACAAAGATCACTTGATGCAATGGAGATGAGTCCCTCGTGAGTTGCAAATGCCCCATTGCCCAGTTCAAGCAACAGCTGAGAGAAGCTGCTTCCTCTGTCGCCAAAGAGATGTGACCGCATATTGATAGTGAGAGATAACTTAACAATACTACTCCAAATATGAGAGCGTTTAAGGCATGCATTAACCTCGTCTGCTCGAGTGCCTTTGGGAATAACCGGTAAAGTTTGTCGGAAGTCCCCAACAAAAAGAAATGTCACCCCTCCCATTATGCTGTTGTTATCCCTAAGATCTCTAAGAGTGTGATCAAGGGCTTCGATTGAGCGTCTATTAGCCATTGTGCATTCATCGTGCATTCATTGTGCATAAATAATGAGCTTTGCTGTAGAATTTTGGAAGTGGCGCTCTGTTTAGCAATGTTACAGACTGCTAATTCATCATCATAAGATTAATAATAAAAGTTTTTCCAGTGCCACCAGGAGCATCCAAAAAAAAAATCGTGCCAGCCCTAGAGCGAACACTATTAAGAATGGCCTCATAACAATATTTCTGATCAGGATTTAAAGAAGATTCGCGGGTTGAAGCCAAAGTTTCTAGTTCACGCCTATCATATATGTCTGATAAAAATGATGCCTCTCTTGGTGGTGATACATTTTCAGGAAGAGGCAAACCCATACATGCAATACTTTTACCTGAAATTGACAGAACATGTTTTTCAATAGGTTCTGGAGGGGACTCAATAGCAGGTAGAGAAACTCTACCTTGTTTACAACAGAGGCCTAAGGGTTCATCTTTAAATCTCAAAGCAGAGCAAAACTGGCATACCCGAGACATTTGGCCTATATCAACAGATGAATCAGCTTTATAATCAATATGGGCATTATACTGCAAACCTGAAAACGGCTTATGAGTCCAAAGCTGAATAAGCTGAACAGGAACTTGCATAGTTTGTGTAGCTGCGACGCGGGCTTCAGAAGACCTAAGACGGCGAAGCTCACGACGCGTCTCACGTTGAAGTGGTGTCTCAATAGCTCTAGCATTCCTATATCTCCTGGAAGCAGCCGTATTCCTACCAATTAAAGGTCGGCTGCGGCGAGGCATATTCTGAAAAAAAAAGATTGAGATTAATAACAAAAGCTTAAAAACCAGCAATTTATAAACAAAGCAAAAAAATGTCCTGTCTTTTTGAGGTAAAAATCAAAATTCTTAAATTTTTTCTTCAAAATAACCTTCCAGATATGTTAAAAAGATTATAAAAAACTAAAAGCATAATATTAAAAATAAAAAATGAATGTACAAAACCAGTTATCACTAAAAAGCCTCAAAAATAGACCAACCGCCGGACACGGCAATGAAAAAGCATGCTTTTTTGAGGAAAAAATAGAAATAATTCTCTAAAATACAAAATACAACCCCCCCCCTATATGGTAAAAAAAACTACAAATAATCTAAAATATAAAATACTTAATCAAATAAATTAAAATATCTTTAATAAAATTTAGAAAAAGGACCTCAAAAAGACAAATAAATGAATCCGTTAAAGAAATCCCTCGCTTATTTAAAAATATAAATAATCTATTTTTTAGATACAACCCATATATGTAGAAAATATAATAAATAAACTGTATTTAAAAGATAAAAGGAATAATTAAAAAATTCCATAAGAAAATTTAAAAAAGGACTTCAAAATGACCCATAATTGAACATACCAATAAAATATCTTGCATCTTAGTGAAAAAAAAATAGAAATAATCCAAAAGTTGTTTACAAAACAACCCATAAATAATCTGTAACTAAAATATCTAAACAATTAATTAAAAATTTTGTTAAGGTCCTCAAAAAAGACATAAAATTGAGCACATGCATGAAATTTCTAGCTTTTTAGTGAAAAAAAGAGGTCCTCAAAAAAGACATAAAATCGAGCACATGAATGAAATGTCTAGCTTTTTAGTGAAAAAAATAGAAATAATCCTAAATTCGTAAAAAATAATATAAAATACCGTAGTCTTATAAAAATATTAACACGTAATAAAATAAAAAAGAAACTTGATCTCATCAAGTAAGGCCTCAACTTTTTTCGGTATAAAATATGAAAACTATAAAATAAAAGTATCTTACCATGTATAAAAGTTATTATTAAAATTAATATATATATATATTTAAAAGATTAGAAATAATTTAGCAAGAAGCGGAAAGTAAACACTTTTGAAAGTGTTGTATCCGCTGTTGAAAGTAAATACTTTTACTCTGTTGATTTTTTGTATTTTATCGATAACAGCAAAGTTATGTATTTTAAAGTTAGGAAAAATATTTTGATGTTAAGCAAAACCTGCTCCATCTCGTTTTACATAAATGTTGAAAATTTGGTCGAAATTGATGCATTGTAACGAAAGTTTTTAGTGATGTACTCTTATGAAATTTGCATTTTATTAATATAGATATATGATAGGCGTGAACTAGAAACTTTGGCTTCAACCCGCGAATCTTCTTTAAATCCTGATCAGAAATATTGTTATGAGGCCATTCTTAATAGTGTTCGCTCTAGGGCTGGCACGATTTTTTTTTTTGGATGCTCCTGGTGGCACTGGAAAAACTTTTATTATTAATCTTATGATGATGAATTAGCAGTCTGTAACATTGCTAAACATAGCGCCACTTCCAAAATTCTACAGCAAAGCTCATTATTTATATGGGATGAATGCACAATGGCTAATAGACGCTCAATCGAAGCCCTTGATCGCACTCTTAGAGATCTTAGGGATAACAACAGCATAATGGGAGGGGTGACATTTCTTTTTGTTGGGGACTTCCGACAAACTTTACAGGTTATTCCCAAAGGCACTCGAGCAGACGAGGTTAATGCATGCCTTAAACGCTCTCATATTTGGAGTAGTATTGTTAAGTTATCTCTCACTATCAATATGCGGTCACATCTCTTTGGCGACAGAGGAAGCAGCTTCTCTCAGCTGTTGCTTGAACTGGGCAATGGGACATTTGCAACTCACGAGGGACTCATCTCCATTGCATCAAGTGATCTTTGTGTCTTGGTTGAAGATATCCATACCTTAATATCATCTGTTTACCCCAATATAGGCTCTTTACTTACCATGCCACTTTCTTGGTTCAGTGAAAGGGCTTTATTAGCACCAAGAAATGATGCTGTGGACAAGATAAATGAATATATCCTCGGTAAATTTATTGCTCCTTCAAGAACTTATTTGTCAATAGACACTGTTGTAGATCCGAATGATTCTGTGCATTACCCCATTGAATTTTTAAATTCAATCAATCCGCCTGGAATGCCTGTGCACAGTCTTACCCTAAAGGTTGGCGCCCCAATTATATTGTTAAGAAATCTTAATCCCCCAAAATTGTGTAATGGTATTCGGTTGCAAGTTAACAGCTTACACAGATATCTTCTGGAGGCGACTATTTTGACTGGATGCGGCACTGGTGAGAAGGTTATGATTCCTAGGATTCCCATTATATCTTCAGATTTCCCCTTTCATTTTAAAATACTTCAATTTCCTGTTAAGTTGTGCTTTGCAATGACAATTAACAAAGCACAAGGGGTCAAACATTGAAATGGGCTGGAATTGATCTTCAAGTTCCATGTTTTTCCCATGGCCAGCTTTATGTTGCCTGCTCACGCGTCAGTTCCTCCAAAAAACGTTTTATTCTCGCACCTAATGGCAGCACAAAAATATTGTTTATCAAGAAGCTCTTTCTTAAGGTATTTCTTTCCTCAATTAGCAAAAAATTTATTCATTACCTTTTATATTTTTTCACTATATTTCTAATGTCCTCTAATGTACATAGATGCTTTGCTCATATATGGTTGTCCCTTTTAAAGCGCTAATAAGATCTGCAACTGTTGTAACTGTAAATATGCATATTTGGTGTGGTATTACAAAAGTTTCAATAAATATATTTTTTAAATATTTTCTCTTCAAGACCATCATACACACATGCTACATTTTTCACATGTTTCAATGTGTAGGGTTTTAAACCTCCATGGTAAGGTATTCTTACTTAAGAAGTATACTGTGTTAGAAAAATTTATGGTTTTTAATTATTGGTTATTATTGTGTTTATTTTACATACATGTGTTTATATTACATAGTACGTGTTATTTTTTTGATAATTTGATTGGAAATATTAGTTTTAGCACAATTTGCTTCATACCGTAATGTTATATCTGTGTTGGCTTGCTGAACAATACTGGCCCAACATGAATTTACCTATGTTTACCCAAATTACCATTTTAGCATAAGTATACATCTTGCACCTAATAAGAGACCTAAACAATGTGTAAGGTTGAACAAAGAGTGGTCTAACATACAAATTGTTTAGGTTTCAGTGAACAAAGAGGTCAGTAAATTTTATTAGAAAAAAAAATCTATTCCATGTAATGTAATAGAAACAAAATAAACCTCATCCTACCTAATATACATTACTAATGAGGATTAAAGATTTTGATTTGTGTTGAGAATTTTGCATGCATTTCTCTATTTCTTTTCTTATCTTGCAAAGCTAATGGATTGTTTAGGTTGCTTATTTTTGACTCGCCAATTTGTTTAGTGATAAAGTGGTATAGCGTTCTTTTTCAGAGCTTCACCCTACAAAAAAATTACCTGACCTTTCCTAATATTCAGATAGATTTATTATATCAACATACTAGACTACAAACATTCCCTCGAGTAAAACCCGGGCGGAGCCGGGTACACCCGCTAGTATATATATTTTTTTTTAAATAAAAAAAGACATATCCTGACTACGTTCACATGAACCTTTAGATGGCAGAGCGCCATCTAGTGGAAGAGAAGTCAACTAAACGTTGATTTAGCCTGTTCCCTGATATTTTGTCACCCATTTCCTTGATAAATCAAGAAAAGTCAACCACGAATTCGTTTCGGGCTGTTGGCCGTCGTCAGCGTGGTGCAGACTGCCACCTAAAAGTTCACGTGAACGTGGTCAAGATATGCCTTTTTTTGATTTTAATAACAAACACTTGACCTTTATTAAAATTTCCATATACACTTGGTTCTTTTTTTTATGCGGTAGATGCGTTCCAGGGGAATCCGCATAAAAAAAAAATCGCACAAAAAAAGACATACATTTATATGTAAAATGATGGATACGTTCCATTTATTAAAAAAATCGCATAAAACCTAAATAATGTTTTAAAATGCACCAGAAATCGCATTAAAAAATTATAAATAATAAGATTTAATTTTTTTCTCATCATATTTTAATAAATGGCACATATGTGTGTTAATAACAAAAACAAAACTTGATATGTAAAAAAAAAAAACATAAACAAAACTTTATTTAAAATCATATTAAGAATGTTTTCATCATTATTCGCTGTCTGATAATGTGCGAACCCGTTTGTGGATTGGTGCAAGATCACTTTCATCACTTGAAGATAAAATTACGTCATCAGATCTACATGGTAATGCTTCTTTAGGAACTCAGTGATTTTTTTTCTTTGACAAGGTAGTCAGTAATCAAACGCTGTGATGGCTTGACTAGTTCTTTGTAGAGTTCTCTGTAGCCAGACATACAAAATTTCAGATCACGTTGGAATTTTAAGGCGCGTTCTACATCATTATCATTTTGAATAAAAAAAAATTTCCAATTTACCGGAAAGTTGAAGGCCTTCCCGAAGTAATTTTTCGTCCAGTGGAGTAACATCTTCCAGTTCGCTATCTACTGTTTCGAAATCTTTAGTAGTATCTACCATACTTTCCAAAATATCATCATCATTTAGGGCTTCGTCCACAAGCAATTCTTCTATATCATGCTCGCCAAAATCATCAAAACCTTCCCCACCTATTTCTTAGCAATTGAAATAATATCTGATGTTACTATTGATGTTCTATTTGATTCATTTCTCTTTGATACGCATTCAGGCCAAGCAGCTTTCCAACATGCATTTAAAGTTTGTGATTTTATCTCGGCAATTGCTAACGCAACATGATCTACACAGTTCAAGATATTAAATTGTTTCCAAACTTCAGTAACTGTTATTGTATCGGATTCCAGTTTATCGAAAATGAATTGGAAAGTGAATTTTACATAATATTTTTTTAAATGTTGAAATAATTCCCTGATCTAATGGTTGAATTAGGCTCGTTGTGTTTGGAGGGAAAAAAACTACCTTTATATTTGGATGTTCTAAGTTTGGATGACCTGGTGCATTGTCAAGAATTAATAAGATCTTAAATTCGAGTCCCATCTCTTTCATATAATTTTCTACTTCGGGTACGAAGCATTTATTGAACCATTCAGTGAAAATAGCCGTTGTTACCCAGGCCTTCTTGTTTGCCATCCAATGTACGGGCAGTGTATGTAAGTCTTTTCCTTTTAATGCACGTGGTTTTAAAGATCGATTTACAAGCAGCGGTTTTAACATTCGATCGCCAGATGCATTGCTGCACAGCAATAAAGTAACTCGATCTTTAGCAGCTTTAAAACCACTGGCATTTTTTTTTCGGACTTTGCAATGTAAGTACGGGTTGGCATTTTTTTCCAAAACAATCCTGTTTCATCAGCATTGAAGATTTGATGGGCACAATATCCTCCATCTTTAATAATTTTAGCCAACTTTTCAGGATATTTTCTAGCAGCTTCTTCATCTGCAGAAGCCACCTCACCTTTTATTTTTAGATTATGAAAAGAATGTCTTTTTATAAAACCAGTTAACCACCCTGTGCTGGCAGAGAATTGTGGATTACTTTCACGTGAAGATGTAGATGGCTCTGATTCTTTTAACTCCTTGTAAAATTTAAGGGCTTTCATCTTGATTAAATGTCCATCTAACGGAATTTTTTTTTTTTTAGTTAAATATTCAATCCAAATTACGAGAGCCTTTTCTGTTTTTTCTATTAAAGTGCCTCTTGAATATGATGAAATTTTAGAACTCAAATTTGTACCAGATCTGACTGATCTTCTTATTGCCGCTTCATTTTTTTTATTGCTCTTATAGTAGATTCGCCTAAATTATAACGTTTACCTATTGCTGTTGATCTTTCTCCTTTCGCCAAGCAATCGTGAATTATAATTTTGGTTTCTAGCGAAATTGCACTTCTTTTTTGTTTTTTATTATTGTCACACATTTTCTTTAAGAGGACTAAAAATTATAGAAAAAACTTAATGTACAATCACGCACTAAAATTATTCAAAAAAACTTACAATTCACTTGAGTAAATTTATCTTCCGGTTTTCGGTAGTAACCTTCTTTCACAAAGTTTTATTTTCTAATGCTTTCCAATATGCAGGCTTTTTTAATTAGTTTCATACAACCAGGACGTTACAAAATTCTTTCTTTGTATTGATTGCGTAATAGTAGAGTTGTAGTTGTTATTCTCATTCGTTTTCAGAAAAAGTGAATCACCAAAAAAAAAAATTTCGAAATTCGAATAATTTTTTTTTTCTTGCACCGCATAACTCCAAAGCCGCATAAAAAAAACCGCATAAAAAGAGAACGAAGTGTGTATATATATATATATATATATATATAAAGAGAGTTACAGCAAGATAATGAGTAAATAGGTTGATAAACTGCCTGAAATTGCTAAAGAAACTCACAATCGTCTATAAAATATCTTCAGTTAAGGATTTTCCCTTGAAAGGAATTGTCTTCAGGCAAAAAATTTAAAAATAAAACCTGTCAAAAAAAGGATGATGTAAATATTAGAGAGTCATTTCTCTAACATTTCGCCATTCCTAAAACACATTAAAAATTTATTTTTAGAATCAAGGCAGGGTGGTTTGAAGAGATAGCGATCAATTAGTGTTCAATAGGAGGGAAATGGATAAAAATAAAGGCAAACGTGCAGAATTCGATAAAGCAAAAAATACAAAAAATCTATTTATTGACGATTGGCAATCAAGATTGGGACGAAAATATAGCATCAACAAACTCTCTTTTGAATCGATCATATTTCAATAAAACAGACACATTCAATGATAACTACATTTAGCCCGATGGAATAAAGTATGAATTAAAGTGAGGCTGATTTACAAATAGTCAAACTACGCAATGCTCAAGACATTTTCGAATTTAAAAGGAATATATATATAAATGTTGAATTCAAATCTCATGAATGCATTACACACCTAGTTAAGTCTTGTATGTATGTATCCAATATCAAATATGTTTATTTCTGAAAAGAAGAACAATTTTGAAAATCTCCTTCCAACTTCTAAAAAAATGGCGCAATCAGCTTTACCACCAGAACATGTAACTAAAAGGTAGGCAACATGCTTTAAAACAGTAATTTTTGTCTCAGAAATAAATTTTATTTATTTAAAAATTCACTGAATAAAGATATTTATGCTGTAAAGAGAAGAAAGTATTTATTGAAAGTAACACAGGCGAAGGAAAAAATTGTTTTAGCTAAGTGCATCTTCTTTAGCGCCTTTTAGCCATGATTCTATATACAGTTACGAGCGTCATTCTTCATCAGTCATCTCTGTCACCGTTTGCTTTTTTTTTTTGGAATGGCGCCCTCCTATTGGTCGGCTACGATCACGCCACCTTTGCCCCCCCCCCCCCCCCCCATCATGCCCCCCCCCCCCCCCCCCCCCCCCCCCCACTCGCTTTTTCGTTTTTGTAACCATTGTGTTGGAGCGGGTCGCTCCTTAAATAAATGCATATATTAGTTAATAACCAAATGGAATCCTCTCTTTCTTTTTCCCAGTAAGAGACGCCTACGGAAGCCAACAGTACATAGACAGATAAAGCACATAGGCTATAGTTATTAACTAACATATGCATTTTGTTGGCTTCCGTAGGCGTTTCTTACTGGGAAAAAGAAAGAGAGGATCCAATAAAATAATTAGTAGTGTTTATTAGAACAAAATCATAATAGTGAACAACAAATATAACAGAGAGTACCGTCGTCTTCCGGGTATTCCTTCTACTGGGGAGCTCGGATTCTATATTCTGTGCGTTTATAATCTGTTTATCTGTGGCTCTCTGGTCGGGATGGCGCCTACATTCGGCCATTCCTGGATTTCAATCGTCCTCGATTGAACCTTGCGTTGCAGGAACGTCGTGGGTTGCGTCGGGGGGTATCTTCTACTTCTGGCTCCTCGTCCGGACTTTCTTCTGTAGCTGTAGTCGTTAATTCTATTTTGTTCTCCTACTGTCCTATCACACGGGTCCTTTCGAAAGATCTGGATCAGGTCTCTCAATTCAGGGTCGGAATGCTGAATCATCAAGATTTGTTCTTCCAGTGTGATTGTGAGGCACACTTCAAGGTTTTTCTCCACGATTTCCTCCATCGTGTCTCTAGGGTCGTCGACTGGAGCTCTACTCATTCCGTCTACGTGGGCCATCTTCTCCCCTGGTTTATGTCGAATTTCGAAATCGTATTCCTGAATCAGATTGTACCATCGCGCTATTTGAGGATTTGTAGTCTTCTTCGCGTTCATGTAGACCAGTGCTTGGCAATCTGTAACCACTGTAAACTTGATTCCTACGAGGAACTGACGTAGTCGATCCAAGGTCCACACTATCGCCATCAGCTCCAATTTGCTTGAGTGGTACATCTTCTCGGCCTCTGTTGTCTTCTTGCTCACACAGTAGACCAAGCGCCATTTGCAGTCTTCGTCCATCTGTAGCACCATTCCTGCTAATCCCTCAGCACTCGCATCGCAATGTACTTCTGTCTTGAGTTCAGGGTTGTAATGAGCTAGTACCGGATATTCGACCAGATCCTTTCGTAGTCCTCCAAATGACCTTCGCTGTTCTTCCTTCCATTCAAATTGTGAACCTTTCTTCGTAAGTTTGCTTAGCGGTTCTGCTTTCCTCGCGAAGTCCTTTACAAATCGTCTGAAGAAGTTCGTCAGTCCCAGAAAGCGTCGTATGTCGTGGACATTCTTGGGTTCTGGAAATTCTTCTATCGCCTTGATCTTTCTTGGGCCTGGCTTAAGTCCGCCTGTACTGATGACATACCCTAAGAACTCAACTTCCCTCCTTCCGAACTCACATTTGGAGGGTTTCAGTGTCAACTTCGCTGATCTTATTCTTTCGAGGACTTCCCTCAACCTTTCGATCATCTCCCGCCAATCCTTTGCCGGGATAATCACGTCGTCGAGATAGCAGAATGCCTTCTTGTTCAGCAGCGGACCTAGGACAGTGTGCATCAGTCTTTGGAATTCAGCTGGTGCGTTGGCGAGTCCAAAAATCATCCTTTCGAATTGACCTGTATCATCTGGGGTGATGAATGCTGTCTTTAATTTTGCCTTATCGGTCAGTGGTATCTGCAGATATCCATGCGCCAGATCCAGAGTGGTGAAGAATTTCGCATTCCTTAGGCCTTCCAGAAGGTCGTCTATCCTTGGTAATGGGAACTTGTCCTTAACTGTTTGAATGTTGAGTCTCCTATAATCTACCACCAGACGATGATCTCCAGTTTTCTTCCTCACAAGTAGGACGGGACTAGCGTAGGGTGATCTAGTTTCCGTGACTATTCCATTGTCCTTCCACTCTCTGACAATCTCCCTGATTGCTTCGCGTTCACTTGCAGTCGTCTTATACGGTCTCAGACAGACTGGCTTGCTTCCATCAACCTCCTTAATGTCCATCTTGGTGACATCGGTGCACCCTAATTCCTCCATGCCAAGAGCGAAACAGTCTCTATACTCGTTTACTACATCTAGGATTTCTTGTCTCTCTTTCGAAGTCAGAGAATGATTGACGTTGATGTCCTCAGGCAGTATGGGGCGCTTACGTTTCATTTGGTCTTGTCCTTCCCTCTTCTCTTCATTTTTAGTCTGAAACGAATCCTCTGCGACGTCCAGGTTAACAACAATATCATCAAGGTTCAGTAGTTCAACCCGCCCTACACATTGGTTCTTCCTTACTCTCAACTTGCCTTGCCAGCTGAGATGATGGGTACGGTCGTCTTTCCATCGACCACTTCCAATAGGGAATCGACACAGGCGTCATCTACTCCTGTGAACAATACATATCCATCCTTTACCTCGTCTGTGATTGCACTTGTAAAGTTAATGGAGTCGCTCTCCAACTGAACAGTTTCGGTTGCTCTCAGTTCGATGCGACGCGACTTGATTTCCTCTTGCAGATTAGTAAACGGAAATTCGGATGAATAGCCAATATGCAAGTTTTTACCAATTCTGGCGAAGGATACGTAGGGCAGATCTGTCCATGTTCTTCCAATTAATAGGTCATAGGGTTGGGCATCATCGTTGACAATGAATACAGTGATTTCCCTTCCGACGATGCCATCAATCTCCAGGTCGACTGTCGTCTTCCCAACGGTCCTGGCAGCTGGTGCAGTCTGGTTACCGATGCCGTACAGACTAGTCGAGTCTGGTTCGATGTCGACGCTGATCCTCCTTGCGACCGATTCTCTCATTATACAACTGCTGCTCCCGGTGTCTATCATTGCCTTCACGGTTTCCTTGTTGTCGATCTTGACATCCTTCAAATATACATCTGGCGGGACAGTCTCCAGTCCTTCGACTTCCAGGTTGGCTACTTTTAGTCCTTCTTTGGGTCTTGTGCAATTCCTTTCCTTGTATCCCGTTTGACCGCATCCTCGGCATGTCAACGTAGTCCTGGGTGCTGGGCAGTCTCTGGCAATGTGTCCAAACTGATTGCAGTTGAAGCACTTCGGTTCTCCCTTGTCGTTTCTGATTGCATGGTTGACCATTCTCCTCAAGGTGTTAGGGTACGTTTCACTGATTTCGTTCCTTGCAGCGTCTTGACCCGAAACATTCGTTCCTTGTTTAGTCTCTTTAACTTCGCTTTGGTTGGGGAATCTCGCAGATTTCTGCTGAAACGACGGTGGTATGAGGTGTTTCGCATTCCAATGCGGAGGTCCCATCTCGGTGCGAACATTTTCGTACTCGTCCAGTTTATCCGCCAACTCATCTGGGTTGTTTAACTTGGTCCAATCGTCAATGAGATGATTACGCAGCACATTTGGAACTTTTTTCTTTAGTTGGTTAGTGACGGACAAATCCTTTAGGGCGTCGAAATTTTCCACGTTCATTCCTTCGATCCATTCGTTGAAATATCCTCGCAATTCGAAAGCGAAGTCTCTCCAGGAACCCTTTTGAGATCTCTCGTGCTTCTCGAATTTTTGTCTGAATTGTTCGGGGCTCAACTTGTACCGTTTTAGGAGCAACCTTTTCACGAACCTATAATCGCCGCTTTGTTCTTCTGTTTTCCCGAGCGATTAATTGAGTCATTTCGTAAGGTAGCAATCCTAGGAGGCTGAACGCCCATTGGTCTTCATCCAATCCTAGTCGCTTTGCCTGTCTTTCGAAAAGAATTAGGTAAAAACTCAAATCATTGTCCTTCGACTCGTACTTGGGCATCAGTTTACGTATCTCGTAATGTGCGTCATTGCTGGTACTTCGAGACGTATCGTTGTTTCCGCGTGTAGTCTGGATGCGCAGCTTCTCAAGCTCGAATTCCATTACCATTTGTTCTTTTCGTTCGATTCGTTCCCGATCCTCGATTCGTTTCCGATCCTCGATTCGTTCCCGTTCTATACGTTCTGCTTGCTCTGTTTGTGCTGTTTGTTCCATTCGCTCCCGTTCTGCTCGTTCTGTTTGTTCCCGTTCCTCGATCAGAGTCTCCAACAGTTGCTTTGCGAATTCTTCTTCGTAAGATTGACTATTCAGGATAAGGCGTTTTAAGTCGACGATCCTGCTCTCTGGCGGTACTACCTCGCCGAGTTCATACGCCAACTTGCTCAAATCGCATTTCCTTACTTTCGCTAAGTAAGTCATGTTTTTCAAAAGGAAAAATAAACAAGGCAAAGTTTTTTTTTTTTTTAAATAAACAAATAAACTGACTAAACCAGATACGTACTGTTTCAATTATTTCTTTCAACGAAATCAACTTTTCTTTGGTAATTTTGAGACAATACCTTTTTTTTTTTTTACCGCGATACTTTGCGATAATACTTTTTATTTGTTTCTTCAATTTACTTTAAAAATACTTTCTTTAGAATACTTTACTTTACTTTAAAATACTTTCTTTAGAATACTGTACTTTACTTTAAAATACTTTCTTTAAAATACTTCACTTTACTTTAAAATACTTTCTTTAAAATACTTCACTTTACTTTAAAATGCTTTCTTTAAAATACTTTCTTTAAAATACTTCACTTTAAAATACTTCACTTTACTTTAAAATGCTTACTTTAAAATACTTCACTTTACTTTAAAATACTTTCTTTAAAATACTTCACTTTAAAATACTTCACTTTACTTTAAAATGCTTACTTTAAAATACTTCACTTTACTTTAAAATACTTTCTTTAAAATACTTCACTTTAAAATACTTCACTTTACTTTAAAATGCTTACTTTAAAATACTTCAATTTACTTTAAAATGCTTACTTTAAAATACTTCAATTTACTTTAAAATGCTTACTTTAAAATACTTCACTTTAAAATACTTCGCTTTACTTTAAAATGCTTACTTTAAAATACTTCACTTTACTTTAAAATGCTTACTTTAAAATACTTTCTTATCGAGATGATTTTGCAATAATATTTTACCGAGGTGACTTGTAATAATACTTTTAGGAATAGGTAATTAAATTTCGTACATACCATGCAACTCCTCTTACATTGATCGGTCACCGCGCCACGTCCTTCTCGTTTCCAAATTATTCCAGTGAATCTTCAATTTTCTTCAGGACCATCCCACTTCTGAATTTCTGTTGGCTTCCGTAGGCGTTTCTTACTGGGAAAAAGAAAGAGAGGATCCAATAAAATAATTTAGTAGTGTTTATTAGAACAAAATCATAATAGTGAACAACAAATATAACAGAGAGTACCGTCGTCTTCCGGGTATTCCTTCTACTGGGGAGCTCGGATTCTATATTCTGTGCGTTTATAATCTGTTTATCTGTGGCTCTCTGGTCGGGATGGCGCCTACACATTTATATAAGGCGCCAATTTATAATTGTAACAAATAGTATTTGAATCAAAACATTCAATCGGGTAAAACACGGGCGTTGCCCGGGTCATTCGGCTAGTACTTGTATATTTATAATCATCGTTTTTTTTCAAGATAAAAACAGCGGAAACGGTATTTTGTAAATCTAAAATTAGGACATGTTAACTGGAAAAACCTTACAAATTATTCCTGTTTTCAGAATCCAGATCACACAAGGTTATTGGACAAATCCGATCTTGAACGAATAATAATAATAAGCTTTATGATATGATACAGTCGATTACAACATGATAATTTATAAATGTTCAGTTACTTATTGAAAATATAGAGTTTTCTCTATATTATATTTTAGTCTTAATATACATTAACATATGGGTCTGCCTTTATCGTTTTTTTCTACTCTAACTCTCTTCCTTTTTTTTCACATTATTCCGCATATATGACGCGTAACTTCCGAAGCTTTTGCGTGTATTTGTTATAACCCTTAATTCTTTTCAAAATTTAAAATATTTTTGAAATTTCGAATATTAATATATTTTCTCTAATTTTTCTTACCTAATATTTTTATTCCATTTTTACACACACATTTATATTAATATATATATTTTTAAAACTTTACTTAAATAATCTATTCAAATTTACAAAAGAAAATTTTTAAATACATTTATTTTTTCCAAATAATCAATTAAGAATACACACTTTGATGTTCTAGAAGTAATTTTCTTTCCGTTTCTTTGTAACCACGTCTTCTTATTTTCACTGCAGAATACTGCTACCTAAACTACGCAGAGACGTCCAATACAAATGTATTTCAAAGTTCGGAAAAGGGTTGTTTCGGTTATATCTGTTTATTAGAGAGGGGATATCGAATGCTCGATCCGCCATTGTGACATTCTACTTGTGTGCTGAACTTGGTGAAAAACGACTTTTATGGCTAAATATAGCTTCATTAAATAGAAATCTCATTACAATTTGGTAGAATATTAAAATAATAGATATATCTTGGATAGTGTTTTTTAATTAAAAATAATCAATGCAAATTATTCCACGTATCTATAAAAAACTGGTCGTGACCTTCCCCGCTGAAGGCAGAACACTCGCCGTCTTGGCGGTGAGTTCGCATCCTCTATCCATTCTTTCTGTTGCCACTTTGTCTCCTGGACTTAGGCAGTTCACTCAGGTTGTAAGGGATTGTGACAAAGTCTGTTCAGTCTTACGTCTCAAGAAAGTCATTTAAGCAGTTGAAGCATCCTTCTGTTGAAGTCATCAAACATCGTATCCATCTCGAGGCTAGAATTTTCATGGGGAAACATTCGCGTGGAATACTATATGTCCATTACTATGTGAGACATCAAGATGTATTTATAGAAGCGGCCGTGAATGGCTATTTTGTAGATTATTATATCATTTGTTCGTTGGTGGTGACCTTAAAAGGCCTCTAACTTTATGGATAGTTTTGAGTTTTTCTACGACTAAAAGAAGCTACAGTATATTGGAGCGTTTCAAATTATGGGCTATTATGGATACTATAATATACATCACTTTGACTTTTATCTCTCCTTTTTGCCATTCTACCTCCGGGTAAAAACATTTGATACAAACGTGGACATTTCTTTCCTTTCCTTATTCTCCTGAGATACCAATTGTGCACGAGTTGTTTTTGACCACGCCAGCTAGCGTTACTTTTAACTCTTAGTTTACCTTAATAAATTCACTTTGTATATAAGAAGCAGTCAGGTTATGCGTGAATAAGAAGGTATATGGCATGCACAATTTTGTTGGGTGGAGGATTTTTAAATTTCCTATATCTATTTCTTTCTCTACTATCGACTATGCCAACATGAACCACCGGATCCAAGTAGGACACCCTGCTCTTATAAAACTTTTTCATCGGCAAGCTGCTACGGTCAAAACTGTTCGTCGATCGAATGTAAACATTCAACGATGGGATATCTGAAGACATATAAAATTCTCCACCCCGATGTTATGGTAACAATGGACCGGGATCAAATACGGTCCCTCGTCCCTGCCATCGCCGAGTCCGGCGGTGGATACATAGAGAGAGAGAGAGAGAGAGAGAAAAAACCACTTCCTGAGGCGGAGACTGGAGGACGATACTGCCCGATCCGACCAAACTTTCCTGTCGGACCTCAGGCGTTCTCTCCAGAGCCAGATGTCGCTCTCCTTTCACCTACGCCAAACACTTAGGTCGTCATCTCTGAAAGCCATAAGACGCTTCCTTCGGGGCTCTTGAGCAGTTGCTTCGCCTAGGCTCCTAGCTCGGCTGAAGCCATTGATGACTTCCTCGCTGAAGTGACCCCCTTGGAGTTCGACGAGTCGGACCAGCACTTCTCGTCGACATTTTCCTCGCGTAGATTACGGCAGCCATCCATCGCCTGCCAAACTACGTGCCTCGGGATTGGACAGATTACCCTGCGAGTTTGTCAAAGCCTTTGAAAATTTCCTCCCCGAAGTTCTTTGCTAAGTCTTCAAAGCTTCGCGGGGCCTTGCCACCATCTTCAAGTCGCAGCAAGGTCATTCTGCTACCAAAGTCGCACGGTGGTCTGGGTTTACAAGAATTTCGTTAACCAGCCACCCAAACGACCGAATACAGGCTACTCAGCGGAGTGATAATGGCCGTATGCGCCGTTATCTTCCTTCCTCTGGTGGGTTGCCATCCTCTATGGAGAAGCAGACGCCTCTATCCCGGTCGGAGATGTCTGCATCAAGGCCTTTCCGCTTCTCAACGGGATGAGGCAGAGCTGACGCTTTAGCGCTGCCCTTTATTTCCTTGATATTCGAAGAGTTCCGCATGGCCTCCGGGATAGCTGTCAACTTTGACTATAACTGCGGGCTCTGGTGGGGTTCCTGGAACCCCCAGGACGGATTATCCTCTAAGAATCTGCTGGACGTCCGAGTCGCTCGCTGTCCTGAGCTGCACGATCACTGCCGGAAACAGAGTCGTTCCCAAGCCTCGCACCTAATAGGGCTGCTAGAACGAGCCATCGCGGGGTGGTCTTCCTCTACCCGCGGCCTGTCGCTGGTGAGTCGCGCCCGCGCGGCCAACAGCCTCGCACTGTGATTTCGTGGCTTTCCGAGGTAGCTTGGTGCGTCCAGTCTCCGAGGGTGACGTCGACCTACTGGAAATCACGGGGCGGCTTCGGCTCGCCTGCCTGAAGGGGCTTCAGGCCTCACTCCGCGCGCCGTCAATGTCTACTCTTGACAGTTTCGCAATAGGCGTGGCTGACCCCGCCGTCTCTTGACGTCTGGCTCTCACCGAGAGGGGCGAGACTGCTAAGCCTTCGCGATTGCGTTCTGTACCCTGCCAGCTTAAGGTCCCTGCGTCCTCGAGGCGACAACAGGTTCCTGCGGCTGCAGACTTGCTGGCTTCCGAGCTCTGGCTACATGCGACTGTCGGATTTTTCTCCGATGGTGCTCCTGCCCTAGTGCGCTCAACGTGTACTGTACTCTCGGAAGCGCACACCTGAGGCCTTCTTCTAGCGTCTCCTGCGCTATCAGGCGGAGCACTGGGCGGACACCTTCGTCCTGTGGAACAGCCATTACCTGCCTCACCAGCCAGAGTGTGCGCCGGGTACTGGGAGAGCTGGCTACGCGGTGGATCCCCACCGTGGGTGTGCTCTACTACATCCCCTGGGCCGACCTGCGTCGTAATTGCTTCTCGGGGAACGACGAAGACATCACTTAACGGCCAGACCTCAATGTCTTACCTCTTCCTGACCATTCTGCCTCGAGGCATGCCAACTGTGCCGCCTGTGAGTCCAGTTGCTGACCCACAGATATTGGGGTTGCCGAGCGGTGCGACTTCGACACGAGGTGTTTGCTTCTTGTGACCTACCCATAGATCTGGGTCCTTGGAGTCGGCCTCCATTCCGAGGCAATGAAGATCACAAGTGTGGCGAAGGCTACCATCTACAAGTACCATGTCGGTCTTGAGTTGGGCAACGCCATCTACCCCATCGACCTCTGCCCTCTATGAGAAAGAGCTTTTGCAGTCTATCGGTATCAGAGTCTTTCCTGCAGTGAGCGCCACCAATGAAAAGACATTGTATATATATGAGCATACATGTATATGAGCATTTTTCGGGAGGAGATTGATCTATAAAAGCACAGGGCGCCTCTCTCGTCAAAATAAATGCCAAAACTAGACGCCATCTATTGACCGTATCCGCAAACTAGACCCGGCCTTGGGTCGGGACAGAGCCAAAACACCAGCTTTGGCAAACTGGGAAGCGCCACCTGAATACCATGTTTTCGGACTAATGGCCTTCTTAAGCCCAGGGCGGACTTTATTTTATGAGATCCACAAAGATATAATGGAATCTTCACAATCTTCCAACGTAATGTTTAACTGGCAAAGTGGTTAGGCCAAATTATCAAAATATAGATGGAAACTTTGCTCTATGCTTTATAGATCAATTTCCTCTCTGAAAAATCTCCCTCTATATTTTGGCCATAGATTTGGTCCAGCCAATTTGCCAGATAAACACCTCTTTGGCAGATTGTGAAAATTCCATTAGATATATTATGAATCTCATGGAATAAAGTCTACCTTGGGCTGACGAGGGCCATTAACCTAAAATCATAATCTCCAGATGGAAACTTCTCAGTTCGCCAAAGCTGGTGTTGTGGCTTTGTATCCGACCCGAGGCCGGGTCTAGTTTGCGGCGACGGTCAATATATGGCGTTTAGTCTTGAGGTTTATTTTGACGGGAGATGCGCCCTATGCTTATATATACATATATATAGATACATGCTACTTACACGCGAAATTCCACAATACATTTTTAATTAACCCAGGTTCCGAAGGCGTATAAATTTGATAACGATCGATTAATATTATTTCCAAAGAGTTTAAATATATATTTTTTCACGTTTGGGAATTTTAAAATTATTTTTTTCTTATTTTTTTCATATATACAGGGTGTACCAGGTAAATTGGGACTAACTTTGACAGTCCATAAAACAAAAACTACTTGAGATTAAAAACTTGTTTTTTTTTT
>CP092868.1:68845056-68858517 GCA_030710605.1 Cordylochernes scorpioides
AAGAGGAAGCAATCATTAGCAGGTTTTATTATCCAGGAACTCATAAAACTGGGTTCAAGAACCTAGTATTTCCTGGATCAGGTCAGAACAAGTCCAGAACAAAGAGATAGCAAAGACCCAATGAGAGAATAGGAGAATTAGCTAGGAACCAATAGAAAGCTTACACGTCTCAAACACCAGCCAATCAAAACCCTGAATAGTTTTCGTGTTAAATCGCGTACTGGGTTTAGTCAGTTGGGACCTGGACAGCATCGAGTTAGCACCTGGACCGACCAAGGAACCGGTTAGGAGCCAGCCACCACCCTCTCAAACGATCAGATAAGTCTAATTCTCAATCATGTGAACAGCCATAGTTAATAGCCCACTCCGCCAAATAGCTTCAACCCCTTTCTCCCTAGATCGCTAGCCTTTTCCAATCCAAATCCTGTGTTTCTTTCGTTATTTTCCCCTGTGAGAACACCTTGTCACTTCAGCAATGACTGCGCCCATCAATTCAATCAATCACCAATCAATTCAACCCATCAATCCCAAAAGGTAAACGTCCCGACGTTACATATATATTTGAATATGTTCTTATTTTCAGATTAAACTATTTCTACTGTCTCTACTGCAATCTAGTATATATATACTGTATATGTATATACACTATGCACTAATCTATATATATAAAAATGAATGTATGTGTGTGTGACAATTTGACAATTAAAAATTATTTATTGTCATCTTAGACAATATTACATTGATTTATCAACGAGAGAGAGAGAGAGAAGAAAATATATACAAAAAGAATTAAATATATACATATATAATACAAATTTACAAGGGGGATAAAGGTAGGAGACCTCGGCGCTGGAGGGTCCTGGACCAGGCGATGAGCGGGTCCTCCACCGCTTCTCCGAGCCCAACCTGGACAAAGTAGCGATAGATTCGCAACTTTGCCGACGCCAGGATGGAAAGGGCGTCGTCCTCAAGGCCGGACCCGCCGAAGATCCAAGCCTGCAGGTCAGGGGGCCACCCTATGATGTTGAAGGCCTCTCTAATGAGGGGCCTGATGGAGGGACAGCACCAGTAACGGTGGCTGAGGGAGCGGTCGATGGACCCGCAGGCAGGACAGGAGGGGCCGACCGAGGCAGGATGGGCCGGATGGGGCAGGGCGTGGAAAGCCAACTTGAGGGCCGCGTCGGCCTCGTGGCCCGAGAAGGCGCAGCGCCGCAGCGAGGCCCAGTCGATCCTAGATGGTGGTGGACCGATGGTGGGCGACCATCTCGAGGTGAACCTTGAGATGGGCGTGGCGGCGAGGCGCGGGCGATCCAGGGCCCGTCGGGCCGAGCGGGTCGTGAGGCCGTTGAGGAACGGCGTAGCCGTCCCTCGCAGCACCACGGCCGCAGCTAAAGAGCTAGATGAGGGTGCAGACTCCGCCCCGAAGCCCACGGCGTTCTCGGAGGTCAGCCTCCGACAGAAGGGGCCCAGGGCCGCGGCGTCAGCTAGGGCCGAGCGCGTAGGTCGGGCGGTGAGGTGGTCCTCCACGGTGAGGTCCCGGACTCGGGCTCCGCGCCAGCGGGCGGGGGCCAGGAGGTCGGGAGGGCGGAGGAACCGGCAGCCGCCGATGATGGGGAGGTCCAGCAGCTGAGCCGTGGGGACCGCCCGGTGGTTGAGGCCCAGGATGTTGGAGGCCTCCTCCCAGAGCTTCAGCAGCCGGAGACGGCGGGGCTGGAGACGGGTGCCGTCCGGTGGAGGGTGGATCCAGGCTTCCCCGCTGTTGCCGCCGACCAGCCAGCTGAAGGCATTTCTGCCTCCGCGGAGCGCGACCTGCACCCCCTTGAGGCAGGCGAGCTGTAGCTGGGTCGCGAGGTCGAGAAGGCCGAGGCCTCCGATGGCAACTGGCCTCGCCATGACGTTGGCGGGAAGCCACGCCGTGTGGTCTGGCCCCCAGACGAACCTCGCCAGTCGGGCCTGCAGCTTGGCGATGGTCGGGGGTGATGGGAGGTATCCATGCAGGTGGTGCTGGATCGTGGACCCCACCAGCGTGTTCGCCGCTCTTGCTCGTCCGACGAGGGAGAGGCCGCGGGTGAAGGGCGTCCATCTGCGGCACGCAGTCTCCAGGAGGGCCAGGAGATGCTGCTCCCGGTGGGCGACGGTGCTCCTGGGGGTGATGTCGAGCCCGAGGACCCTGATGGAGGTGGTCGACCAGGAGGCGCCGAGAGGGGAGTCGCCGCGGTTGCGCCAGGCGCCGCACCAGAGGCCAGCGCTCTTCCGGAGGTTCACGCCAACTCCGGAGGCCTGCTTGTATTCTTCGAAGACGGTCGCCACCCGTTCGAAGTCTCCGTCGCGATGAAATAGGAGGACGATGTCGTCGGCGTAAGCGATGACATTGCCCACGCCGAGGGTCAACTCCAGGCGACGTAGCAGCGGCCCCGTGGCGATGCTGAAGAGTGCGGCACTCACGGCGCAACCCTGTCTTAGGCCGTTGAGGAGGGGGAAGGCGGTGGTGTAGAAGCCTCCGGCCCGGATGGTGGCGTCCGCCCCGGCGTAGAGGATGTTGATCCAGGCCCTGAAGGCTGGCGGGAGGCGGAGGGACGTTAGCAGGGACTCCAAGAAGCCGCGGTCTAGTGAGTCAAAGGCGGACTCCAGGTCTACGCCCATGACGGCCAGCGGCGAGCTCAGGGCGGTGGCCTCCTCGATGGCGTCCGTCACCATGGCGATGTTCCATGACGGGGACCTCCCGGGGACGGCGTAGGTCTGGCATTCCGGCACCAGGGTCCGCAGGTGGGGCTTGAGGCGCCGGTGAAGGATGGCGGCCAGGACCCTGTAGTCGGCCGAGGGCAGCGCGACAGGCCTGTAGCCATCAAGGCCGCGACCTCCGCGGGCCTTGGGCACGAGGCAGATGGAGCTGCGCCGCGTCGACGGAGGTAGGGCACCGCGGAGCCGTGATGCCGCGAACACCCGGGCCAGAGCTTCCGCGAAGAAGTCCTCGTTGAAGGCGACGAGGAGCTCGCACGGCAAGCCGTCCCAGCCGGGGGCCTTTCCGCGAGGGAGGTGCTCGATGGCGTTGGCGATCTCGCTGGGGCTGATGTCCGGCCGGTGGAGCGGGTCCTCCTCACTCAGCTCGCGGGTGGTGGTGGGCGCGCTGCTGGCGATGAAGGCAGCTCCCGCAGCTGGATCGGTGGTGGGACGGGCGAAGCGGGGCCGGAAGGTCGCGAACGCCCTCCGCCGAAGCTCGGGGCCCTCGATGATGTTATCCTGCTCGTCCCTGATGACGCTGACCGGGCGTCGGAGGCGGATGGCGCGTGCTAGGTCCGGCAGCGATGGGCAGTCGGCCCGGATGGAGGAGGCCTCGAGCTGCGCCGCGATATAGCGCCTTGCCCTGTAGATGTAGCTGTCGCTGGCAGCGTGGCGCGGATCGTGCAGGGATCTGGCCTCCGCCAGCTGTCCCGCCTTGATGGTGGTCCACCTGTCCCATAGGATCCCGTCGTCGTCATCGTGCGCCGTGTCTTCCTCGAGCTCCCGGATGTAACCAGCCAGATGTTCGAGAACGAGGCCCGAGCGGAGCATCGCGGCCAAGCGAGGCTGGGTGGGGAAGGAGACGGCGGTGGTGGGCGGGCCCACCTGGAGCAGCACGAGGCGGTGGTCCGAGAGGTGGTAGTGGCTGGTCGCGTAGATGGACACGCGATCCAGGACTCCAGCAGGGACGAGGATCCGGTCCAGGCGGTTGGATTCGACTTGGTCGCCGTGCATGGCGACTCTGGTGGGCAGGTGGGCGGCGTCGAACTGGGTGGCCACGTCGATCAGCGCGGCCAGGTCCAGAAGAGCGGCGAGGGCATCCGACGATGATGATGACGAGGGGCCCCGATCCCTGATGTTAAAATCGCCGATGATCCAGCAGGCTCCCTCCTCCTCCTGTGCCGCTGTCGCCGCCAGGAGCTCCAGTTGCCGGTTTCTCTCCCGGGGTTCATGCGCCAGATGAACGGCGATGGCCGTCATCTCCTCGCCGCGGACATCTATGGTTGCCAAGGCGATGTGGCCCGGCCACAGGATGCGTTGTTGTAGCACGGCTACGCCTGGTCCGAAGACGCAGGCGAGTCCGGATCCCGAGATGGCTACGGGATGGGCCAATACAACAGCACTGTAGCCGAGGCAGAGGTCTTGGCCGCTGCCCAGATGAAATGCGTTTGTCTCCTGGACAAACGCGATGTCCACGTGATGTTGCCTGAGGAGATGACAAAGGGCAAGGCTCCTCCCCCGAGTGGCGAGCCCTCGCGCGTTGATGCTGGCGATGCGGAAGCTCATTGTTGCCCTCCTGTAGGCATCTTCCCCAAGGTCTTCCGGAGGGTCTTGCGGATGGTGTGGTTGGAGTCTGGGACCGAGGCTATGATGGTGTTGGCCAGCTCTTTGAGGGCGGCGACCTGTGCCACTGTCAGCAAGTGCGCTCGGTTCTTCATGGTGGTCTCAGAGGTGAGGAGCTTCTGAGCCTCCTCGCTTTTAAGGTCGGGGAGCCCGTTCCAGTCGATGGAGAGGCTGGGGGACTTCCTGAGGTGCTCCAGCAGCTGTTCGAGTGCGGCCTTTCCCCGGGCAGGCGTGGCTGGAGGTGAGGACAGCTTCTCCTCCGACATCACGTGGGCGAGCGGAGGGATGCGAGGCTCGGGGGGCCGCGGGGCAGCCAGGGAAGCAGGGTGGGCAGCAGGGGCGGGGTGGGTGTGATCCATCTGTCCGGCAGGCTGGTGTGCCGAGGGGATCGCCTGAGCCTCGGTTGAAGTCTTCGCCGGGTGGACAGGGGGCGCCGGTGTTGCGGGCTCAGGTGCCGGCTTTCTTGGCTGCTGAGGAGGAGGAGGAGGGGGAGGCCTTGCGTCGGTGGGAGACGCTGCTTGCCTGGGGTTGCCGTTCCCTTGCCTGGCGAGCGCTGGGCAGTTGGCTCTGCGGTGGCCCTGTTTACCGCATTTGGAACACTTGATTCCAAAAGAGAGGAAGGCCGACAGGGTGTCTCCCTTGGAGTGTATGGTCAGTCGGGTGGGCAGCGTCTCCAGCCTTACGCCCTCGCGGAGCAGGATGAACGCTTCCCGGCGGCCGTCGGTGAAGGTGAACTCCCCCATTTTGACCAGGATGGGGGCGATGGAGGTGACCCTCCCAAATTGGCCCAGGGCGGTCGCGATGGTGCTGTCCTCCACAAAGCCGGGCAGGTTGGCCACGACTACGCGCTCCGCCCTCTTGCGGAAGGGGAAGACCTTGAGGGTCGTTCCCTCGATTTCCAGGCCGTTCGCGACCAGACGGTTCGCGAGGTCCTTGTTCGCGAGGCCCAAGATGTAGTGGCCGTTCATTCGATTAAATTGCGTAATGTGTTTTGGCCCCCCGAGTAGCATGCTCATGGCCTTGAGGTAGGAGTAGTCCGGGATGTCTGGGCACAGCTCCACGAAGACGTAGTTCTCGTGGTTGGTTGTGGCCTGCCTCGCCTTGGCGTCGGCGATGTTGGCGCGTGTCGCCTTGATCTCCTGAGGCGGCACTGCCCTCGTCCCTGTTGGCCGCTTCCGCTGCTGCTGGGTGCTGCGCTGCTCTCCAGGCCTGTTGTGCTGCCTTGCAGCGTGCTCAGGTGATGTAGAGCCGCGGCGCCTCTTCTTGCCCTTCATGAATGTGTAGCCGTCGTTGGCGTCCACCTCCGCCATCTCGCTGTCGGCCCAGTTGAGCGAGGCCGGGCTAGCTGGAGTTGCGCTGGTCGAAGCAGCAGTCTTCGGCGCCGTGACGTCACCACGCTCGGCGGCCAGATTTGCATGCCTTCCGCCTGCCGGCGAATTTGCATTTCTTTGAAATTCAGTAGAATTTTCATTAGATTTCATCTCAATTATGTTTTTCGGCGATAATTCCTCGCCTGGTTGAGACAGGATGCTGGGCCTTTCAGGCACTTGTTCAGCAGAGCCTGGGCTACCTTTCGGTACCGAATTCGGCATGTTTACCGACATTTGCACACACGCCAGAGGCGAAAACGGCGGAGCTCGCGAAAGCGTGGCCGCTCGCTCGAGTGTGTGTGTGTGTGTCTGTTTGTCCTTTATGCCTTACCAAACCACTCATTGGAACGCCATGAAACTTTGGGAAGTTATTTAGTATAGTACTGGGAAGGTTTCTAGCAAATAAAATTTTTGAAATAACTTTTCGCTTTAAAATAATCAAGATAAATATTCTAATTTATCTGTTATAATTCAACAATCTGCTCTAAATATTATCATGATGATACGATGATTTTGTAATGTAGAAAATTAGGAAAGACAAAATTCAGGATGACACGGCAATTTATTTGAGACAAGAATAATGATACAATTCATAGGCAAGATACTATTCCTTTAACTTCCAATTACCGAGGGAACCAATTAATATTGATTTTATTCAACTTATCGAGTATTTTTCAAGGGACCGGGAAAAAATGTTCACTTTATCGAGAGATTCGTTAGACAAACCTTTACTCGGGTAAAACCCGGGCGAAGCCGGGTACGTCCGCTAGTATTTGAATAAAAATAAATTTGTATAAAGTTGTATAAAAACAAAATATTTCAGCGCAGATCTGCATCATGGGACCCAAAAAATACAAAACAGAAGAAGAAAGGAAGCAAGCAAAAGCAGAGCAAGATAAACTAAGATATGAAAATGTAGAGCAACGGCTATCCCGACTGAATCAAGATGCGAATCTCATCGGCGACAACGAGAAAATGAATCGGAACTAGAAACAGCAGCAATATAGCTGAAATAATGGACCGTATTACTGGAGAGGACACTGTTTACAAAAGTGATGATACTGTGGAATAATGGCGTCCAGACGGCTTGGGTGACAGTAAACAAACATGCCGGCGGCGCCAGCCGCCAACAAAGGAGCCGCCGACAAAGGATCAGAACACGGCTTGGTCTGCTACCGACCGAGTTGGGTGTTTTCCTCTGTCCTCTTACGTTGTATTAAATAAAGTTAGTTAGAAGGAGATTTTTACCCCCCTCCTTTCTGCTATTTAGTGATCTTATTTAAATCCTTGCAACAGCCCACAAAGAATCATTACAGCGAATTCTTCTACCGAATCTCGCTTCAGTGTTTTGTGAAACTATTACCCGACACTTCTTCATAAAGTGGCGTCCCGCGGGTGGGCTTCTGACAAGGCAAGATCAAGTGGATTAACGGCGGAGTACAAGTTCAAGACTTAAGATAAGTACCTTTTGTTTTACCCTCTGTTTATAGTGTTTTTTTTTTTTTTTTTTTGAAAAATGGAAATTTTAAAAAGACATAGAAATGTATTTAGAAAGCGACTAACCCGCTGCTTGAAGACGACAGAAGAGTTTCTGTCAAGTACTCCACCGATACCTGTAGAGGACATTGAATATAATAGAGAGATAATTGAAGAAACTCACAGTGAACTTCTTGTGATCCAAGGCAAGATAAGAGACTTCATGCTAACTTCAGACGTTAGCGAAGAGGAACTAGAGCAAGACGATGAGGAAGCCTTGCAATATACCCAGAGATATAAGAGGATATATAAAAAATGTCTCGCTCTTGTTGAACCCAGGATCACTGCATCCAGTCCCACGACCAGTGAAGTGAGCTTCGCTTCTAGCTCACACCATAGAACTGTAAAACTACCCAAGATAGAATTAAAGAAGTTTACAGGAGAAATAAAAGATTGGTTGGGATGGTGGGCACAGTTCAACAAGATACATGTCGATCCCACTTTAGAAGACAGCGACAAGTTTCAATATCTTGTACAGTCTATGTCGCCGGGAACCAGAGCTAGTAAACTGGTTGATAGTTACCCCCTGACTGCCGAGAATTACCCCAAAGTTATAGAAACTTTGACAGAAGATTTGGAAGGCCTGAACTGTTGCAACAAGTCTATGTCAGGGACCTTATACGCCTTATGATCGATTGCTCCTCCAAACAACAGTTGAAGGTGACTTCATTTTATGATGAGTTGGTGACTCATTTGAGAGCATTGGAATCCTTAAAGATTGAGGCCAGACAGATGTCTGTATTTATATTTCCAATGATTGAGGCATGTCTCTCAGAGGAACTCATGAAGGCTTGGCAAAGAAGCCCCCTCCATGATGTCAAGATTGATGCTAATGATTCGACTCAAACTAGAGTTGACCTAATTATGGAGTTTCTCCAAAAGAAAGCTGCAGCAGAACAAGACAGAGCCTTAGCTGGATCCAAGTTTGGACTTAGATCTCTTAAACAGGATAGAAACGTGGGCAGACAATCACATCCTGCTAAGATACCTACGGCCTCTGGACTATTTGCTGGACGTGCCCAGAATTGCATCTTTTGTAATAAAGATCATAAAAACACAGAATGTCTTGCTGCGCGCAGAATGAGCATTAAAGAAAGAAGAGAGCGTATTAAAAACGCTAAATGTTGTTTCCCCTGCCTCCAACCAGGTCATATCTCTTCTAATTGTAGAAGGCGCATAACTGAATGTATTCGATGTAGGAAGAAGCACCTTGATATTTTATGCCCTCTTAATGCTCCTGGACGAGAGTCAGCGGATGAAGACAAGGAACAGGTGGAAGACTGTTACGTTTCTCCTACAGTTGAAAACGGAGTTTCATTCTCTGGTCTTAGCGCTTCGTCTCTGATTTTGCTACAGACTCTGAAGATTGAGGTCGAAGGTGCGACTTCGGCGAAAGTAGTGCGTGCCCTCCTTGACACAGGTTCCCAACGATCCTATATTTTGTCTAAAACTGCCCAGGATCTCGGACTATCTCCCATTGGCCAGGAATCACTTAAACATGTGGTGTTTGGAGGTCATACTAGTGAAAGTGTCCACCAAGAATACAGAGTCAATTTGGGTCATGCATCGGGGAATTTTAAGATGGTAGCGAAGCTTCTTGACCAACAAAAAATCTGTGGTAACCTACCAAGATTGAGCCGCGGGCCATGGTTGAAAGAACTCAAAGCCCGCAGAATCTGGGTTCCTGATATTGGAAAAGATGACATGGAAATTGAAATACTTCTAGGATGCGATGTATTGGGATCTATTTTCATGATGAAATCTTGTGTGTTGTCAAATGGCTTGACTGCGTCGCAGACGCGTTTCGGATGGACTTTAATGGGAGAATGTCAGCCAGGTAGTGACGTTTCACTCGCTCATCATGTCACAACGATGACAATTTCGGAGAGCAGTATAACCAATCTGTGGAATCTCGATGTTCTTGGCATTATGGATCCTATTGAGGTTAAACAGAGAGATCAGAGAGACGCACTGGCGCGTCGACATTTTCTAAAAACAGTCCAACATTCTGTCTCTGGAAGATATGTTGTTTCCCTCCCGTGGACTGTAGAGAAAGCTAAAATCGCGGACAACAGGGAGGTTGCTATGAAGAGATTAGAACAGACGACTAAGAAATTAATCTCTTTGAATCTTTATGAGGACTATGATGATATTTTCCGAGGCTGGTTGGATGATGGGATAATTGAGAAAGTCCCAGCTGAACAACACGACGCTGAGGCCTTCTACCTGCCTCATCGTCCTGTGGTGAAACTCTCCAGTGGGACTACGCCTATAAGGCCTGTCTTTGATGCTTCTAGCAAGGTCTATAGATCCCCATCTTTAAATGACTGTCTTGAAAAGGGACCTAACCTCATAGAGATGATTCCCAACCTTATGCTAAGGTTTAGAAATGGCAAGTTTGGTGTCGTGGCAGACATTAAGAAAGCGTTTCTTCAGATTGAGGTAAATGAAAGGGACAGAGATTACCTGCGTTTTCTATGGTATTCCCAAAATGGAGAAAAGACAGAAGTATTCAGACATAGACGTGTCGTTTTCGGCGTTAACTGTAGTCCTTTCATTTTGGGGGCAGTAATAGAATACCACCTGTCTAATGTTCGACCTGAACATAAACCGTTAGCTCAGAGGTTGCAGAAATCCTTTTATGTGGACAATTTAATCACAAGCGTGAACTCTTTTGAAGAGTTACAAGATCTCAAATTGACCGCAACGTCCATCATGGATAATGCTAGGTTGGAGCTAAGCCGTTGGGAGCATAGTCTGGACGTGGCCTCCGATACTTACCCCTTTGAAAGAGCAGAGATATCTAAAGTGCTTGGTGTATGTTGGGATAAAAGGGAAGATTGTTTGTCATGTGAAATTTCCGTAGCCTTACCCCCCAAGATAACCAAAAGGAGTATCCTGTCCTGCTTAGCTCAGATATATGACCCTATTGGATTTCTGAACCCAATGTTGATAAAGCCTAAAATTATATTGCAAAAGGTTTGGATAAAGCGCGATAACCAGTTGGGTACCTTTGTCGGGAATCGCGTGAAGGAGATATGCAGACTTAGTGATCCTGGAAATTGGAGATATGTTCCTAGCGAGTGCAATCCAGCTGATTTACCATCCAGAGGATGCAGCCTCTCCCGACTGATACAGTCTAGATGGTGGGAGGGCCCTTCCTGGTTAAAACTCTCCGAAGAATATTGGCCTTCCAGGTATAAAGACCTGAATGAAGAAGAAATCTGTGTGAAAAGAATGCTCGGAACATCAACATTAACATATCAACAATTGATGACCCTGCTGTGTCATACAGAGGCAGTGATGAATGGAAGGCCCATGACTTATGTCAGCGACGATCCGAATGATCTTGTGTCAATATCACCTTCCATGTTTCTACAAGAACAGACAGATGTCGAGTTTCCCGAGTGCCAGAATATGGGATCTAATCCAACGACACAAAAACTGCGCTATTTAAGCAAGCTGAGGGAGGAGTTGAAATCACGATTCAGGAAGGAATATTTGTCCCTCCTGGTCCAGAGAAACAGACGCATTTACAATTCAAAACTCCAGGCTGGGGATGTTGTCCTTGTTGGTATGGACAATAAAAAGCGTAACTTCTGGCCATTAGCAGTGATCGAGGAGATATTATTTGGAAGAGATGGAGTGAATAGATTAGTGAAGGCGAAAACCGCAGTAGGAACCTTCCTAAGACCTATTCAGAAAATATATCCCTTGGAAATATCATCAACAGCAGCTTCTTCGCGTTTGCTGAACGATAAAGTGAAAACTGCAAAAATACAGACTAGATCGGGAAGAACCATTTGTATACCCAACCGATTGAACGATTATTATTGTTTTTCTGTGTGCCTAGATAAAAACAGGTGGGAGTATGTGGAATAATGGCGTCCAGACGGCTTGGGTGACAGTAAACAAACATGCCGGCGGCGCCAGCCGCCAACAAAGGAGCCGCCGACAAAGGATCAGAACACGGCTTGGTCTGCTACCGACCGAGTTGGGTGTTTTCCTCTGTCCTCTTACGTTGTATTAAATAAAGTTAGTTAGAAGGAGATTTTTACCCCCCTCCTTTCTGCTATTTAGTGATCTTATTTAAATCCTTGCAACAGCCCACAAAGAATCATCACAGCGAATTCTTCTACCGAATCTCGCTTCAGTGTTTTGTGAAACTATTACCCTACATTTCTTCACAGATACTGTCGTAACAGATGAAGATGATCAGCGTGAGAATTATCCGGTAGAATTTTTAAATTCCTTATCGCCATCAGGAATGCCTCCTCATCGTTTGAGGCTTAAGATCGGCGCTATCGTGATGCTTCTTAGAAATCTGAATACCAAAAAAGCCCTTTGTAACGGCACACGCTTAATAGTTACAAATTTGCTCCCTAATGTTATTGCGGCAAAAGTTATAACGGGATCTGCTGCTGGTGACGACGTCTTCATTCCAAGGATTGATCTTTGTCCTTCCGAAATCAAACTGCCATTTAGACTAAAACGGCGTCAATTTCCCATTAAGCTTGCTTTTGCCATGACGATCAATAAGTCTCAGGGACAAAGTTTGAAAAAAGTTGGAATATATTTACCACAGCCGGTATTTGGTCATGGCCAACTGTACGTGGCGTTTTCACGTGTAAAGGAAAAAACAGGAGTTAAAGTCCAAGTCATCAATACACATCTCAAGGACGCCTTTTGACGGACAGTGACAAAGTATTCACAAAAAATATTGTCTATAAGAACATTCTGCAAAATTAAATATTTCCTTTTAATTTTCTACTAACAAAACATCTATTCGTCTGCAATGCAAACATCTTAATTAAAAAAATTGCTTTAGTAATTTTTAATTGTTATTTTCATTGCATATTTATGATATGGGTTCATTCAAAAAACTTTTACCACAGTTTAGAATATATATCTATATATTTATCTATTTACTTATATATTCACTGGCCGTGTGACCATTTAGAACCTTGCGGAAAGTTATAGGGTCATTTTTTTGTGAATTTTTTTTTTTTGTTTCGATTTTATTGAAAAAAAAAAACGATATGGTGCCTTTAAAAAACGATCTTTATTACTATGCAGTTTTCTATTTAGTCAATATACCTAATTAATTAACATAATTAAGGATATTATGCAATCGACATGATGAAATCTTTATGAAAATTCACATTTTTATTTTTATATTTTCAAGACACACACAGTTTGGGGCGGGACGTTTCACAAGAGAGACATCCACGGCGCCAATTTATAATTGTAACGAATAGTATTTTAATTAAAACATTTTAAAAACACACAGTTTGGAACGGGACGTTTCACAAGAGTGACATCCATGGCGCCAATTTATAATTGTAACGAATAGTATTTGAATTAAAACGTTTTTAAAATATATACGCACTCGGGTAAAACCCGGGCGTTGCCCGGGCCATTCGTCTAGTAGTATATAAATAAACATATAGAGACAAATTGATTCGTATAATCATTGTTGATTTTTAGCGCATAAAAATAGTTTATTGATACAAATATATATTGATATAAGATATTAAAAGAAACGCATTGCCAGTAAATTTATTTGTGTAAAATTTTATATATTGATATATGAACATGATGGTCTAGCGCGACCTCTGTTATTGAGAATATAAACTATAGTGCATAGGTTTCTTTTAAATTAAAGCAATTCCTTACTGCAATGATAAACATAATTGACAGAGCCTTCCATTTTTTTTATCATTGCTGTAAGTGACAGCATATATTACTCTATTTTGAAAGAAAAATACGCCGGGCGCTATATGTAGTTTATATATCAAATATTAAGAGGTATTAATCAAATCCAAAGCCTACGTTGTACTCGTAAACTTTTGCCAGTTTCTCTTTGAGCTTGGCTTTGGTGGAGTATTCTGGCAGTAGGAGGGTATTGGAGCAAGTGTAGGTGAAAGGCAATAGATCTGAATCAGGGCCTTTCCTCTGGGATGGTCAAGGGTGTCCCCCACAGGGGCGCTGCCTGTGCTAAACATCAAGAAAGCCTGCATGAAGGCTTGATCCTCTTCTCTGAAAATTTTCCACAGGTTCTGGATTACCTTAGACAGTCTTGTATAATCACCTTCATATTGGGTTACAGATTCCAAAATGTCCCAACTGTAATCACTGTTGTATTTAAAAACAGCTGGCAATTCGATTGGTCTGAAATATTCAAATAAAATACATTCGCTCATATATGTAA
>CP092868.1:68858617-68963255 GCA_030710605.1 Cordylochernes scorpioides
TAGAAAACCCATTTTTTAGAGCGTCAAATTTATTCATAATTCTCTTATTTAAAATGATACCGACGTATTCTGTGATAAATTATTTTTTGTTGCTTTGAGTCAATTCTTGTTCTTCTCCTTTTTTAGTCAGAGTCATTGGGTAAATATCACCGAATATTAAAGATTATAAACACAAGGTAATAAAAGACCAAATAAATAAATAGTGTGTGATGTTTTGGTGATAGCGTTATTACAGAAATGTCACATCCTATTATTTTTTTTTAGTTTAGGTCTTATTACCTTGTGTTTAATGAAAGTAGCATTTTGAGAATAATTAACCATAGTATGATGCTGTTTGACAACAACAGTAGGTGACAACAATGAAAACAAAATTGTAACAATGATAAACCACAATTTGGATTATGGATTAGAAACACAAGATAATAAGACCAAATAAATAGTGCGTGACATTTTGGTAACAGTGTTATCATCATCAGAAAAAAGTACTGAATTTAACAAAATTTTAACAACAATTAAAGCAAAAATTTTATTAGAAATTGTAGCAAATTATTTTGGTTTCAATGAAAACAAGCCAATTATAGGCAACAATCCCAGGTACATTTGTATTGCAAACGCTATAAATTTGACAACAATGAAGAGGTACAATTTGGATTAAAGAAAAAAATCATAAGAGCAAATAACACAGGACAAATGCATTGTTACACATTTCACATATTATTTACTTATTTGGTCTTGTTACTTTGGGATTTGATAACAATACTTAGTAATATAATAGAAAATTAACCTTGATTTTAACTTTTCCCTGATATTTGGCCAACCCATTTTCTTGATAAATCAAGAAAAGCCAACTATGAACACATTTTGGGGCTATTGGCACTATCAGTGTGGTGCAGGCTGTACCACAACGACCAAAAATGTGTTCCAAGAGGCCTCCTGAGAAATCAAGAAATGGGTATTTAAGGCAAAAGTTGCATAAATATGCTGTTCATGTGAAAAAAGGTCAGGTTAGGCATATCCTGACAGCTGGCATGAGAATTTTAGATAGCAGAAGGCCACCTAGTGGAACAAAAAATCAACTAAATGTTGACCAAATATCAATTTAAATCAATGTTTAGTTGGTTTTTGTTCCACTAGGTGGTGCTGCTCTGCCATCTAAAATGCTCGTGTGAGTGGTCAGGATATGCCACTTTTATTTTAAATATCAACACCTGATTTTTTTTCTATATATATATATATATATATTTATACTTATACTTATATATATATTTTGTATAAAGATATATGCATTTCTTTACGGTCTACAATTATTGTAAATAAATATGTAAAGACAAATGTAAAGACATACATGTATGACAGCGCAAGCGTCCCTAGGGGGACATAGCACTTTAAATTGAAATAATACTTATTTGGTCTTGTTACTTTGGGATTTGATAACAATACTTAGTAATATAATAGAAAACCCTATTTTGGCACAAAAAAATATTTTAAATGGATGCACACACATGGACAAAACTTGAGATGATGGAAAGTTTTCGATGTCACCAGTCATCGATTATTTTGAAGGAGACAAATTCAATTTTGTTCACATTTGTTTATCTTGTGTGTCTTCAATAAAGGTCACTGTATCAAAAATACAAGTAAATAAGGCCTAATCCAAATATTTTAATAGTGTTGATGAGTTCGAGAGCATTTCATAAATTTTTTAGTATAATGGAAGAAGAAAGTCATTGTTAAAGACATGGATGATTTTACACTTTTACTATTTCCAGATCTCTACATGTCCATATATTAGGGCGCCAGTGGCTGCAGAAAACCAGACCACAAATTTATTCATCTATGGCACATGTAGAGACCTAAAGCTGTGCCGGCTAGCAATTATGTTGATGGGGAAATTAACCAATCAATTTATTTTGGTTAGAAAATTTTTATTTCGACTAATAAAATCCTTCAATGTACAACATTTTTTTTTATTATATCAATTAATTAATGAAATCACACACATATATATATAATTTAAAAAAAAACATACACTAAAGAAAAAACTGTAAATAAGGTTAAAAGGGAGGAGTTTTAAACTTTATACAAAAGAAGAAAAAAAAAAGGGCCTATCGTGCCAAAGTCCCATTATCCCCCAACCTACCTAGTCATCCAGCCACCCAGTGTCCATCATTCAAAAAGGATGGGCAGCCAAGGCCGCAGTCACCGGCCTCCGCCCTCCGCAACTCCAAGTCTTTTTGCTTCTCGAAAAAAAAAGATCTAATTTTTGTTAAGAAAAAATGTCAATATCCAAATTGTCAATCTTCAAGAATGTAAATATCCCGCTTCCTTCTCCCAGTGTTGCTGAACTCACCCCCCCAAGCTATCATCACCTTTCTCTCTATGAAAATAAAAAAAATTAAAAAGGCATCTTTAAAAAAATGATAAAATAAATTAAATATAAAATTATTAAAGAAATATTCACAAAAAATAAAATAAAAATACGAAAATATTGAATTAAAAAAAACAATTAATATTGTAGGATCTGGGCATCTTGGGGTCAGCTTGGGAAAGGTTCAGGGCTCGTGGTGGAGCTGGTGCTCTGCATGAAGATGGTGGAGCCAGGTCAAGCACCATAGGTCGGTGGCTTGACTACAGGAAGGGGTGTCTGGGTCCATCTTGGACTGGTTTGTGGTCAAGTCGGCCACCATCGGACATGTGGCTCGACTAACAGGAAGGGGTGTCTGAGTCCATCTCAGGCTAGCTTGGGTGTTGGTGGGGCCAGGTCATCCACCATAGGTCAGGTGTCTTGACCACCAGGAAGGGGTGTCTGAGTCCATCTTGGACTATCCTGGTGTTGGTGGGGCCAGGTCATCCACCACAGGTCAGGTGACTTGATTACAGGAAGGGGATCTCGGTCTCTGGCTCAGTGCTGCCAGGGCTAAAGGTGGCTTCAGGCTCCATCTCAACACCTCGCAATCACCAGAGGTTGGTAACTTAAATGGACAAAGGTGGGATATGGTTAGGTTAGGTGGGGTTCTGGGTTACTTTGGCATATTATGGTCACGAGGTGTCCCAACAATCCTCCCTGCCAAAAAATTAATTTTACAAAATAAAAAGGAAAATTAATTTCCAACACCGAGTGAGGAAACTTAATAAAATAAAAAAAATTACATAAAAGAAAATATTTACTACAAAAAATAGTATATCTATACTCAAATATTAATTAATCACTCAAATCCACCCTGGGTGCTAGGGTGAAGTGATGAGAAAAAAAAAAACTAAAAAATTCTAAAATCATAAATCTACAAATTTAAAAAATATTATGGTATACACGTATGCAAATGCAATTCATTTTCTTTTCAAATGATAACAATTATCCAATATATGCATTTTTCATAATGTAACAGCCAAAAAAAAAAAAAAAAAAGTCCTAAAATACATAAAGGTATCAGGGGGGAAAAGACAAATTTCAAATCTAATGCGCTTCTTTCTACTAATATTTAATAGGGTAATTCAAATCAGTAATTTAAAACACTTTGATCCCACACACAACTCATTCTGTTAAAACTAATTGAATCTTTGATTAAAAATTGAACTGAAACCTTTTACATGGTTAGACTAGTTGTCTACCTAAACTATTCGGTACATTGACCTCGCATGGCCACACATAACTGAAAACATCCTTTGTTAAAAAAAAATCCTGCTTCACAAAATATTAAACCAAACCTATAGCTTAACTTTAAGGTATATATACCTCCTTTTTTTTTTTTTTTTAAATGACCTTAAAACACACACAAAAATTTCCCTACTTTTTTTATAGTAAACTTAAAAAAAAAAATTCTTTCGAACCGGTATTCAAGGTTCAAGACCAAATCTATAATCACAAACTGACACTCAGGTACTTGTTAGTTTACATGGGATTATGCCATTTATCCTCTAACTGCCCAAAGCTAGAGCTTCTCACACCTTCGGGACTTTCAGGCGGAGGACAAAGACCTTCACATGGTCTCAACACAACTGCTGCTCCCAGAGCAGTCAGAAGAAAAAAAATTCATGGGACTCTCTCCCTTGACATCCAGTGTGTGCTCCCAGAGCACATGACAAATGACATTTCCCACAACCATACGAGTGCTTTCTTCACAGAAAGAGAAACTTAGCTGGAGAGCCTATATCTCATCCAGGGTCAAAAAAATCCAGTTAAAAAAAATAGATAAGTTTAAACCTAACATATATAAACAAAGAAAAAAAAATTGAAATCAAATTTATACCTCCACATGAAGTGAAGAAACTCTGCCTAAGCAGACATCAGATTGCCAGTGAGTTTACAAATCCCTGATGGTAGATCAAACTATCAAGGTCCTAACACATTTTATATAAAGTTACAAGATCCTATCCTACCAATATTTTAATTTGTCCAGGTCTAACATACTGTTGGCTTGAAGTTTGATATCTCATTCACTATCCTTCATTCATACAAAAAAAAAAGAAAACATTTGCGGATGCATTCAAACTAAACTTGAAATCAAAAGCACTGCCTGAACATTAAACAAACAAAACAACTATTTAAAAACTAAATTCAGGGAGATAAGCACAATTGCTCTATACCAAAGAAAATCTAGTTATGATTCACCTCCATAAACTCACAAAAGAAAATAAACTTGTACTAATTAGCACCAATTTGGTCATTCGGTACCCAAAATAGTAATCTAACATTAAAAAAAAAGTGTGCAAGGTTCATAAAAAAATAGAAATCCTATCTTCAAATATTCATCTAATCCTATCTATTTAACCTAAAAAAAAATATTATCATTTACTGTAAAAGCTATCTAGAGGGCCTGTATCCCGTCCGTCCTGTGTTTACAATAAGCGACAAAGAGAAAACAACAACAAAAGGAAAAATCCTCAAATTAGACCATATTATAAATCCTAGAATCCTATTAAAAAAAAAACTACTACACTGACTATCCAACTAATTCAACATTGCTTCATAAAGATTGCTCACAGTGATGGATACCAAGAGAGCCTAAATCTCGTCTTTTAGGTGCTTCACTGTCCGAGACACAAAATCTTAACTCCTAGTTGAAGAAATGGATATCTCTTTAATCATAAAAGTAGGTCTTAAATCTATACTAAAATAAAAGTTTATAAAATTACTAAAAAAAACAAAGGCTGAGTTTAAAAAAAAAAGGATGCACAAATGCTCTTACATTTTGATAAATTTACACAAACAAAAAAAAGTTCAAAAAATCTAGAAATTACCCTAAAAAAAAAATTAAATATAAAAACCTTTTACTCTAAATTTAACCTGTTCATACCATGTAAATATTTCCTTTATACTATGAAAAGCTTAATCATGTAGGTCAGCATGTACCTCAAGGGCAGACCATAGACATGCTAACACTTCTATAAGTGAATCATTATTAACCAAAAGGAATGTCAAGAAATGTTTTTTTTTTTTATACACTCATATGCAATATTCCTGAAATACCTTATCAAGATAATAATAATTATAGCTTTTGTTATTTCAAACACTTAAAAAGAAAACATGCCTTTTTATTCAATAACTTGCCTTAGAAAATTGTTTCAACCAATAGAGATGAAAAAAAAAAAGACATTTAGGCCTAAAAATAAATGAGCTTCTAAATGGTTTAAACTAACAACTGGTTTATAAATAAAGGTAAACTTAATGAAATGTATTTCATGAATTAATATATTAAATCTGGATATATGTAACCATATAATAGGAAAATCTCCCTGCCAATTTCTTATATAATGGTAAGTCATTTGAATTTGACATCTGTTATATGTTTATTATGACAGTGTCATAGTTTCCATATTAAAGTAAATTAAAAATTATTAACATCATATTTTCTTCTAAGTAAATATACTTTAAAACATCTAAATGTTACAAACAGAAAAGAATTTAAATAAAATATTGTATATAATAAATGTATGAAACAGGTTTATTATTAGTGTATCTCCAATAATATTGAAAAATATAAACGTGTATTCTCTGTATAAAAGAAAGAAATGGTAATTAATTTTAATCAACTATTGTCTGACGTCAGTGTTTCCCATTTCTAGCGCCAAAAATTATATTTGGTCCCAGCACATCTGGTGACTCCAGATGTTGTTTTTCTGCACCGAGTCCTAAATTTAAACTAAGCTGCCAATCATGGCTCGAATTTCGTCTAATATAATAATAAATGTTTATTAAAACATACAAATATTAAACTTACTCACCAAAACAAGTTTTAGAAGAAGCATTAGATTTGTTTACTTACTACAGAGTGGATATTGGATAATTTTTATCACTTTAAATAATTCAAAACACAAACTTGCTTGAAAAAAAAATTACAAGTTATATATATAAATATCTACCTAAAAATAATTATTCTGTGTACATTGAAAAATATTTTATTAGTCTAATTTCCCTGGGTATTGATTCTTAATTAATCTCAGGATCGTGTTCTACTTAGCCCTAATGGCGTTTCACTATGTATATAATTTAGAATATAATAGAAGAAAATTATATACATAATTCGAGCCCCACGTTGGGCGCCATTGATGAGTTCGAGAGCATTTCATAAATTTTTTAGTATAATGGAAGAAGAAAGTCATTGTTAAAGACATGGATGATTTTACACTTTTACTATTTCCAGATCTCTACATGTCCATATATTAGGGCGCCAGTGGCTGCAGAAAACCAGACCACAAATTTATTCATCTATGGCACATGTAGAGACCTAAAGCTGTGCCGGCTAGCAATTATGTTGATGGGGAAATTAACCAATCAATTTATTTTGGTTAGAAAATTTTTATTTCGACTAATAAAATCCTTCAATGTACAACATTTTTTTTTATTATATCAATTAATGAAATCACACACATATATATATAATTTAAAAAAAAACATACACTAAAGAAAAAACTGTAAATAAGGTTAAAAGGGAGGAGTTTTAAACTTTATACAAAGAAGAAAAAAAAGGGCCTATCGTGCCAAAGTCCCATTATCCCCCAACCTACCTAGTCATCCAGCCACCCAGTGTCCATCATTCAAAAAGGATGGGCAGCCAAGGCCGCAGTCACCGGCCTCCGCCCTCCGCAACTCCAAGTCTTTTTGCTTCTCGAAAAAAAAAGATCTAATTTTTGTTAAGAAAAAATGTCAATATCCAAATTGTCAATCTTCAAGAATGTAAATATCCCGCTTCCTTCTCCCAGTGTTGCTGAACTCACCCCCCCAAGCTATCATCACCTTTCTCTCTATGAAAATAAAAAAAATTAAAAAGGCATCTTTAAAAAAATGATAAAATAAATTAAATATAAAATTATTAAAGAAATATTCACAAAAAATAAAATAAAAATACGAAAATATTGAATTAAAAAAAACAATTAATATTGTAGGATCTGGGCATCTTGGGGTCAGCTTGGGAAAGGTTCAGGGCTCGTGGTGGAGCTGGTGCTCTGCATGAAGATGGTGGAGCCAGGTCAAGCACCATAGGTCGGTGGCTTGACTACAGGAAGGGGTGTCTGGGTCCATCTTGGACTGGTTTGTGGTCAAGTCGGCCACCATCGGACATGTGGCTCGACTAACAGGAAGGGGTGTCTGAGTCCATCTCAGGCTAGCTTGGTGTTGGTGGGGCCAGGTCATCCACCATAGGTCAGGTGTCTTGACCACCAGGAAGGGGTGTCTGAGTCCATCTTGGACTATCCTGGTGTTGGTGGGGCCAGGTCATCCACCACAGGTCAGGTGACTTGATTACAGGAAGGGGATCTCGGTCTCTGGCTCAGTGCGGCCAGGGCTAAAGGTGGCTTCAGGCTCCATCTCAACACCTCGCAATCACCAGAGGTTGGTAACTTAAATGGACAAAGGTGGGATATGGTTAGGTTAGGTGGGGTTCTGGGTTACTTTGGCATATTATGGTCACGAGGTGTCCCAACAGTGTTGTCACACACTATTAAATTATTTGGATTAGGCCTTATTTTATTGTAACTATAATCCAAATTGTGCTTAACGTCACTGTATCAAATATCTTTAAGATTTATTGTCTGAATCCTTGTATACATGCTAAAAGGTACAACCTTTTGTCCATGAGGGTAAATCCTTGTGATACTATTTAAAATACAAAAACCTGAATGATGTTTGTTTAATAAAGAAATGCATCTTTTATATTTGTATTTTCATTGAATATTTACTTTATCAAGAGAGGAATTGTCCTGAAAATCCTAGTTTGCTGATTGAGCACTTTTTTATAATTAAAAGAACGCTCCAACGGGCCTGATTCTCGCAAAAGTTTAACTCCACCAGCCAGTGCAAGTAACCAAACAGGGCTCTGGCACACTTGTAAATGAAAAGTCTTAACTGCTTTTCACATACAAGAAAATAAGACCTAATCCAAATAATTTAATAGTGTGTGACATTTCGGCAACAGCATTGTTAACATCATCAGACAAAAGAATAAATGAAAAAAAAAATTATAATCCAAATTGTGCTTTATCACTGCTTTTCACATGTGTAGATATGTGGTGCACTTACAGTAAAAAGCGGTTTCCAACTTCTGCCCCTATGATTATCATGGCCTGTACCACATGTACTAGGGATAATAAAAAATAAATATTTAAAAGGAGAGATTCCTTTTAGAACACTGGCAGGTTTGACATGATGGTTTATAGAATTAAGCCTGCTCCATCGCTTAGTTCAACTTTTGACATTAGATACAAGTGAACTGACACCTCAGGATGGAACACTATACATTAGCTTGATAAGGCACAATTTGGATTGTAGATTATAAACACAAGGTAATAAGACCAAATCCAAATAAATAAATAGTGTGTAAACAACGCACTATTTATTTATTTGGATTTGGTCTTATTACCTTGTGTTTACTATACATTAGCGTTGTATTACTCTCTGATTAGCCATGCTCAGTATAGGCTTCTACATATGGTACTATTAGATAATAAAAGGCATATATTGGATTTTATAAAATATTTATTTTGCCAATATTTCGGCTGGCTGAACGCCAAACTTTATCGAGGCATTACATTTTTGTATACACAAACTCAGCGCCGCATAGTGTTATAATATCACAGTTGAAATCAATTAAAATACAGAGTAGGTGGGAGAAATTTGTGCATGAAAAAAAATATTATAAAAAATGCAATCAAAAATGTAAAATATCTTAAAATATAAAAGGAAAAAGTTCTATCTTATATTTAAAAAATTGTAAAAAGTATTTAAAAATAATTCATTAATAACTCATAAAGAGATAAATGTAAAAATATATGTATATATTAAAACATTTGAAAATAAATTGATTTACCAGACATCTACACACCATTTAGATCTTCTTAATTTTTTGTCTAATTATTTTAATTTCAATTAGTTAATTTTTTATTTTTTAATTGACTTATTATGTACTATTTTAAAGGGAGAGGTGCCGTTTTTTAAATTTCATAATTTGCTTTTTTTGCTTTTTATAGCACTTTATATTTTGTTGTAATACCCGCCATTTCTTAAATTATATTTTCACACATTAGTAATTACCTGTAATTAATACATACCACTTGTTTAATTATTTTTACATTTATCGCTTCAAAACGCAAAAGTATTGATACATTAAATATATAACTTTTTACTTGCAATAATTTAAACTTTTTAGTTTCCATTTTTTAATTTATTTTCTCATTTATTCATCCTAAATTGTTTTAACTTCCATTTTAATGCATTTTTATAAAATATTTTTTACTTATTTATAAATCGATCTCCTAAATTTTGAATTGAATTTTTTAAATACCCACATTTTTAAAAACTTTTTATAAGGGGTTCTTACAGTTTATTATTTAAATCATTTTAAATTTATTTTCAAATGTTTTAATATATACATATATTTTTACATTTATCTCTTTATGAGTTAGTAATGAATTATTTTTAAATACTTTTTACAATTTTTTAAATATAAGATAGAACTTTTTCCTTTTATATTTTAAGATATTTTACATTTTTGATTGCATTTTTATAATATTTTTTTTCATGCACAAATTTCTCCCACCTACTCTGTATTTTAATTGATTTAAACTGTGATATATAACACTATGCGGCGCTGAGTTTGTGTATACAAAAATGTAATGCCTCGATAAAGGTTGGCGTTCAGCCAGCCGAAATATTGGCAAAATAAATATTTTATAAAATCCAATATATGCCTTTTATTATCTAATGAATTAAATATGGATTGCTCTATTTTCAAAATATGGTACTATAGGAAAACTTTTTGTTTTTTAAGATTTTACCTCCTGAACACTATATGTTACATCTATTAATTTCGACCGCTACAAACCGGATTCAATTCCCGCATTGGACACTTTTTTCTGATTTAAAAAAAAAAAAAATGCTCCAATGGTCCCCAATTCTTGAAAAAGTCCAACCGTACCAGCGAGTGCAAGCAACCAAACGGGGCTCTGTCACATTTGTAAGTGCAAAGTCTAACTGCTTTTCACATGTGTAGATATGTGATGCACTTACAGTAAAAGCAGTCGCCAACATGATTATCATGACCTGTACCACGTGTACTAGGGATAAGCAAAAAAAAAACCATCTATTAAAAGGACACTAAATAGGTTGTCTGGCCTGCACTCATAGTTCTTAGAATTAAGAGATACTTCGGCTAGTAAATGTTTTTTATTTTCTCAAAGTTTCAACAAAAAACTTTGGTCCTCATAAAAAAAAAATTCATGCATTTGGCAAAGTGTTATAAATGTATCTGATACAAAAAATATAAAAATAAAAACATTTACTGGCCAAAATGTCTCTTAAATCTAAGAACTCTGATGACATGTAGGCACTATCACATGTGGATAGTACAAGCAGTCATAGCCCTTGTCATGTTACAGAACCATTACAATAACAGGACATGGTCAAAAGTTAACAGCAACAACAACAGGACAACAGGAATATGCTAAAAACTTGAGGTTTATTCCTGTGTGAGTATTTGTGAGTAGGAACTCAGTAGAAAAAGGTCCGAAGATGTTTGGCCTCCTGAGCCATGTCTTCCTGACTCCTCCACTGGCTGGGAACATTGTCCTTGTCGTGCTTCTGGAGCTGTAACACACACCTCGTTCCTTTTGTTTTTAAACAGAACATGAGTATTTTAAAACACAACAGATATAGGAGAACTGGCAAACTTCCCAGGGACAGCTACAACTGCCGACACTGGCAGGAGGTGAAGGACATACTTCTAGCAACATTGCTAGACCAGAATAGTGCTATAACAGGATTGTCTTGGAAAATCTACCATTAAACCAGAATCATTCTCACTATAAAAGTCAAACATAGCTGCAATTCATACTGTCACACTCATAGACAAAACTTAAGGAAGTGGAAAGTCTTAATGTCCCCAGTCATCTATTTTTTTTAAGGAGACAGAGACAATTTTGTTCACATTTGGTTATCTTGTGTGTCTTCAATAAAAGTCACTGTGTGTCAAATATCTTTCAGAGTTATTGTCGTGCTATACATACTAAAAGGTACAACTTCCTCAAGTTTTGTCCATGAGTGTATTTCCTTGTTTCATAGTGATACCCCAGATGTGTTTATTGCTTGTATTTTTAGTAAACTTTTAGAATTTTTCCTGCATTTGTATAAAGCCAAAAAATTATTTAAATATGCAATTCATTTTGTACATGTAATGTTTATATATAAGTTAGGTAAAATAATTTCTAAACAAATTATAATTTTTGTTATACAGTAGAACCTCCCTGTAAAGGGCACCTAATTCCAGAGCCAAACTGTCCTTTGTGGAGAGCTGTTCTATTATGGAGATACTACTGTATTAGAAATTTAGTTTATTTTATTATAAACTAGCGGATGTACCCGGCTTCGCCCGGGTTTTACCCGAGTAAAGGTTTGTCTAACGAATCTCTCGATAAAATGAACATTTTTTCCCGGTCCTTGAAAAATACTCGATAAGTTGAATAAAATCAATATTAATTGGTTCCCTCGGTAATTGGAAGTTAAAGGAATAGTATCTTGCCTTGGAATTGTATCATTATTCTTGTATAGATGTACCCGGCTTCGCCCGGGTTTTACCCGAGTAAAGGTTTGTCTAACGAATCTCTCGATAAAGTGAACATTTTTTCCCAGCCCCTTGAAAAAATACTCGATAAGTTGAATAAAATCAATATTAATTGGTTCCCTCGGTAATTGGAAGTTAAAGGAATAGTATCTTGCCTTGGAATTGTATCATTATTCTTGTATGGATGTACCCAGCTTCGCCCGGGTTTTACCCGAGTAAAGGTTTGTCTAACGAATCTCTCGATAAAATGAACATTTTTTCCCGGTCCTTGAAAAATACTCGATAAGTTGAATAAAATCAATATTAATTGGTTCCCTCGGTAATTGGAAGTTAAAGGAAGAGTATCTTGCCTTGGAATTGTATCATTATTCTTGTCTAAAATAAATTGCTGTGTCATCCTGAATTTTGTCTTTCCTAATTTTCTACATTACAAAATCATCGTATCATCATGATAATATTTAGAGCAGATTGTGTTGAATTATAACAGATAAATTAGAATATTTATCTTGATTATTTTTAGTCGAAAAGTTATTTCAAAAATTTTATTTGCTAGAAACCTTCCCAGTACTATACTAAATAACTTCCCAAAGTTTCATGGCATTCCAATGAGTGGTTTGGTCAGGCATAAAGGACACACACACATACATTCATTTTTATATACAGTATAACCTCGTTAATTCGACATACGCAAATTCGACACACTACCTTAATTCGACCATATTCTGATCCCCGACCTCCGGCCTTTCAAATAACAAACCGTAATTCGACAGTATCGATAATACGACAGTTCCGATAGTTCGACTATTTTAAAATTCGAATTTAGACAGTTAAATGTTTTTTTACATACAACTTTACCGCTAAAAAGGTATTACGGCGGTGGCAAGCGGCGACGATGGCGGGCGCTGATAAGATTGCGCCTGCGCACTTTTGGTTTCTGTTAGTTTAAGTTTCACTTTTCAGTGCCGTTGTGCAATGTCGCGAGTGTTGTTTGTTTTTTACGCGGGAATTTAAGAATCGCGCGCTAATTAATAATATTATTTTCTTTTAATTTTCAGCATTGAAATATTTTAGTTATATTAAAATTTACAAATAATTTCCTTTTAAATAAATAAATCTTCGTAAAAGTGTACCACGTGTACTAGGGATAAGCAAAAAAAAAATAAAAGATTTAAACACAAAATCAATAACACCTGCAGCAGCAGTTGATGTCTTTAATACAATAAAAACTTTATTATTTAAAACACTTTCCAGAGGATGAAAGACATGCATGTTTTTTTAAAATAGACCATTTGGAATACATCCTGAATAGGATTTCTGTGCAAAAACAGACATCTTTAACCCTTAGTTACTGGCGCCTATTTTCCTTACACAATTACTGGCGTTCGGCCTCTCAGGCCGTCTTTTAAAATCAATAATAAACCATGTTATTTATAAAATAAAAAGAAATTAAACGTATACACATAATTTCCGAAGAATAAATATTTTGTTTTTTTCGAATAAACAGAGCTCTAAACAAAATTAAATAAAAAAGTACAAGAAACACTTTCCATCTAAAATATTCTATATATATTCTAAAAAATTCTATCTAAAATATTTTATTCAAGATTAGGTGCACAATTCAAGCATATTTCAATAGAATGATCTTTGCAGATTGGTTCTTTGCATTTTTTGAATTGCATTTGAGTTTGACGATCTTTTTTACACAGGTAGCATCTTTTGCGTTTTTTGGGACAAGGACTGCTGCTTGTGGATTCCTAGATAACACATATTATTGATATTTCGTTTGAATATCAAATAAATATTTGCCTACCTCAAGTGATGAAGTTCCAGCATGCTTCTGAATTAATACTTGCAGATCTCTTGACAAATATTTGGCTCGATTTCTCATATACAAGGCATCTCTCATTAGTTGTAGAGCAAGCTGCTTTATAAAATCTTTTCGAGCCATTCCACCGTCTTGCTTGACAGCCTTATAAATTACTGCTGAATTTTTGCAACCACATCCAAAAAGTTGAAAAATAAACACAGGGGCCATCTTTTGGTTCTTCTTCCAACTGAATACATGTCTGATCAACTACATCTACACCACCTTTGGTCATATTATAAAATGTGATTATCTCAGGCTTTTATTGTTCAGCAGTTTCTTGATCAATTGTTGTGGTCGAATGCATTGTGGAGAGTAATATAACAGATTTTCCAATTTTAGGGACATAGGAGACCAAATTTTTGTTTTTTGAAAAACCAAAAGTGGAACCGAACTTCTATTATATTATACAAAATTACAATCACAAAACACAATTTAGAATGCATATAATTGAAGCAAGAGTAATAAAAAAACGAATGCTCAACTTATTTGTTGCATTTGAACGTCTATAAAACCAAAAGTGAAACGGCCAATAATAGGGGAGCTAAAATTCCCAGTGACGTAATTACTGGCGCTTGGCTTTAAAGGCCGTTTGATTTAATAACTCGGGATATACAAAATAGATTTCTCTTAAAATGAAAAGTTCTTCAAATAAATGCATTTTATTAAGCTACCTAAAATTTTGATGAAAAATATTGCATTTTGAAAATTTCGCAAACATTTTTAATTTTTTAGCGGCCTATCAAGCCGAACGCCAGTAATTACGGGTTAAAGGAATTTTTTGAAAGATCTTCATGATTATTTTTAAATTATATTTTTAAATTTTCTTTTTATTTTCCTTATTTATTTCCTTTCAACTGCTATATTCTTCAATTAGAATAAAATATTATTTGTAAATATTTATGTTTCAAAAATATGTATCATTGTCATTTTGTCCCTGATACTAAAATTTAATCATGAAAATAAAAAATAATACAAAAAAGTACACACACAATGGTTTCAATTAATATGATCAATTTATATTGCAAAGTTATTTTTAAAAAATATCATTTTAGCGAGTTAGATGATTAGCTAATCATCTGAATAACTTTAATTCAACACTTCCTTTAATTCAACCGAAAGCTCTGATCCCTTGGGGTGTTGAATTAAAGAGGTTCGACTGTATATAGATAAATATATATTTTATCTTGTTATCTCCTGTAGGACTTTCAGGATATGCGACTCTAAAACAAAAAGTGGAATACCTCAGTGTCACCTAACCTCAAAAAGACCAGAATGTAAAGGTCAGGACTATGGTCATTGTGTTCTTTGACAGGCTGAAGAGACTCAAATGAAGGATTCATCTCATTGTGGAAACTTCACAATGATAACAACCTGAACTTTCTGGCCAATTCAAAGATACAAGGGGGGATCAATAAATAAGGTGAATTATCTTATTTCTTAAAAATTAAAAAATAAAAAATAATTTAAACCACAGAATATTAAAATATAACATCGAGAGACTATTTAAGGTGTTCTGTTCTTTTTTCCCACGCGCGGCGCGAGACTTATAAATATACTAAAATGGAAGCTCCCTTGAAGGATTGCACCACGCTTGAACAACGTGCAGTTATTCGTTTCTTGAATGCAGAAGGTATTCAAACATCTCAAATATGCCAAAGAATGAAAAATATCTATGGTGAGTCTTGTTTGTCTCAAAAAAACATTTATAAATGGGTTAACGAGTTCAAAAATGGACGAATTCCACATTTCCTTAATTTGGACCAAAAACTTAACCGTATTCAGGTTTCAAAGGCCGCATACATCATGTAAAACTGTATCTACAATCATTAAATTAGGTTTTGAAGTTTTAGAACATCCTGCATATAGTCCAGACCTAGCCTCCTCTGACTATTTCCTTTTTGGACTACTAAAGAAGGAGTTAAAGGGAAAGCGATTTGACTCGGATAAAGATGTCCAGAAAGTGGTGCAAGATTTTTTTCACACGCTTCCTAAGAGTGCCTATAAAGAGGGTATTTACAAGTTGCCAGAATGATGGAGATGATGTATAGAAAGCCAAGGTGATTATTTTGAATAAATCAAGTCCTAATTTTTAATATTGTCCTTTTTTTTTTTAATAAATTATAATTCACCTTATTTATTGATCCCACCTTGTACCAAGAGTTCCCTACAGTTCTGACATGGCTTCTGTTATGCTAGCACATGTCTTCTGTTATACTATTGATCAGTTTGATGGGAAAATATTCTCTTTTTTTTTTTAAGGTCACTATAATAATAATACTCAGAATAAATAGATGGCAACTTTCTGTGTTGCACACTCAGGAGATCCTAATATAACAATCCCCTGATCCCAGTACAATTATATATTTGAGCTAGGTTTCCATTTATAAGTTCATGGTAGGTGCTACAGTAGAACCTCCCTTTTGCGGACACCTCTTCACAAAAAAACAGTTTTCATTTGAAAAATTACCATTTTTACAATTTAGCAACTCTCCGGGAAGAGGACACCTCTCCCTAGAGGATACTTTGGCTCTGCAATTAGGTGTCCTTTATAGAGAGGTTCAACTGTATCTATTTTTTTTACAAAGTTCTCTGAGTATTTTCCTTCATTGACTGAATTGAAGATTTAAGATTTCTACCTCCAGAGCAGGTACTGAGCCAGTCTGTGAGTCTGTATCAGCCAAGTTTTCTCATGTCTAGGTCTATGGATTCTAAGTCAGTCAGGCTCTACCCGTGGTCCAAGTGAACATTCTGTCCCATCATAGGGTGTACCTCGTCATAGATGTCATTGTTCTCTTCAAAGTCATGGGGATGACGTGGGAGGAGGTGCATGTGAACATGTGGGATGGTCTGTCCAGCATCTACACCATCCTGTAGCACACCCTGTGAATAACAACACTGCAAGTCCAATAAGTGAGAAAGGTATATTTTTTACAATAGAGAACAATTTGGATTATAGATTAGAAATATATATAATATAGGTCTAGTGGTAAGGTAAAAATATACTACAAGGTAATAAGACCAAATAAATAAATAGTGTGTGACATTTTGGTAACACCATTGTTATCATCATTAGACAATCATGATTCAGTCTTGTGTCAGATGATGGTAACAATGCTATAACTGAAATATCACACACAATTTATTTATTTAGATTTGGTCTTATTACCTTGCACCCAGGCTAAGTTTCGAACCAAGGTTGTGGAAATACGAAGCCGTACACCTAACCATTAAGCTACGCTTGGCATCTCTTATTACCTTGCAGTATATTTTTACCTTACAACTAGACCTGGCTTAACACAGGGGTTCTGCCCAAATTGATGGTTGTCCAACAATGATGATCTCCCTCAACAAAGGTCATTGTTATAATTAGAAGTGGTATACACAATAAGAATATATTTTTATTTAAATAAAACAAACTTTTTTACTTTGATGTCTGAAAAAAAAATGTTTATAATAATTTTATTTCTTTTATATACTCTCATGGACAAAATTTAAGGAAGTGGAAAGTCTTTGATCTCGCCGTTCATCTATTTTTTTGAAGGAGACAGAGGTTGTTCACACTTGGTTATCTTGTGGGTCTTCAATAAAGGTCACTGTAATATATTTCAGAGTTATTGTCCCGATATACATGCTAAAAGGTACAACTTCCTTAAGTTTTGTGCATGAGTGTGGATGGTGCATTATTGCCTCATAAATATTAGTAGTAGCAGAGATGAAAGACATTATGAAATTTAAAACAAAAGTATAAAAGATAGTAATGCCTTTCTTTATTCGTGGAAAGTGCAAGCTTTCGGATCTTTATAATTCCACAGATGTCTGTGAAAGGATTATAAAGATCCAAAAGCTTGCATTCTTTATGAATAAAGAAAGGCATTGCTACCATTTATATTTTTATTTTGTACTTTATAGCAATTTCTTCTTTTAATTAATCATTATATTATCATTTTCTTAATTGGAAATATGCAAATCAGTCATTTACTTGGTTAATTTCCATATTCTGGGAGGTTGACACAGTAGTAGTATCCATACCTTATTCAATACCCTGATAAACTTTCACCCAGATGGATCAAATATTGTGGAAATGTTTATGGAAAAAAAAAAGCCATCTTTATTTTATTCTTATAAAGAGTTTTTTTTTTAGAGTGCAATGGAAAATTAATCTGGTTTGGAACACAAAAGTTTTTTTTTTTTTTTGCTTATCCCTAGTACACGTGGTACAGGCCATGATAATCATGGTGGGTAGTTAGCGACTGCTTTTACTGTAAGTGCACCACATGTCTACACATGTGAAAAGCAGTTCGACTTTGCACTTACTAATGCCAGAGCCCCGTTTGGTTACTTGCACTCGCTGGTGGGGTTGGACTTTTGCAAGAATCGGGGGCCATTGGAGCATTTTTTTTTCTTTAAACAGAAAAAAGTGTCCAATGCGGGTTCGAACCCGGGTCCTAGTGGTCGAAAACCAAACGGTTTACCAGCCTTCCACCGACCCCCCACAAAAGTACATTTATTAAAAAAATGAAATACATTTTCAAGGCATGAAAAATAAAATCAAAAACCAATGTGACTGGAGGCTAAGTGAAATGTCAACAGACAACAATGAAACCATCAACATTGATGTGTAAAAATGTTTCTAATCTATAAACCCAATCTATGTGAATTTTTCCTAACGTATACACTCATGGACAAAACTTAAGGAAGTTTCATATTTTAAGTATAAACCACTCCTTATTTGCCTATATAACAGCGGATTCCCCCCATACTTATAAATTTGAAGTTTCCTCTTTAAAAATAAAAAATATAGTAATAATTTTTTTTTTTTTTGCTTATCCCTAGTACACGTGGTACAGGCCATGATAATCATGGTGGGTAGTTAGCGACTGCTTTTTACTGTAAGCGCACCACATGTCTACACATGTGAAAGCAGTTCGACTTTGCACTTACAAATGTGCCAGAGCCCCGTTTGGTTACTTGCACTCGCTGGTGGGGTTGGACTTTTGCAAGAATCGGGGGGCCATTGGAGCATTTTTTTTTTTTTAAACAGAAAAAGTGTCCAATGCGGGGATCGAACCCGGGTCGTAGTGGTCGTAAACCAAACGGTTTAACCAGCCTTCCACCGACCCCCCCAGTAATAAAAATAAAATATATAAACATGCTGAAATGTACAACTTCCTTAAGTTTTTTCATGAGTGTACACCAGGATTTCCAACTCTAGGCCTGTCATTTCACCAATCTATCTTTTACTTGATCCCACCAAGTACACCTGGTAAAGGCCGGTTTGACATTTGTCGTTACAAGATGCCGCAGTCCATTGTTTAATTACATACACTCAATGATGGGATTTCATGAATTGGGATCTATTTAAATAATATTTTATATATAAAAAAGTATGAAATGCTAGATTTGATCCTTGTAAAAAGTCAATATAGCATATGTGGTCAATAGATATATTAGTGGATTAGAACCCCTGGTCAAATTTTACCCTTTTCCATCCGATCTATGCATACCAGATGTTTTTACAGGGGTTGGCAGAAGAATGGTATCAACTATCGATTTTTGACAGCTATGACCCAGGATTCCTATATTGGAAACTTTTTTTTATGAATTTGAAACTGCTCCAATGGCCCCTGATTCTTGAAAAGTCCAACTCCACCAGTGGGTGCAAGTAACCAAATGGGACTCTGGCACCCTTGTAAGTGCAAAAGTCGAATTGCTTTCCACATGTGAAAACATGTGGTGCACTTAGATTGAAAAGCAATTGCCAACTACTACCGCATGTACCACACATAGTAGGGTTAATAAAAAAAAAATTTAAACATGTTTTTACATTTTTGTTTTCAATGCTTGTTGATACAAGCATCACTTTGTACAACATCACTAGGGCCCTTTTTTTTTTTTTTTGCTTATCCCTAGTACATGTGGTACAGGCCATGATAATTATGGTGGGTAGAAGTAGGCGACTGCTTTTACTGTAAGTGTACCACATGTCTACACATGTGAAAAGCAGTTCGACTTTGCACTTACAAATGTGCCAAAGCCCCGTTTGGTTACTTGCACTCGCTGGTGGGGTTGGACTTTTGCAAGAATCGGGGGCCATTGGAGCATTTTTTTTTTTAAATCAGAAAAAAGTGCCCAATACAGGAATCAAACCCAGGTCGTAGTGGTCAAAAAACCAACAGTTTAGACCTGCCCTGGCCAACCCAAGTGATGCCACGGGCCGCACGGAATCGTAAACAAGGTCTAAAAGCTTTAACTATATCAAAATTTTAACTTTAAAATGTATTTTTAAAAAAATACTTAATACTTCCTTGATGCTTAATGTTTTTATTTATTACTAGCGGACGTACCCGGCTTCGCCCGGGTTTTACCCGAGTAAAGGTTTGTCTAACGAATCCCTCAATAAAGTGAACATTTTTTCCCGGTCCCTTGAAAAATACTCGATAAGTTGAATAAAATCAATATTAATTGGTTCCCTCGGTAATTGGAAGTTAAAGGAATAGTATCTTGCCTTGGAATTGTATCATTATTCTTGTCTCAAATAAATTGCCGTGTCATCCTGAATTTTGTCCTTCCTAATTTTCTACATTACAAAATCATCGTATCATCATGATAATATTTAGAGCACATTGTTGAATTATAACAGATAAATTAGAATATTTATCTTGATTATTTTTAGGCGAAAAGTTATTTCAAAAATTTTATTTGCTAGAAACCTTCCCAGTACTATACTAAATAACTTCCCAAAGTTTCATGGCGTTCCAATGAGTGGTTTGGTCAGGCATAAAGGACAGACACACATACATTCATTTTTATATATATAAGATTTTCGGCTGCTTTTTTTAAATAAAAATAATAATAACAATTTAATTGATAAGGCACAATTTGGATTATAGATTATAAACACAAGGTAATAAGACCAAATCCAAATAAATAAATGGCACACTATTTATTTATTTGGATTTGGTCTTATTACCTTGTGTTTAATAGCAATTTAAGATAAAAAAATATTTCTCTATTAATTACCATTATTCCTAACTTTTTTCTTCCTTTTTATGGAATCAAATATGTATTTTAAAAATTGTGGGACATATTTTAAATAAAAAAATTATTATAATTATTTCAATATATTTTCTTTTTTAGAATATACAGACGAGAAATGAAAGTTACAAAATAAATATAAAGCTAAATGGCGAGCCGCAAAATTTTTTACGGCGGGCCGCGGGTTGGCCAGGCCTGGTTTAGACCATCCTTCCACTGACCCCTTAGGGGCCACGTAGTTGATATAACCACGGTTATATAATAATTGATCTTAAAACTTGGGACTTTAGAATATATAACAACACAAGGTAATAAGACCAAATCCAAATAACTAAATAGCATGTGACGTTTGTTTGACGTGTGTTTGGGTTGTTACCAAAATGTCACACACTATTTATTTATTTGTATTTGGTTTTATTACCTTGTGTTTCTAATCTATAATTCAAATTGTACTTAATCAATACATAACAGCCTCCTTTATAACCTCATAACATCATGATTCCAAAAGCACAAGTTTCAATTATTTTAATCAGAGTTATGACAAGTTGCGGCTAGGGAAGAGGCTGTTAAAACAAGGTCCAGTTTGAATCTTGGTCACATTTTCTTTTGTCAATCTTTTGTTACCTATGTGAGAGTTGAGCCAGCCAATGATGAGACCGAACCTACCTGGATGGTGAGGGTGGTGGACTCCGTCTTGTGCTCCTTCTCCAGGACCTTCTGGACTCTCTGGACAGTCTGGAAGAAGTCCGTGAGTTCCTCCGGAGTCATCTGTTCCACTCTCTTCACGGGCCGCAGTGGACTGACCAAGCAGTCTGTGGGAGTGAAGGAAACTCTTGGATTCTACTGTTGTTTACACAACTGACACCTTTCCGCTTCTTTTTAAAATGGCACAACAGATTACATAGTGGTAAATACAAGCTTTGATCCCAAGGGGTGCTTGAATTGTATTCTATTAAATTGAAATAGGTAATTTGAATCTCTGATAATGGTGGGTAGAGTGCTGTGACGTCTTGTACTATAAGTACACCACATGTCTACACATTTAGTACCAAGCCATGGTGGGTATAGGATAGTGGCTACTTCTATACTGATAAGTACACCACTTGTCTTCAAATTTAAAAGCAATTCAGTTTGAAACTAACAAGATCCCAAAGACCTATTTAGTTGCTTTCATTCATTGGTGAGATGGAGACAATTTCAAGAATGGATAATTTTTTTTTTTCAAAATCTGTCTAATGCAGGTGTCAATACCCTGACCTGGCTGCCCAAATCTACCACCATCCCACAATAACAGTGAAGTTCACATCATGGAACAACTGTGGAGCCCAACAAACACAACAACAGTGAAGTTCACATCATGGAACAACTGTGGAGCCTAACAAACACAACAACAGTGAAGTTCACATCATGGAACAACTGTTGAGCCCAACAAACACAACAACAGTGAAGTTCACATCATGGAACAACTGTGGAGCCCAACAAACACAACAACAGTGAAGTTCACATCATGGAACAACTGTGGAGCCCAACAAACACAACAACAGTGAAGTTCACATCATGGAACAACTGTGGAGCCCAACAAACACAACAACAGTGAAGTTCACATCATGGAACAACTGTGGAGCCCAACAAACACAACAACAGTGAAGTTCACATCATGGAACAACTCTGGAGCCCAACAAACACAACAACAGTGAAGTTCACATCATGGAACAACTGTGGAGCCCAACAAACACAACAACAGTGAAGTTCACATCATGGAACAACTGTGGAGCCCAACAAACACAACAACAGTGATGTTCACATCATGGAACAACTGTGGAGCCCAACAAACACAACAACAGTGAAGTTCACATCATGGAACAACTGTGGAGCCCAACAAACACAACAACAGTGAAGTTCACATCATGGAACAACTGTGGAGCCCAACAAACACAACAACAGTGAAGTTCACATCATGGAACAACTGTGGAGCCCAACAAACACAACAACAGTGAAGTTCACATCATGGAACAACTGTGGAGCCCAACAAACACAACAACAGTGATGTTCACATCATGGAACAACTGTGGAGCCCAACAAACACAACAACAGTGAAGTTCACATCATGGAACAACTGTGGAGCCCAACAAACACAACAACAGTGAAGTTCACATCATGGAACAACTGTGGAGCCCAACAAACACAACAACAGTGAAGTTCACATCATGGAACAACTGTGGAGCCCAACAAACACAACAACAGTGAAGTTCACATCATGGAACAACTGTGGAGCCCAACAAACACAACAACAGTGAAGTTTACATCATGGAACAACTGTGGAGCCCAACAAACACAACAACAGTGAAGTTTACATCATGGAACAACTGTGGAGCCCAACAAACACAACAACAGTGAAGTTCACATCATGGAACAACTGTGGAGCCCAACAAACACAACAACAGTGAAGTTCACATCATGGAACAACTGTGGAGCCCAACAAACACAACAACAGTGAAGTTCACATCATGGAACAACTGTGGAGCCCAACAAACACAACAACAGTGAAGTTCACATCATGGAACAACTGTGGAGCCCAACAAACACAACAACAGTGAAGTTCACATCATGGAACAACTGTGGAGCCCAACAAACACAACAACAGTGAAGTTCACATCATGGAACAACTGTGGAGCCCAACAAACACAACAACAGTGAAGTTCACATCATGGAACACAACAAACACAACAACAATAGAGAGAAATAAAAGGATACGTCCAGGAACTACAGGTTTCCTGTTCACAAAGGCCATGGTGAGTTCAGTCCGGAGAAAGATCTGTGTACACTTGATTTGAACACTTCCAAACTGGTATTCCTCCTGAACTACGAACACAATCAAACAGGGTTTTATAGCTCTTAGGATTTGTCTAAATAAGGGTACAACTTATGGTTACATTTTTAATTTTCAAAAATCTCTTTATAGGCTCTTATTAAATTTTTGATAATATACAAATATGTGACGCTTTACATGTATTTTAGAAAATCATGTACATATAGAAGTAGAAAATAGGATCAAAAATGATCGTTCCCCTGAGGAGAGAGTGGCAGCGAGTCCCTGATATGTCAGGAACTAAAGCTGGTTGATGTAGCCATATATTATTGTAAACAAACTTCCAGCCAACAAATGACTTAAAAAAAGAAAGAGGTGTTACATCCAAGTAATCAATGCCCAGCACAGAGTTCTTCCTTAGAAAAGATGGGATAAATTGAAGGAAGAGAGAAAGACAAGCTGGCTAAAAGGGGTCAAGAAAGCTACTGGAAGGTTACTAGATGAGCTGTGAGTGATGGTCACTAACAGATAAAATTGGAGAATACAGATCCATATATGTAGTCACCAAAAGTTGACTAACAACGAGTTCTTCCATTACTGGAAGTTTGAGACCTCAATGATGATCTCACTCTATAATGTTTGTTTTCTCTAGCCAGCTTTCTCCTGGGATGAGTTCATTGAGTTAGCTAATCTGGTCAGTCCATCTCTTTCTGTATGGGGATGTCTTCCACTTTTTCTCCCAATCATCCTTTGAATAATGCTCTTCTCCCTCAGGCATTTCCCTTCTCTACTGATGGCGTGGCTATAGAACTCCAGAATTACTGAAACATGTCTAAGGTCTTGAGGTTGTTATTCTAGTTCATGAGCATCCTACATAACATTTCATAGCCATTAATTCTTTCTTTCATGGCTTTGGAAAGATTCACTTCCGTATATTTCTATGGGGTATACCAGCATATTCTTAAGTCTAATTCTGGTACAATTGGTAAGATCTCTACTTTTTTTCAAAATCAAATATAGGTGAGGGTTAATTCATTGCTTATCTGCTAACTACCAATATTATTGTAACATAAGGTAATAAGACCAAGTAAGTGCAAAAGTCAAACTGCTTTTCACAACGTAGACATGTAATGCACTTTCAGTGAAAGCAGTCGCCAACTTCCACCCACCATGATTATCATGGCCTGTACCACGTGTACTAGGGATAATAAAAAAAAAAAATTTTAAATCCAAATAAATAAATAGTCAGTGACGTTTCAGTAACAGCCTACACATTGGCATTTAGTTAGTGTGATACTCCGGTTGAAGGGCTGATAAGTCCGAAAGCTTGGGAATTAAAAAGTTGTAGAAGAAACTTAGCCCTGGAGGCAGCATTATTGATTTTATTAAATTTGGTCTTATTTACCTTGTGTTTCTAATCTACAATCCAAATTGTACCTTAAATCAATTGTATTGTAATAATCTAATAATAAATGATATGAAGAATAGTACAAAGTGTACTTGGATCAGGTAGATAAATAAAGAAAAAAGGCATCTCCTGATTGGGCAACTAAAAGTTGATGATACCATCTATTGGAATAAATATCAACTAATTCTAGAATATAATTAAAATGCAACAACAACAACAAAGCCTTTATTTAGGGCCTCTCGCCCTATACAGGATTCGCCAGTTCACAAGGGATAGGGAGAACACTGTGTGGCCTTTTTCCGGGATATAGTCTTGTGGAATCCAAATATCGCCATCGCTATATACCTATTCTTTGATATTTCATTAATTAGTGCCGGAAATGAAGGACAAAGTTGCCCCGTTTTATCATTTAGTTTTCATCTTTCCTCAGACAGAACAGCACAGTCAAATAAGTAGTGCAACATCTCCGTTAACAATTAGTTTATATTTATTCTGACAGATGGCACAAGCCATCAGCAACTTTTAGGTGCATCATCAGGAGATGCCTTAAATGCTGTGACAAGGCGCAATTAGAGATGGAAGGTAACAAGACCATAAAAGTATTTGGCCAATTCTGGAATAATTAAAAATCAACAAGAATAGTTGATATTTATTCCAATAGATGGCGCCAGCCATCAGCAACTTTTAGGTGCATCATCAGGAGATGCCTTAAATGCTGTGACAAGGCGCAATTAGAGATGGAAGGTAACAAGACCATAAAAGTATTTGGCCAATTCTGGAATAATTAAAAATCAACAAGAATAGTTGATATTTATTCCAATAGATGGCGCCAGCCATCAGCAACTTTCAGTTGCACGATAAGGAGATGCCTTTTTCTTAAAATATTTTATTATTATCCATAGTACATGTGGTACAGGCCATGATAATCATGGTGGGTAGTTAGCGACTGCTTTTACTGTAAGCGCACCACATGTCTACACATGTGAAAAGTAATATAACTTTGAACTTACAAATGTGCCAGAGCCCTGTTTGATTACTTGCACTCGCTGGTGGGGTTGGACTTTTGCAAGAATCGGGGGCCATTGGAGCATTTTTTTTAATTAGAAAAAAAGTGCACAATGCGAGATTTGATCCCGGGTTGTAGCGGTCGAAAAAAAAAAAGGTTTACACCATCCTTCCACCAACCCCAGTAAAAAAGTATGACATAACACCACCGCAATGAGTTAATCTAAGTTTGATATTACCTGAATGTAGTTTGGTAATGGGAGCACCGTCTATGGCTGATGTCTTCAGTGAGTAGTGATTCTCCCTCCATATTCTGATCATTTTTATTTGTATCTCTCTATATGGAGATGCAAATGTACACAATTGTCATATTTTACCAAAATCCTTTTAAAAAAATCTGTTTACCGTCTCTCAAACTCGATTCAGTGACAAATATCAAGTAGAAATCTCTTTGGTAGATTTCTCTTTGGGAGCTCGTGAAATTAAAGTCTGACAATGGCCATTGCTCAATACCACGGTCTTTAGATGGGCATTCTGAATTTGCTAAGCCTGATGTTATGGCTTTGTCACTGGAGCTGAGGAGCCTGCTAAGATAGAAGGTGTTGCATTTATTTTGATGGGAGAGGTATTTTTATATGTATACCCAAGTCAGACTTCTTTATTTCAACACCCCAAGTGATCAGAATTTATAGTTGATTTAAAGAGTCAGTGCTGAATTAAAGTCAGTTTTGAATAATAGAGATTCTACTGTATTTGATTTCCTTTGGCAAAATTTCCCCATTCTGAGCATCAATGTTGACCGGAAATTGTGTTTGCTGTTCTATCCTGTCAAGTATAGGTCTCTACAAGATGTCTTGGGAGTCACCAGATGGTAGTGCCAGCTATACAAGCTAACAGATAGAGGGCCAATATGTTGTTTCTTATCCCCTCATGCAAAGATTACAAGAGTTCCATGCTCCAATATAAATACCATCAATAGGCCTGACTACTGGAGCTGTGTAGATATCAGTCCGCCGATGTGTGGCTACTGGAAGTTCCTGCCGGACTTTGTTTAGATAGTCCAAGTTGATTTCTGTAACTGCAACACTTGGAGATTGGTTCCCACACTGAGCAATCACACAACCCCATGGGTCAACCACCATGGCGTGGCCATAGGATGCCCGCTTGGCATTGTGTTTGCCTGCTTGGGCGGCAGCTATGACGTAGCACTGGGTCTCAATGGCTTTGTTTCTTAGCAGCACCTGCAGCAAACAGACACGATTGCTGTTCTTCTACAAAATGTAATTCTACTGTCCTAAAAACTTATGCCCATAGTTTAATTGAATACCATTTCTGAGATTCCACCCTTCAGTGTAGCATATATAAACAGAATGATCAATAAAGTGTTAGAGCTCTAAGAAGCGGTCTGGTAAATTAAATTGGCGAAACTGCTGGGAGGGTTCACCACTGATGAGCCAAGCCCTTCCAATATATTTTTTCATCGCAGTAAGGGCAGTAGAAGTTTTATTTATGTGTAAAAGAGAAACGCACATGTCTTAATGTTTTCATTCCCTAAATATAGTATATAAATATACCTATTATTGTAACTTGTTTGGAACCAATAAAGTTAAAGGAAGGCTGACGACCCCAGAAATAGATGTGACAGCTTGACCCCATATCATTTTACAGAGAAGGGACAGGAAAAGACTGACCTTTGACCCCAGTAGGGAGGGCCACTCTGGCTAAAAATAGAGCATGGGGTGGAAAAGGACAAGCAGAATATAGATGGAAGGAGATGCAGTCCTACTGGTCAATCTCATTGCTTAAGCCATGTTTCTAAGGCTGTAGTGGTCTTGTTGCCACTACACTCTGGAGTGTTTACTTCCTTCACCAATTTCATCACTACATAAATATACTCACTTACAGTCCACACTCATTTGTTTGGAATTGTTAGAAGGTCAGAACTAAGTTCCAATTTTCAGTTGCCTCAGTTATCAGTAGTTCCCACTATTTATTTTTAAAAAATTAAGGTCATTTTTCATATGAACATTTTCTAATTGGAACAAATTTCTTGATTTTTCAAGCAGGTTCCTATTAATTAAGTGGGCTGTTTAGTGGAGTGTATTGGTGTAAAACCACAAAAGCTAAAATCCAAATAAACAAAATTAGATATGACATTTCATTAAGAGCATTGTTACCATCTTCAGACAAAAGTAGCAAATTTATTTGCTTGTTAACGACATTGTTACTGAAACATCACATCTAATTTTCTTATTTGGATTCATGAGTCTTAACATTATCATATGCATCCAAAATACGTAGTTTCAACATCTTATAACAGATGGTTGTGCTACTGCATCGTAACATAAACCTAAATTTTAACTCGTCATTATTTTGTAAGAATAACTTGACCAAGGGCTAGAATCAGCATTGAAACTCAAAGAGAACATCCAACCCCTAATTACCAACACATACCTCCAGTAACAAGGGCCAACAACCCGAAATGCTTACATGGTTAGATTTTCTTAATCAAGAATGAGTATTTGGCCAATTATGGAATAATTAAAAAATCACCAATTAGTTGATATTTATTCCAACAGATGGTGCAAGCCATCAGTAACTTTTAGTTGCACAATTAGGAGATGTCTTAATTTATCTACCTGATCAATTATACTTTTGTTCTGTTCATATACCTCCAGGTTATACCAAACCTCCAGGTAAACCAGCTGTACAGAGAGGTTTCAGGGTAGTTACTGCTAATTACTAGAGTTTATTTGCTTCTTCAGGAGTATGACACTGTATTACATAGTTTGTTTGAAAATGATAAAAAATAAAAACTATACAGTCAACTTCTTTAATTCAACACCCCAAGGCAAGCATGTCAAACTCAAATCTTAACACGGGCCAAATAAAAAAGTAATAAGATTATGTGGGCCGCAAAAAAAGAAAACAAGTAATTAAATTTTTATAGTAACATTTATGTAGGTTTATTTTAAAAAATACTAATAAGAAAAAAGAAAGTAAAGTTAATATTTTCTCCCTGATATTTGGCATCTCTTTTCTGCTACCATCTTTCCTACTTCGGGGGAAATCTTGTTCGCAGTGATTAATTTTAAAACTGACCCAAGGTGAACGCCAGTAATTCTCGATCTGATTGGAGACTTATTTCCTTTCATAATAATAATTAAAATATATTGTCTGGTGGGCTGCAAATTTATTCGTTGTGGGCCGCATGAGGCCCGCGAGTTTGACATGCTTGCCCCAAGGGATCAGAATTTCAGGGGTTGAATTAAAGAAAATTGCCTTATTGGGTTTTCAAAAAATGGTTGAATTAAAGTTGGTTTAATTAAAGAGGTTATACTGTATTTAGCAAGTAAATATATATATCTATGTGCTCACACAGTAATGTACACTCATGGACAAAACTTAATAAAGTGGAATGTCTTTGATGTCACTGGGCATCTATTTTTTTGACAGAGGAAATTTTGTTTGCACTTGGTTATCTCATGTGTGTCTTCAATAAAGGTCATTGTGTATCAAATATATTTCAGAGTTACGATGTACTAGAGCGCCATCTGTTATCAAATTATAAAACTATTTTTGAGGCGTAATATTCTTTTTAAAATAAAACAATTTCTACTGTCCTTACTGCGATGGAAAAATTAAAGGGAGGGCCTGGCTCATCAGTGGTGAACCCTCCCAGCGGTTTCGCCAGTTTAATCTACCATACCGCTGTTATATTGCATTTTTTGGAACTTCCTTTTTTAGGTGACTGTTGTAAGACTCTTGGAATGGGTATTTTAGAAGAACTATGGACATAAGCTTTTAGGACAGCAGAATTAAATATAATTATAAATATATAATATGCTTCGAGCAATCGCTCTTCCGCAAATATCAAATTGTGTCTTTTATTAGAACAATAATGTTACGATGTACTAGAGCGCCATCTGTTATCAAATTATAAAACTATTTTTGAGGCGTAATATTCTTTTTAAAATAAAACAATTTCTACTGTCCTTACTGCGATGGAAAAATTAAAGGGAGGGCCTGGCTCATCAGTGGTGAACCCTCCCAGCGGTTTCGCCAGTTTAATCTACCATACCGCTGTTATATTGCATTTTTTGGAACTTCCTTTTATAGGTGACTGTTGTAAGACTCTTGGAATGGGTATTTTAGAAGAACTATGGACATAAGCTTTTAGGACAGCAGAATTAAATATAATTATAAATATATAATATGCTTCGAGCAATCGCTCTTCCGCAAATATCAAATTGTGTCTTTTATTAGAACAATAATGTTACGATGTACTAGAGCGCCATCTGTTATCAAATTATAAAACTATTTTTGAGGCGTAATATTCTTTTTAAAATAAAACAATTTCTACTGTCCTTACTGCGATGGAAAAATTAAAGGGAGGGCCTGGCTCATCAGTGGTGAACCCTCCCAGCGGTTTCGCCAGTTTAATCTACCATACCGCTGTTATATTGCATTTTTTGGAACTTCCTTTTATAGGTGACTGTTGTAAGACTCTTGGAATGGGTATTTTAGAAGAACTATGGACATAAGCTTTTAGGACAGCAGAATTAAATATAATTATAAATATATAATATGCTTCGAGCAATCGCTCTTCCGCAAATATCAAATTGTGTCTTTTATTAGAACAATAATGTTACGATGTACTAGAGCGCCATCTGTTATCAAATTATAAAACTATTTTTGAGGCGTAATATTCTTTTTAAAATAAAACAATTTCTACTGTCCTTACTGCGATGGAAAAATTAAAGGGAGGGCCTGGCTCATCAGTGGTGAACCCTCCCAGCGGTTTCGCCAGTTTAATCTACCATACCGCTGTTATATTGCATTTTTTGGAACTTCCTTTTATAGGTGACTGTTGTAAGACTCTTGGAATGGGTATTTTAGAAGAACTATGGACATAAGCTTTTAGGACAGCAGAATTAAATATAATTATAAATATATAATATGCTTCGAGCAATCGCTCTTCCGCAAATATCAAATTGTGTCTTTTATTAGAACAATAATGTTACGATGTACTAGAGCGCCATCTGTTATCAAATTATAAAACTATTTTTGAGGCGTAATATTCTTTTTAAAATAAAACAATTTCTACTGTCCTTACTGCGATGGAAAAATTAAAGGGAGGGCCTGGCTCATCATTATTGTAACATTATTGTTCTAATAAAAGACACAATTTGATATTTGCGGAAGAGCGATTGCTCGAAGCATATTATATATTTATAATTATATTTAATTCTGCTGTCCTAAAAGCTTATGTCCATAGTTCTTCTAAAATACCCATTCCAAGAGTCTTACAACAGTCACCTATAAAAGGAAGTTCCAAAAAATGCAATATAACAGCAGTATGGTAGATTAAACTGGCGAAACCGCTGGGAGGGTTCACCACTGATGAGCCAGGCCCTCCCTTTAATTTTTCCATCGCAGTAAGGACAGTAGAAATTGTTTTATTTTAAAAAGAATATTACGCCTCAAAAATAGTTTTATAATTTGATAACAGATGGCGCTCTAGTACATCGTAACATTATTGTTCTAATAAAAGACACAATTTGATATTTGCGGAAGAGCGATTGCTCGAAGCATATTATATATTTATAATTATATTTAATTCTGCTGTCCTAAAAGCTTATGTCCATAGTTCTTCTAAAATACCCATTCCAAGAGTCTTACAACAGTCACCTATAAAAGGAAGTTCCAAAAAATGCAATATAACAGCGGTATGGTAGATTAAACTGGCGAAACCGCTGGGAGGGTTCACCACTGATGAGCCAGGCCCTCCCTTTAATTTTTCCATCGCAGTAAGGACAGTAGAAATTGTTTTATTTTAAAAAGAATATTACGCCTCAAAAATAGTTTTATAATTTGATAACAGATGGCGCTCTAGTACATCGTAACATTATTGTTCTAATAAAAGACACAATTTGATATTTGCGGAAGAGCGATTGCTCGAAGCATATTATATATTTATAATTATATTTAATTCTGCTGTCCTAAAAGCTTATGTCCATAGTTCTTCTAAAATACCCATTCCAAGAGTCTTACAACAGTCACCTATAAAAGGAAGTTCCAAAAAATGCAATATAACAGCGGTATGGTAGATTAAACTGGCGAAACCGCTGGGAGGGTTCACCACTGATGAGCCAGGCCCTCCCTTTAATTTTTCCATCGCAGTAAGGACAGTAGAAATTGTTTTATTTTAAAAAGAATATTACGCCTCAAAAATAGTTTTATAATTTGATAACAGATGGCGCTCTAGTACATCGTAACATTATTGTTCTAATAAAAGACACAATTTGATATTTGCGGAAGAGCGATTGCTCGAAGCATATTATATATTTATAATTATATTTAATTCTGCTGTCCTAAAAGCTTATGTCCATAGTTCTTCTAAAATACCCATTCCAAGAGTCTTACAACAGTCACCTATAAAAGGAAGTTCCAAAAAATGCAATACAGTCGAACTTGGATAATTCGAACCCCAAGGGACCTTAAAAAAATTCGAATTATCCAAAAATTCGAATTAAAGATGTTTTGAATAAAGGCTTAAGGCTTCTAGGGACCAAGATAAATATTCGAATTAAAGAGGTTTTCGAATTAAAGAAGTTCGAATTATCCAAGTTCTACTGTATAACAGCGGTATGGTAGATTAAACTGGCGAAACCGCTGGGAGGGTTCACCACTGATGAGCCAGGCCCTCCCTTTAATTTTTCCATCGCAGTAAGGACAGTAGAAATTGTTTTATTTTAAAAAGAATATTACGCCTCAAAAATAGTTTTATATTTCAGAGTTATTGTCTGAATCCTGATATACATGCTAGAAGGTACAACTTCCTTAAGTTTTGTCCATGAGTGTAAATAACCAAAGTAGAAGAACAAAAAAGTGTCTCTGGTATGTTTGACGAATGTTTCCACTAAGATAGGAAACTGCACTAGACAAACACCCACCTCCCAGTGCGCGGCTCCAGTTGACTGAGTAAAAGCGGAAGGATAGGTGAGGATGTCTGCCCCACGCTTGCGCAACTGCCAGGAGAAGTCGGGGAACCTGAGGTCGTAGCACTGTGACAGGGTCAAGGATTAACTTGTTTAAAACTGTCATGTGTTCGCACAAGTCTGCATATTTTCCAACAATCAAAGCCATGCATCATCCAACAACCTGTTGTCCTTACTTTAAACCTTCGTTGTCACAAATTTATTTATTGTTGACAACAGAAACTTTCCATAATTGATACACAAGGTAATACGACCAAATCCAAATAAATAGTTTGTGATGTTTCGGTAACAGCACTGTTACCATCATCAGACAAAAGGCTGAATGAGAAAAGAAAAAAATATGGAATGCTTCATGATTTTGCTTGTCTTCCTTGCATAATTTTGTCTGATGATGGTAACAATATTGTTACTGAAATGTCCCATACTATTTAGTTATTTGGATTTGGTCTTATTGCCTCTCTTGTGTTTCTAATCTATATTCTAAATTGTACCTTATATCAAAAAGTTGAATAAAAAAGCCTTGAGGTTTACCCTAAAAGTTGCTTAAATATAAAAATAATGCCTACAATAGAAATGAAAAGAAAATTTGTCCAATACATCTATTGATGATGTCCAATACATCTATTGATGATGTCCAATACATCTATTGATGATGTCCAATACATCTCTCTAGATTGAATTCACACATATCTCTAAAGTGTATCATACATAGTAGTTTTATCTCACAACAAGAGAGCTCAAGATTTACAGAGATTTATTATAAACTAGACGGGTGACCCGAGCTTCGCCCCGGGATTGACCCGTGTGCATATCTACCCGAGTGATATATATTTAGATAAAAAAAAATTTTTATAATTGTTTGTTATTAGCATTATCTATTTGTTTGCATCAGCATAATTTAATCTAATATTTGATAGAGGGCGCTGTTCGTGAGCTAAGTAGAATAATTTGAATATATAGTTTTAATAATTGATTTATATATTTTTTTAAATAGTCTATCGTCTTCCCCGTATTTTTTTTACCTATGTATGGAAATTTTGGTTTGAATTAGTGACCTACTGCGAATTTGTATACCGGACTTTCAAACAAACAAACATACAAAAATTCATTTTTATATACAGTATAACCTCGTTAATTCGACACACGCAAATTCGACACTCTGCCTTAATTCGACCATATTCTGATGTCCCGACCTCCGGCCTATCAAATAACAAACCATAATTCGACAGTATCGATAATACGACAGTTCCGATAGTTCGACCATTTAAAAATTCGAATTTCGACAGTTGAATGTTTTTTTACATACAACTTTACCGCTAAACGGTATTACAGCGGCGACGATCGGCATCGGCGGGCGCCGATACGATCGCGCCTGCGCACTTTTGGTTTCTGTTAGTTTAAGTTTCACTTTGCAGTGCCGTTGCGCAATGTCACGAGTGTTACTGTTTTGTTTTGTTTTTTTACGCGGGAATTTAGACTTCGTGCACTAATTAAAAATATTATTTTCTTTTTAATTTTCAGCATTTAAATATTTTAGTTATTTTAAAATTTACAAATAATTTCTTTTTAAATAAATAAATCTTAAAATGTAGCCACAATTATTATGATAACATTTTATTTCAATATTTCATTTCCATGTTATTATAAAAGATTTAAACACAAAATCAATAACACCTGCAGTAGCAGTGGATGCCTTTAATACAATAAAAGCTCCTTGTTATTTAAAACACATTCCAGAGGAAGAAAGACATGCGTGTTTTTTTTTTTAAATAGACCATCTGGAATACATCCTGAATAGGATTTCAGTGAAAAAGCAGACATCTTTAAAGGAATTTTTAAAAAGATATTCATGATTATTTTAAAATATATTTTTTTAATTTTCTTTTTATTTTACATATTTATTTCCTTTCAACTGCTATATTCTTCAATTAGAATAAATTTTATTTGTAATTATTTGTTTCAAAAATATGTATTATTGCCATTTTGTCCTTGATACTAAAAGTTAATCATCAAAATAAAAAAATAATACAAAAAATTACACACACAATGGTTTCAATTAATATCATTAATTTATATTACAAAGCAATTTTTTTTCAATATTATTTTCGTGAGTTAGATGATTAGCTAATTATCTAACCTTAATTCAACACTTCCTTTAATTCAACCGAAAGCTCTGATCCCTTGGGGTGTTGAATTAAAGAGGTTTGACTGTATATAGATATTTAAAACTCTAAAACCTATGAAATTATACAATTATTATATTAATTGCATATACCTTTAATGTGTACATAGTGTAAATAGCACTTTTGTTGTTTTAAAAAGTTATTTTATTTTTTTACTATTTGCTTAATGCTAACTTTGAATTTCCTAATGTATAAATACTTCTAGAAGAGATTTGTATAGCACTTCGGTGGAACACAAATCTCTTAAATCTTCAAATTGTCTTTGAATAAAATAAATAAATAAATAAGAGAGCACCAAAGATATATACAGTAAAACCCCTCTAAAGTGAACCCCAATGGGACAGAGCTTTTGGTTCACTATAGCCACAATTTGGCTATCTTTTTTTACTTTTCAAAATTTTTAGAGCGTATAATTGAAGGACAGCCATACACACTGGAAGAGGCAGCCTCTTAATAGTGGTCACTTTGTTTTAATTCCCTTAATTGACCAATTTCCTTATATTAATACTGAATAATAAAAGAAATTAATTGATGATAGGTTCTTCTTATCATTAGCATACATGTACCTCTATGTCTAATTTAAAAATCAAGACAAATCCTAGGTAAAGTTTTATTAATTATATATTTAAAGATATAAAATGATTTTAAAATATCTTTATCACATTATATAACACAATGTTTACTTGAAAAAATGGCTCTAATACCTTATTGCTTCAAAGCACTCTTCAAGCATTCCACCTTTCAAATAAAGTTAATAAGTGTTTTTCTTCCATTTCATGTTTCCACATATTCTTCTTAAGTCTGGATTTCGTTTTTGAACCTGGCATGCAAACCATTTCTGGCTTTAAAATCGCAATAGTTTATGGCAAAAAAATAAATTTGGTTGCATCACGGGCCCGTTTATTTGGACTTTTTTTTTAGCCATAACATGTACGATCGCCGCAAAAGTTGAGGTTGATTCCTCTTTGTAAACAATTATAATAGCCTTCTTTTCTATATCTTATAATATAAAAGTTATATTTTCTTATTTTAACATGTTCCGAAATTTAGCCTGTGTTGTTTCACTTTAAAAATTTTTGAAAATGGCCTTTTTTTAAAGTAATAACGTTTTTGTTTTTAGAATGTTTTTATTTTCTTTATTTTGGAAGCCATTTGCCTTTTTTCTATTGCAAATTTGATGGCTGCAAAGATATTCTATTTAATAAAAAGTATAATGTGCAAAAATTTATACAACATACAGCAAAAATAGAATGCAAGTGAAAACAAAAAATGCCGCTAAATTTATTGCTTAGAAATCGCGATCCGTGAGATGAAACATGCTCAAAATTTTGTTGTTTAAAAATTTTTTAAATCACAATTTTAAGTTCGTTGTAAAGCCTAGTATTTTTAATAGATTTTATTATTTTAGGACCTAAAATAGGTTTGTTATAGGGGTAGTTTTTATTTAAAAAATCGCAAAGTTCGTTATAACGATGGTATTTTCAATAGAATGGAATTGGGAATCGCCTTAGGTTCATCATAAGGGAAGGTTCGCTATTATCCAGGGTTTGTAGTAGCCGAGTTTTACTGTATATATATATATATATATTAAAAATAAAGAAGGCATCTCCTGACCACGAGCACATGTGCTTTTTAGATGGCAGAGCGCCATCTAGTGGAGCAAGAATAAACTAAATGTTTATTTAGCTTGCTCCGTGATATTTGGCCAACCCAATTTCTTGATAAATCAAGAAAAGCCATCCACAAACGCGTTTCGCGCTGTTGGCGCTCGTCAGCGTGGAGTAGGCTATAACCACTGCATCCAAAAAGATTTTTTGGAACCAATGGCTTCTTGAGAAATCAAGAAATGGGTATTTAAGGCCAAATTTGCGTAAAGACGCTTAACACATGAGAAAACAATAGAAAAAATAAAAGATAAGTGGGTCAGGTGTTGATATTAAAAATAAAGAAGGCATCTCCTGACCACGAGCACATGTGCTTTTTAGATGGCAGAGCACCATCTAGTGGAGCAAGAATAAACTAAACGTTTATTTAGCTTGCTCCGTGATATTTGGCCAACCCAATTTCTTGATTTCTCAAGAAGCCATTGGGTCCAAAAAATATTTTTGGATGCAGTGGTTATAGCCTACTCCACGCTGACGAGCGCCAACAGCACGAAACGCGTTTGTGGATGGCTTTTCTTGATTTATCAAGAAATTGGGTTGGCCAAATATCACGGAGCAAGCTAAATAAACATTTAGTTTATTCTTGCTCCACTAGATGGCGCTCTGCCATCTAAAAAGCACATGTGCTCGTGGTCAGGAGATGCCTTCTTTATTTTTAATATCAACACCTGAACCACTTATCTTTTATTTTTTCTATTGTTTTCTCATATATATATATATATATACATTTTTTCTATTATTTTTTTTCATGTGTTAGGCGTATTTACGCAAATTTGGCCTTAAATACCCATTTCTTGGTTTCTCAAGAGACCTCTAAGACCAAAAATATTTTTGGTCGCAGTGGTTACAGCCTACTCCACGCTGACGAGCGCCAACAGCGCGAAACACATTCATGGATGGCTTTTCTTGATTTATCAAGAAATTGGGTTGGCCAAATATCACGGAGCAAGTTAAATAAACGTTTAGGCGTTAGACGCTCTGCCATCTAAAAAGCACATGTGCTCGTGGTCAGGAAATGCCTTCTTTATTTTTAATATATACAATATATTTGTTAACTCCAAAGTGAGAAAAATACAAAAGCTGTCATAGTCTATGATACTCAACCCTAATGATTAAGTCAAGAGTACATGATAAGGTACAATTTGGATTCAATCGTAAGGTACGATTTGGATCAATCAATCCTGCGGGCATTACATCATAGCTTTCCTCTCTTGTTAGGGCAACTGCTCTTACCCAGCAGATGTCTCTCCATCTTGCGGATTATGTATCCACCCACAGCAGGTTCAAAAAGACTTCAAATGCCTCTCAAAGTAATAAAATATAAAAGTTCACCCCATTTTTTTTTTTTTTGGCCAAAATGTAATAGATACTCACTACTCCAGAACATAGCTGTTACAGTAGAGCAACTTCCAGGAGAGAACACTCCTGCTAGAGGACACCTCTCTATAAAGGACAATTTTCATCTCACCAAAAAAGTATGCTTTTTACTAATTAGTTGCTCTGCAATATGAGGAGACTTCTCTCCAAACTTTGGACTTTGGCTTTGCATCTAGGTGTTGTTGTTTCTTATCCCCTTGTGTAAAGATTACACTAATTCCATGAGTCCATGCTCCTCAAGCTGTTTGATGATAAGCATCAGCCTCTCCCAAAGGTCCTGTTTAGTGCACCTAATGCAAGCCAAAATGTGTTCTGGAGCTGCAGGTGCCAAGCTGCATTTTGGGCTTGTGGGGTAGATTTTGTTGTTATTTCCTATCTTCAATGGCTTGAGATGTCATCTAGGTATTATCCCTCACAGAGAGGTATTTTATATTGTATTGGATGTATGGAGCAGTTAGATCCCTGGGTGAGGTCGATGCTGATGGCCTGTGGAACATACCCTGCTGAGTGTCAGTTTTACAAGGGATATGTCCCAACAACAAAGTAGAGTCTTTAATTAAAGGTAAAGGTACTCTGCCTGTTGTATTAGAGTAAGTGTTGAATTACAGTCAGCTAAATTAAAGTAGTGAATAAAGACATTAAGACGCAAATGTTTCTTTTCACAAATAAATCAAACTTCTGTGATGAAAAAATATTGGGAGGGCTTGGCGGTGGCAACTGGTGGTGAACCCTCCCAGCGGTTTCGCCAATTTTATCTATCAGACTGCTTCTAAATTTATTTGTGAAAAGAAAAATTTGCATCTTAATGTCTTCATTCGTTATATATAGATGGCACATTGTTGCTTTGTGTTAAATTAAAGTAGGTAACTGTGTTGGGATTTGAAAACTGTTGTAGAGGTAATACTGTGCAGCCAATGTGACAAAGGATACAATGCCAAGTCCAACATTGCCAACAGATGTGGGGACCGGGTCAGGAATGGATTCCCCAGGAAGACAGAAGTCCGCCTCCCGGAGTCGCACATTGCCAGGGATGTCGACATTGAAGAGATGAGTCTTGTCATACGTGGAGATGAGATCCCCTGCGCTGTTGATGAGGAGGTGGGTGTTGCGAACGTGGGTGGAGCTCCCCTCCACTCTCTGGTGCATGCCACCCAGGGACAACCACACAGAGAGCTCCTGCGCGAGGCTCTTGTACCGCGCCACCAGAGGGCCATCTAGTCTTTCCGCCTGCTCCACCAGCTGTTGCTTGTTCTCAGCCACGTAGTCAAAGCACTCGGGAAGGAACACCATCTGGTCACACCAACAATCTTTGCTATAACTCTAATACAGTGGAACCTCTTAATTGGACACCCCAAAGGATCAGAGCTTTATTTTAAATTAAAGTTAGTTAGATGATTTCATCACAACATTCACTGCTAGTGGACATTTTTTCTCTAGGATAACCCTAAATATATAACTAAAATTATATTTTAATAAAACATTTTTGTAATATACTTTAATTTAAAATGTGATTTTATTACCATTGGGACTTTTCGATTTAATTTTTTCAGAATGTTTCTTGATTAATTTTAAGTTATAAATTTAAAAAAGTGCACTTTTAATACATTTTTGAACAAAGGAAAAATTTCAAATACCATTTTAATCTAAGTAAATAAATGCAATGGGAATAAAACGAATAAATTTAGAAAATAAAGAAAAGGATAAAAAAAAATTTTTTTTTATTTGATTTGTCCATGCCGGTGACTATTGGCCACTTAAGTTAAGCCTAAATTGTCCAGGAGGAAACAAATCAAACGCCACGTCACCGGATATTTGCGACATATTGTAACACTCATAAGGCAATAACAAGCCATCTGTTACGACTACTAAAGTAGTCAACTTTATTTTATGCAAATATTTGGCTTAAAACTAGGAGAAAAAAAGTATGTAAATCTCTTTGTTGTATAAATTGTTATGTAAATTTCTTTGTTGTATAAATTGTTATGTAAATTTCTTTGTTGTATAAATTGTTATGTAAATTTCTTGGTTGTATAAATTGTTATGTAAATTTCTTTGTTGTATAAATTGTTATGTAAATTTCTTTGTTGTATAAATTGTTATGTAAATTTCTTGGTTGTATAAATTGACCGTGTTTTTTAATAAAAATGAGTTCTGGATAAGATACTTGGACGTTTGGTAGTTGTTCTTAAGGCCTCTTCCTTTGGTGTTACGGAGCTGGTCGAGTAGCTGGACTAGGGCACTGGGTCGTCTCTCGGGGTAAAGAGAGACACCAATCTATATTGAGAAGAAGCAACCTCAATACCATCTATACACAAGAATGTTTCTTTTCAAATAAAACTAACTTAAAATATTGCATTAAAATACAATACCATTGCATATATACAGTAGAAAGTGGTAGATAAATTGGCTACACACCGCTGGGAGGGTTCACCACTGATGAGCCAAGCCCTCCCAATATTTTATCATCACAGTAAGGACAGTAGAAGTTTATTTTATTTTAAAAGAAACATCCGTGCTTTAATGGTTTATTTCTAGTGTATTGTAACACTATTAAGCAAATATATACAGTTATTAGCGTCATGCACAATTCTGTCACGTTATGTCATGTGTCAAGTTACGGTAAGTAAAAATTTAAAATTTTTTAAAAAATGCCGAAACCCGGGACCTTTAGATACTCAGTCTAACGCTATCCCAACTGAGCTATTTCAGTTTATTTTAGTTATTTCTATAGAAGCTTTTATCTTTATAATTATGTATATTTTCAAAAAGTCAATTCACACATCTTCGCTGGAGACCATGGAAATACTGACTAATCCATTATGCTAACATAATTATAAATACAAGTATCAGAGTCATCAACAATTCTGTCATCGTTTGCTTTTATGAATGGAATAAATACCCGAATAGGGCCATTTCTTAAAAGCATCGGTGGTTCAGTGGTAGAATGCTCGCCTACCACGCGAGCGGCCCGGGTTTGATTCCCGGCCGATTTTTTTTTTTTTTTTTACAATTTTTAAAACTCATTTATATTGTAGCGTAGAAATCATTATGATATTATGATTTATAAAAAATATATATATTACTCTGTATTTGTGAAATCATCTTTAAAATATTTCTTTGCTTGCTTGCTTAAGATTCCCTAGCTGTATATATTTTGGCTGACTTGTTAATAATTGTCGACTCGTCGCTGTGATGTCATCAATAAATACTTTTACATCTTAGGATATTTCAAGGCTTGTTTTCTACGCTACAACTGGTGAAGAAGCTGGATCGATACCCATTCAGAAAAAAACATAAAATTGATTTGGTTGAGCAAGAAGAAACAACCATGAACATCAAGAAAGAAGCAACAAATCAGGTAGGTTCATTTTTTATACAACATTTACCTAGAAACCCCTTTGTGTTCTCTGGTGAGGGTGCTGAAGATCCCCATAACTGGTTGAAAAAGTACGAACGTGTGGGGAAGCATAACCAATGGGATGAAACCCTTTGTCTCGCCAATGTTTACTTTTATTTGACCGGCACTGCTCTCAAATGGTTTGAGAACAATGAGGAGAGCATCCTGACATGGAAGGAGTTCATGTCCCAGTTAAAATCAGTTTTCGGAAAAAACTAAAACTTGAGGTTACGAGCAGAGAAAACCTTAAAAACTTGCGCACAATTAAAAGGTGAAAGCACCGAATTTTATATTCAAGACATCCTGCGCCTCTGCAAAGAGGTAGACCCTCATATGAATGAGGAAGATAAAATATCCCATTTGATGAAAGGGATAGCAGAGGAGCTCTACCAGGCACTTCTCCCAAGAGATGCACATACCACTGAACAATTTGTCACCGAGTGTCGCCGCATTGAAGCGCTACATTGTAAGCGAGTAACCCCAACCAGGTACGAGCGACTACCAAATGTGGCGTCTCTCAGTGATCATGATGACAGGGCAGATCTGTCATCTATGATTAGGCAAATGGTTCGCGAGGAGGTACAGCGAGCATTAGCCTCTCCTCGAGAAGAACCAGAAATTTCTGCAATTGAACATATGGTGCAGCAAGAAATTGAAAAAAACCATTGCGCCAATTTCTAGAAGTTTCCCTCAAAATAGAGCGCCAAGGCCATTACCAAGCCCTAGGTACGAGTTCCAAACCAGAAATTTCCAACCTAGACCGCAGCAGCTGAAACAAGTAAACCGAAGACGCGATACCAACGAATGGCGAACCACGGAAGGTAAGCCAATCTGTTTCCACTGCGGACGCCCTGGCCACGTCGTGCGCTACTGCCGTGACAGGAGGAGAGAATATGAAGGAGAACAAACTTGGAATTACAAACAGAGAGATAGGCAAGAGCCTAGAACATTCTATAATTCTCGGAGCAGCCAAGAGCCCAACGACGACCTGCCAAGAGAAAATATATGCCGCTTCCAAAGCCCCTCTCCTTACACTGGCCGAAAAGGACAACATTCGTCTCCTGAGAGAAGACCCAGCCAGTCGCCTCGCCGTTCCCGTTAGGAAAAACTAATGAGACGTTACTTCGGCCCATACAAAGTAACCCGAAAAATATCTGATGTGACCTATGAAGTTGAAACATTCGGAAACCAGCAAGGTCGTCGTAAAACAAAAGATTTAGTTCACATTTGAAGGATGAAACCATATTTAAACCCAGAGGACCAGGAGGACCACCTAGAAGAGGACCCAGAAGATGACTCGACAAACTTCCAGGAAGAAGATATCCCCACTGAACGAACACAACAACCACAGACCCGCGAAGAGATTTCAGGCCCTATCACCCGTTCTCGAGCCTTGAGACTGAGGATGTAAGTCTCCTTCTGAACATCGGGTCGATGCTCTTTATAGGAGGAGGCTATGTGGCGAAGAAATATTTTATTATTTAATTTTTAATATTATTCAATAAAAATATTCAACAGATTATAAAAATATATATTACTCTGTATTTGTGAAATCATCTTTAAAATATTTCTTTGCTTGCTTGCTTAAGATTCTCTAGCTGTAGATAGTTTGGCTGACTTGTTAATAATTGTCGACTCGTCGCTGTGACGTCATCAATAAACACTTTTACATCTTAGGATATTTCAAGGCTTGATTTCTACGCTACAATATTATTATCCCTATATATATAAAAGTCAGCGTATGTATGTATGTATGTATGTGATATCTTGGGACCTCTGGGACCAGTGTTACCTGATGCTAGACGAACCTCGATGTCAACTCTACCGTGCAGTCGTGGTGGAAGGCGACACAGCTGGGCCAAAGGTGAAATAAACAAACAGAGATTCCACTAAGAAGCGTCTGACGTCAAGAAGGAATGGGATGAGGAGAGAGAGATCTTAAGAGCAAGTGTTACCGTTGGAATCCAAGCGAAGACTGACAATTCTAGGGCCTCGATTTAACACCACGACCTTGCTGCTTTCTAATTGGCTGACCTATTTAGGTGATTCTTTCCTAATTGGTGGGACTTTTTCACGTGGTAGTGGGCTATTGGTTGACCTACTTAGGTATTGTCTTCTGATTGGGCCGGGCTTATCTCTTTGACGGAAGAAATACGTCCGGTCTTGTTCCGGAAATTGGGCGTCTCTCAAACTTTTATAACTTCTGGTCACAAGATACGTCCTGTCTTGTCCGGAAATATTGGTTTAAACTTAGCTCGCAGGGTGTCCGGGGTCAGAAGGTTAACTGTGGCGTTATTAATAATTATGTTCTCTTCTAGGCCTACCTCTTAGGTTTGACTTCTACGATCCTCTAAGCCTGATTTGTTTTAACCTTAACTTTCTCCTGTCTCTCTCCATTCCTTCTATCTGTGCAGTTGCAATACTTTATTAGATCCTTACGCGGTACAGATTGATGTTAGTTGAGGCTTTCTATGTGCAGTACATAAGAAGTTATATACAGTCATGGGGTGGAACATGTGGTAGTGGATATTTAGACTATTTACAACAATTCCATGGTCTTAAATCATCACAGATGGCCCCGGATGTGAGAGGGTTCATATGGAGGGATTTAAGAGAGCGGAATAGGAAGACTGTTATTAAGGAAGTAATTTTTAAAAATTAATTAAAGTGAGTTGGTATATAACATGGGGTTGATTTCTGTATATCCATAAGAGGTAATAAAGCATAAACAACTAATATTAAACATACAAGTAAAATAAAAATAGGAATAAAAGAATTAATAGAGAGCATATAATGATGATAGGAAAAAATAAAAATGATTTGATGGGAAAATCATGATCTCTTCGTGATGGGCGTTAGAAAGGGTCGAGGGGTTAGTTATTACTTGGTTGAGGCAATGTCACTTTGACTCAAGTCCCAAACCATTTAATGTGCACGGCGCGGAAAACCTAGGCCATGTTTCACATGTAAATTTAAGGACCTAATAAAGTTACAGTACCACAATCGAAAAGTAAGATAAGGGGATTGTTATGGGTTTTAGTAATTAGTCGTTAAGACGTACGCATGCAGGATAAATGAGGGCGTAGATCAGTGACCAGAAATCAAAGTTTTAATTAGAGTCGTCAGGGGCTTAGCGAGAAAAAGAGAAAAATAAAAAAAAAATGTGCCAGCGTGTGGCATGAGAGTGCCCTGGAATAAAAAAAAATACAATTTGCACGTATCCAAGCCAGAAGTTGGGAGAAGGTAAATCTGGGGGACGATGTGTCAAGATTGTTAATTACGAAATCAAAGTAGGTCAAGTCTAGCCTGCGAAGGAGTTAAAAGTTCCTGCGGAAAAGGAATGTTAGTAATTCTTAAGAAGTAACCTTTAAAGTGGTTGTTTAAGAGGTTATTGAAGATTGCCCTGTTTTTAGATCATGATTTTTAGTTTGATTATAAAAGAATATATCATTGAGATATGAAATTGCGAAAGTAAGGCTTTGCATATAGCGTTAAAGGATTTGAAAAATCGAAAATAGAATTGCGAAGTTAAATGCAAAGTAATCTTTAAAAAAAAAGTAAAAATAGTGATGATATGATACAAAGATTAACACACTACAGCAGTATATAAGGGGTAATAGAAAGTGAAAATATTAAATGAAAAAAAAATAATGAGCAATAATATACTCGATAGCATTGACATGGTAGCGGAAGGTGAAACAATGTAAATAACATCTAATTTATAAAGTGAGAAAAAATATAAAATGATAAATGCAAATTAGTGATATAAACATGAAATATAAACTTCAGATTATTAGATATGATATGAAAGATAAAATATAAAGTGGATTATAAAATAGAGTCATAAAGCAAAAGTAAATAAGTTTTGGTAAAGAAAAATAAAAAAAAGACAATAATCTAAACTAATTGGTTGACGTAAAAAAAAAAAACAATTATAAGAGCTATATAATGATTATATAAAGGATATTAAAATGAAAATTTTTTTTAAAATGTTCATCGAGAAGGAAGAGCGAGTAAGATTATATATAGAAATTATATCTGTTTTTTTTTTTTTTAGGATGGGTAGAGAGAGCTTTAAATTGTCCTCGATTGATATCTTTGGTCTTGTTGGCCTAAGTTTTTCTAACTTATCGAATTTGTTTTATGTTTGACGCGACTCGTGGATCACATTGTTTCCAGCTGTGAAACTAACTGAGTCCTAATGTTGTCGTTTTTTTAAACTTATGTGGGTGTGTGTGATTTTTGTAGGTAAAGTGTTGTCTTTGGCACGCACTAATATTTAATTTAATAGGTGGCGAAAGTTCATTAGATAACACGGGGTGGCGACGGATGTAACAAGATGTCGGCTGTTTGTTTGCTCGGGGGGGGCGAGGGGGAGCGAGGCTATTTTTAATGCGATTCCGGATGTAGGTCAGGGAGGCCTTTTGTGGGGCTGCTTGCTTCTTCCAACTTATTGGAAGATCTCTGCATTAAGGTGCAGAAAAGGCGCTGAGCAAGTCGGGGGTATAAGACGGGATTTCTGCGCGCCAAATATTGTGGGACATAAATGGCCGAATTCTTTCAAGTGGACATCAGGTGTTACGCGAGGTGTTGGAATTAGAGGCTGGGGCGCGAGGAATAAGATATCTTCTGTATAGTATTTAAGTTTGTTCACATGAACTGTATCATCTTCTTTATTTAGGGGTCGATTGGGTCTGTTAATTCGGACTACGTTTGGGGATATTATTTCTATAATTGTAAACACAAAAGCGTTTTGATTTGTCACGTTTGGTGACAAGCGTTATGGGATTGACATAGGGAGATACAGAGGTTGAATTATTCCGTGTGTTCAAGCATTTGTTAGATTTGTGTTTGTATTTCGAAAATTCGGATATTGTATCTGTTATTAAATCGAATGGTTTTTTGGCGGACTTAGTAAAAATGTTATTCAATGATATCAGGTTGGAATTGAGTGAAATCGCGACTATCGACGTGAACAATGTGTGGTTAAATAAATGTGTCACAGGCGTGGTGAAGGCGTCTTTGGCCTGAGAAGTGAAAAAGTTTTGTGGCGTAGCTTTGTGACGAAGCGAAAAAAATTGTAAATGAAAAGGTTTCACGTGAAGTCTTTGTTTTGTACAAAATCTAACCTGTTTTACTAAGAATAACAAATTTACTAAAGTCATGGTTGTTGGTTGTACGAACATATCGATAATTTTTATATTGTTAGTGGATATGACACGTTTAATGTGAGAAAAAAAAAGATTGTGTGTGTTTAGTAGGGCGACGTGATGCAGCTTGTGTAGCTCGAAATTGGATTTGGGTGTTAAGTCGCGCATTAAAAATTGTCGTCAATTGGAAAAAGTGATGTGAGAGGGTGTTGTTTATTTTGTTGAGAGTGATTTGTCGATATTTAACTATGCGTGTAAAAGGAAGGAGTGTAGTTATGTGGGAATTTAACGATTGGAATAGTTTTGGAAGGCTGTGATTTAGGTTATTTCTGTCTGAAGCTACGAAAGAAAAGGACATAGGGGCGTTGAAAATGGGATTAGTAACATTACAATAAGATTAAATAAGAATGTTGGAGTTCACCACGTGTGAGCAACCTGTTCCAGGAGGGAAAAATTTTAGTAAACGGGACAGTTGTATTAGCCTGTCCATGGGACACGTGTTGCTTGCACGAGGTGAATTTGTACAAGGTAGTTGGTAGAGGTACATTATCTTGATACAGGAGTAGCTGAGAACAGTTTATAATTAGTAGAAATCTTTTTATGGAGTTAAGGGATAATATGATAAAAGGCAAGGGGGTATCTATAATATGGAATTTTAGATTCTGCGTTATGTTAACTATTTTTACGTTTAAAAAGATATAACCTATGGTGAAAACATTGTTAGATATGGCGTTAATAGTTAAGTTAAATGGATGGACAGGTATTTTTCTTTTACAAACTGATTTCTATTATTTTAAAGTATTCTGCCTAATTATAGCGATAGATGCTTCTGTATCAAGTAGTAGAGTAAGTTTACATTATTGGACAGTGTGTTCAGCTCGAACGAGCAATAGTTCAACAAAAGTTATGTATGGAGGAACCTACTGTTGTGCTGTCTTGTATGTCGGGATAGTCCTGGTCTTGTGCCATGGTTGGAGGATCTTTGGGACAATCAGAGTTCATTGTTTGCGCTGGGCTCGTGGTTTAGAGATGGTTGGGTGAGCAGGTAACATACGCTCGCGTGTTGGTAACTCGGAGGGGCGCTTGCAGGAGGTCTGGTGGCTTTTTCAGACTTGTAGAGTATTGTAGTTGGGCCCGATCTGCTTGGGCGTCGTAGTTGGTGAAGAAGCTTTGCGCCTTGTACGAACCATCGTAGCGATTCCACCTCTCGCGATGTCCGGTCACGGCAGAAAGCTGATGTAGCGTCGTCGTCAACCTCCCTAGGACATCTGACACCGGCGGCGGGGGTGTGACGTCTTCCTGGCCGGGGGGAACTTCCTGCGTCCTACCGAGAGTGTTTTCTTTCTTCGGAAAAGTGGGGTTGTCGCCACTTTCGTAGTCGGGATCGGTCTTCATTGGTTCCTTTGACTCCTCCTCTCTTCCCTGTTCCATCTTTCTGTACAGACAGTGGTCTACTTGCTTACTTGTACCTTGGCGTTCACTATCCTGTCGACTCTTCGTTACGGGGGAGTCTGTGATATCTTGGGACCTCTGGGACCAGTGTTACCTGATGCTAGACGAACCTCGATGTCAACTCTACCGTGCAGTCGTGGTGGAAGGCGACACAGCTGGGCCAAAGGTGAAATAAACAAACAGAGATTCCACTAAGAAGCGTCTGACGTCAAGAAGGAATGGGATGAGGAGAGAGAGATCTTAAGAGCAAGTGTTACCGTTGGAATCCAAGCGAAGACTGACAATTCTAGGGCCTCGATTTAACACCACGACCTTGCTGCTTTCTAATTGGCTGACCTATTTAGGTGATTCTTTCCTAATTGGTGGGACTTTTTCACGTGGTAGTGGGCTATTGGTTGACCTACTTAGGTATTGTCTTCTGATTGGGCCGGGCTTATCTCTTTGACGGAAGAAATACGTCCGGTCTTGTTCCGGAAATTGGGCGTCTCTCAAACTTTTATAACTTCTGGTCACAAGATACGTCCTGTCTTGTCCGGAAATATTGGTTTAAACTTAGCTCGCAGGGTGTCCGGGGTCAGAAGGTTAACTGTGGCGTTATTAATAATTATGTTCTCTTCTAGGCCTACCTCTTAGGTTTGACTTCTACGATCCTCTAAGCCTGATTTGTTTTAACCTTAACTTTCTCCTGTCTCTCTCCATTCCTTCTATCTGTGCAGTTGCAATACTTTATTAGATCCTTACGCGGTACAGATTGATGTTAGTTGAGGCTTTCTATGTGCAGTACATAAGAAGTTATATACAGTCATGGGGTGGAACATGTGGTAGTGGATATTTAGACTATTTACAACAATTCCATGGTCTTAAATCATCACATGTATGTTTGTCAACTATACACGTCCACAATACCTAACTAATCTGACTGAAATTTTAACAGTATATAAAGTAGAATCTGGAAAAACTCTTAGTGAAAATTTCACGTCTCTATCCCGAATATCCGTCGTGTTATTTGCAAATTTGCTCTTTCGCTCACGCCTCTAGCGGTGAAAATGGGGGGTAATACCAGCTGACCTAATGTACATGTAAAGTTTGGAGCGGGACGTTTCACAAGAGTGACATCCACGGCTCCAATTTATAATTGTAACGAATAGTATTTGAATAAAACATTTAATCGGGTAAAACCCGGGCGTTTCCCGGGTCATTCGGCTAGTGGTGTATATATTGTTGTGTGTCAACAAGCGACCGACCGGAAATGCACGTGACGCTACAAAATTTAAAATTTTTTTTTTTCAAATTAAAATTTTTTTTTTTTTTTTCAAATTAAATTTTTTTCCTAAATTTAATTTTTTATTTATTTGTTTATCAGAGAGGCGACACCACAGAGATAACAGGCACAGATTGTATTTTGACCACGGACCACCGTTTTCGTGGAATGCAAACAGATGCAACGTGCGAGTTATCGTTTTGACCTCGAGCATTTTTATTATTTTTATTTTTCTATATTTTTTCTCTTGACCGGCAACGAAGATGTCTTGTGCCAGATCAAACCCTCCCAACGGCTACCCCGCTGAGCATCGGACCTCAACAACCCTCCAGAACCCGACCCCAAACCCAGCCCTGGAACGGGCCATGGTAACCATAGCCCACCAGGACAATGTACTGCAGCTCACCAATAAACTGAGTTTTATATCCCCACTTCAGCCTCATCACATGGTGGAGAGCAGTGTCGGCCCAGCACCTCAAGCCACGAACATAAACATCGGCTACGGAGAAACGCCGTGCTTCAACCCGGAGGAGGAAGACATCGAGGACTACGTAGAGGAATTCAAGACGTGGCTGACGGCGAGCAAAGTACCGAAGGGAGACTGGACAAAGGCCCTAGTACGGCGGCTTCCACTCGACGGCCGCGAATTCATCAAGTGCAGGTTTGACCCTTCAGCCGCACTTGAAGACGTCCTGGAAGCGCTGAAGCTTCGCTACCCAAGGAACGACGGCCGGGCACGTAGCAGGGGCAGCGAGTTAAAGAAGATGAGACGGCCCCAGTCCACAGAGGATACGGGGAAATACCTGATGAACCTGATTACGGCCCACGCGACGGCAGGTGAATTTTCGCCGTTTAATTCAAGCAAGGAGGCATTGTGGGCATTGGCCCCAAAAGACTGCCTACTACTGGCAGCCTCGTGGAGTACCACGCGGAACCCAGAAGAGGCCGACCTCCTACAGGCAGCGAAATTCCTCGACGAGACGAATAAATGGAGCAAGGAACGGACGGAGGCAAGTACAACGACGAGTGTGGAAAAAACTACGAGGACGACGGAAGGGTGGGAACGAAACCCAAGGACCGAAACGCCCATGGAAAAGGCAAGAAGATTTATGCTACCGGACGGGACGCCAAGATGCTTCACTTGTTACCAGACGGGGCACAAGCACTGGGATTGCCCGAAAAGGAGGCCACGTGGTAAGTACAATTTTGCCTCTAATCCTGTGGTGGAAGTTTCAAATAGTGTAGAGAGCGTACCACGTGTATTTTCCGAGGTTACTGGTAACACCAATCGCATAATCTTTAGGGTAAAGGGACAACCGGGGGTTAACGAAAAACAGACATTAAATAAGGTACCAATAAAAAAATCCACTTTAGAAATAGGGGGTACAGCAATGGAGAAATTCCGTTGGTCAGGTATGACAAATTTCTGCTTAATCACACACATAAATGAGTCACATGTAGGAAAACTGATTTTCGATTCAGGGGCAAATGTTAGCTCCATAGACGAAGGAATAGCCAACGCACTGGGATGTACTAGAATGCCTTCTAAATTACTTATACGGGGAATAAGTGGGTCAGTAGTCTCGAACACGTGCACATACTTGGAGGTCAACATTGATAGTTTCGACATATGTGGCAGGTTCACCATAATTCCAGGAAACGGGGAGAAGATTATTTTCGGCGTCGATATTCTAACAAACTATCATTGCAAAATTATGTTTAGAGACGAATCGGTAGAATTGTATAGGCCAAAAATAGGCACGGACGACCACGTGGTAGAACTTAACGAAGAACGGGAACTTGAGAGGTTAGGTACAATTACGAACGATCGGAAAAACCCCAAACAAAAATACTGCATACTAGACGACCTTGAAATTGCACCACGTTGTAAAACGAGGGTTAAGTTAAAAGGGCCAACAGTAATGGCGGGCATTTTAGAACCCCACCCCGACTGCGTAAGAAGAACAGGGCTACTAATACCATCAGTACACGTTTCCGAAACGGTATCAGAGATATTCATTGATGTCATAAATACTAGGAACGAGCCGGTGCGGTTGGTAGCAAACTCGTGCTTGTTACGATCCAGCGGGGAAATAGCGAATGTTTCTTTCCTAAGTGAACAGGTGGGATACAGTACGACAGCCACGTGCGAATACGAACCACAGAAGTTCGATATAAACCCGGAGCTATCGGACAGCGAAAAAATCGACGTACTGGATGTATTGTACAGGTATCGGGAACTTTTCTCAGAAGAATGGAATAAGGCGGCAGATATCGAACCGTACCACATTAAACTTAAAGCGAACACGGAACCAATCCGACAAAAAGCCTATCGCCGCAGCCCTAAGGAACGTGAGATTATAGAGGAACAGGTTAAAGAAATGTGTGAGAAAGGTGTTATTAGGAAATCAACATCCCCTTGGGCAAGCCCGGTCGTTTTGGTTAAAAAATCAGACGGATCCTATAGATTTTGTGTGGACTATAGAAAAGTTAACAACGTAACCGAAAAATTCTCATATCCATTACCGGATATTACCGATTGCCTGGACCGTTTAGCGGGAATGAAGTATTTCTCTCACACGGATTTTGTTAGCGGTTATTGGCAGTGTCCACTGGACGAAACAAGCAAGCCAGTTACAGCGTTCACGACGGGTAACGGGTTGTACGAGTTTCAAGTGTTACCCTTTGGTTTAACCGGGGCACCGGGTCATTTCGAAAGAATCATGGATACACTGTTAGCTGAATTGAAATGGTCCGAGTGTATGGTTTATCTAGATGACGTCATCGTGTACGGAAGAGACATACGTGAACACAACGTGCGGTTAACAAATGTTCTAGAATGTTTCCGCGGGGCAGGCTTATCCCTAAAACCATCAAAATGTAGATTCGCCTACCAAAAGTTACCAATTTTGGGACACGTGGTATCGGAAAACGGCGTAGAACCGGCTACTGATAAGATCGAGGCGGTTAAGGAATTTCCGATTCCGAAAAATGTCAAGCAGGTTCGCTCGTTTCTGGGACTTTGCGGCTATTATCGCCGTTTCATAAAAAACTTTTCAAAGATAAGCAAACCGCTGACGTGTTTAACGGAAAAAGATAAGAAATTCGTGATAGGTCCGGCCGAAATGGAAGCTTTCGAAACCTTAAAAAAAAAATTGACTGAGGAGCCAATTTTAGCACACTTCAACCCTGACGCTAGAATAGAAATACACACGGACGCATCAATCGTGGGATTAGGCGCGGTACTAATGCAACCGGACAATGACGGATTCTTGCACCCGATCCACTACTTGTCGAGAACGACATCGAAACACGAGAGTAAATATGGTATCTCAGAACTGGAGTGTTTAGCAATAGTCTGGGCTCTACAAAAGTTACGGCCGTACATCTTCGGGAGAGAATTCAAGGTCGTAACAGACCATAGCGCGTTAACGTGGCTAGCTAACGTACGTGACCCGTGCTCAAGACTTACCAGATGGGGGCTAAAACTCATGGAGCACGACTTTGAAATAGTCCACCGTGCAGGGAGGAAGAACGTTGCACCGGATGCACTCTCGCGTAACCCGTTCCACAAAAACGATACGAACGTCGAAGACAGCTTCAACGATTTAATGGCATGCACAGTACGGATCGACGAAAACGGACAAAAGGAAGACACGTTTTGCCGCGATATTACCGGAAAACTACCAGACACTAAAATACGGGACGAATATAAAAAAATAAACGGGATCCTTTATAAAAAGAACCATGCAACACAAGGTAACCAATGGTTGGTCGTAGCACCAAGGCAAAGCGTACCCGAAATAATGAGAACAGCGCACGATATACCCGAGGCAGGACACATGGGGGTAGCGAAGACGGTCCACCGTATTAAGCAACGTTTCTACTGGAAAGGTCTGGAAGAAGACGTGCGGAAATACATTCGGTCGTGCAAAGTGTGCCAGGCCTTCAAACCACAGAGGTTCAAACCCGCAGCCCCGCTAGAACCGTTACCACCGGCAACAGACACCTGGGAACGAGTTGGGATAGACCACCAAGGTCCTTTCAAAAAATCGGCAGAAGGCTACGAACACATTCTAACGATCGTAGACCATTTTAGTAAATACGCACTCGCAATCCCGGTAAAAGATACGAAGGCGGAAACCACGTGCAACGCACTTCTAGACAATCTGTTCTACGTTTTCGGTACTCCGAAATGCATAATATCCGATCAAGGCAAATCTTTCGACTCGAGTACTTTTAGAGACTTTACACGGTTGTACGGTATTAAACACATTATGGCTTCCGTGGCACACCCGCAAACAAATGGCTTATGCGAAAAACTCAACGGCGTCATAAAAAACGGCATCAGAGTCTATCTCGAGGACGATCACACCGAATGGCCGAGATTCGTAAAAACGGCGACTTTTGCGTATAACTCGTCCATTCAGTCGTCGACACAGGTGACACCGCATAAGTTGATATTTGGCGTAGAACCGAGGACGTCCCTAGACGTAGGACTACCAACCGTCGACGAGCCAGTAAAAACTTACGACGAATACGTGACCAACCGCATTTTAGAAAATGAGAGATTAAAGAAAATTGCGGACGAAAACTACCGAGACCGGACAATGATGACGAAGTGTCAGTATGACCTGGCGAACCGTGACCGCTTCCGGAAGTTTGAAGTGGGCGACCTGGTACTACTGGAGTCGTCCCGCAGGAAACCAGGGAAAACGGAGAAATTTCTACCGAAGTACGTAGGTCCGTACGTAGTAACGGATAGAATCAAGGAAACGACATATAAGTTACGACCACAGGACGGACGCAACGAAAATAGTAGACGCCAGAACACGTTAGCGCACGTGTCGAGACTTAAGGAATTTTTAGAAAGATAACGGCGACTCGAGGGACCGAGTCTAAGATAAGAGGGGGGGTGGTGTTGTGTGTCAACAAGCGACCGACCGGAAATGCACGTGACGCTACAAAATTTAAATTTTTTTTTTTTCAAATTAAAAATTTTTTTTTTTTTTTTTCAAATTAAATTTTTTTCCTAAATTTAATTTTTTATTTATTTGTTTATCAGAGAGGCGACACCACAGAGATAACAGGCACAGATTGTATTTTGACCACGGACCACCGTTTTCGTGGAATGCAAACAGATGCAACGTGCGAGTTATCGTTTTGACCTCGAGCATTTTTATTATTTTTATTTTTCTATATTTTTTCTCTTGACCGGCAACGAAGATGTCTTGTGCCAGATCAAACCCTCCCAACGGCTACCCCGCTGAGCATCGGACCTCAACAACCCTCCAGAACCCGACCCCAAACCCAGCCCTGGAACGGGCCATGGTAACCATAGCCCACCAGGACAATGTACTGCAGCTCACCAATAAACTGAGTTTTATATCCCCACTTCAGCCTCATCAATATGCTAACTACAGTCACTATGCCTGGCATACCAAAGTCTGGTATTTACAGCAATAAATTTGGATTTAAACAAGGATTATCTAATGTCAAAATTTGATTTTAACAATCAGTTGAATTATTTCAAGTGTCGAATTATCAATGGTATCGAATTAACAAGGTTCTACTGTAAATAGACAATGCAAGTTGAGCCATTTGGCTGAAAGGCCTATCCTTTTACTCTGGTTTCAACAAAGTAATTAAATTATTCATTTTGTTCTTCCGGTTCCAAAAGGCTCAGATAATTGGGATACAGTAGAACATACTTTATTTATGAGAGGACACACCCGCTAGAGAACACCTCTACACAAAGGACAGTTCTCATAATCAAAATGATCATTTTTACTATTAGCAGTTCTCTGGTGGGAGGCTAACTTTCTCTAAAGGACACTTTGGCTCAGCAACTACAAGTTAGAGGGAGGTTGTACTGTATTGGTGACTGTCCAAGTTACCAGTTCCTGAAGGTTGTACCATCTAGCTTTCTCAAGACCTCTTTAGGGTTCAGCTCCTTTCTCTTTGATCCAATGAATGCCTTGTAGTATGGCTGGCTGGGAGGAATTTGATGCAGTGAAGGCAAGTTTTCTCACTCCCACAAATGTCAAGGCCTTCATCTGTGCTGTTCTAAACCTCCTGGTGTAATCTCTGTGTGAGCACTCAAAAGTTATTCTGGTTTATTACTTCTGTACCCCAATGGTGTCTTTTTACTTCACAGGGTGATGATAAGGCACATTTTGGATTGTTCTTGTTCCAAAATCACTTTATTAGGTACCGCTCAAAAAGAAGAACCTAGTTTATGATATTTGCAACAATGAATAATATGTGAAGGTTATTCACATATTAAACAAAATGTTAACGCGGGATTCAATCCCGGTTCATGGCTGTCGGGAATCGAGGGTGTTACGCACTCACAATTTGGATTATAGATTATAAACACAAGGTAAAAAAAACAAAATCAAATGAATAGTATGGGATGTTTCAGTAACAGCATTATTACCATCATCAGACAAAAGTGCTGAATGAAAAAATACCACAGCATGTTTTAAATAGTTAATGTTATCATGTGTGTAAACACACACACACACACACAAAAGCCTTTATTAAGACACACAGGTCTTACAGAGGATTCTCCTTGGGGTTACAAGACGGAGAAACCTATGAAAGTGGGAAATAAAAAATGGAGAAAGATTATATACATATGGTAAATATATACAGATTATAAGAAAAAATAAAAAAAAATGATGATAAAAAAATAAAAAAATAAGAAAAAAAAAAAATTGGAAATATGGATGGGAGAAGTGGAGAGCGAAAAGAGGAAAGAAAACAAGTATTTACATATGGAACAAGTCAATTTAAGTTCTTTTGCTCACACAGCACAGGTGGGCCATGTCTTTTTCAAGAAATCTTTAAGAGATTTTCCAGGAAAATCCAAGTGTTCAAGGTTGTAAGGTTCATGTGTGTAAACAAGATAGCAGTTAAGAAGAAAATTGATTTTTAAGAACCCTAAATTATTAGTCTTAGAATTCGAAGTATAAAAAAATGTAGGGTTCTTAGAAAAATATTTTAATCTGCTATCTTGTTTATGTACTTTATAATAGTAACTATTTAAAAGCATGCTGTAATATTTTTTCTCATTCAATACTTTTGTCTGATGATGGAAACAATGCTGTTACTGAAATGTCACATACTATTTATTTATTTATTCGGATTTGGTCTTATTGTGTTTCACAGTATGATAAAATTATCGCTAAAGTTGTAATTAAGAGCTCTCTCTCAGACAAAAAAGACATTTTTTTTTTTAGGAGAAATAAAGCTTATTTCAAACTTCACAGCCTGGTTCAGCAATCATGTAAAAGAACCAACCAACCTGTATCAGGTTCTATAGGGTCCTTTATAAGTACCTAGTTACATCATGGAAAGTTAAACTCAAGGTAATAAGACCAAATCCACATAAATAAATAGTGTATGACGTTTCGGTAACAGCATTGTTACCATCTTCAGACAAAAGTACTGAATCTCATTTAGTACTTTTTTTCTGTACTTTTGTACTGCATTTAGTACTTTTGTCTGATGATGGTAACAACGCTGTTACCGAAATACCACCCACTATTTATTTATTTGATTTGGTTTGTGTTTATAATCTATAATCCAAATTGTGCCTTTTCATCATGGAAAGTTATCTAACTTGCGGGCCAAATGACATCTCATAATGAATTAAGAGAAAGTACAATTTCTTATTTTTGTACTATTTTTTCATTAAGACAATGATAACCTCCCTAATCTCTATAGTATGAGAAACACAGGTCAGGGAGAAGAGATTCTGTATATAAGAAGTTGAGTTTTCAGGCAAAACGCCCTTCAATGGGTTAAAAATATATACATATATTAAAAAATTATAAAGGACTGCGGCGGGTATTATAAATAATACTTAAAGTTACACCGCATAAGTTTCTTTTTCTATGAAAAATCAATAATTATTTCAAAGAGAAATATTTACTATTTCTAACTTTTTTGAATGAAGTATGAGAGGGTGAAAATATGAAGAGTAATGTGGACATGGCACCTGCCCGGTAAGCAGAAGGTTGTGGGTTCGATTCCCGCCCCTGGACACTTTTATTTTTCCGTTCGCCATTACTCTTCATATTTTCACCCTCTCATACTTCATTCAAAAAAGTTAGAAATAGTAAATATTTCTCTTTGAAATAATTATTGATTTTTCATAGAAAAAGAAACTTATGCGGTGTAACTTTAAGTATTATTTATATATTAAAAAATGCATTTTTTTATACCTGTAGAAGGGTGTCTTGATCGAAAGCTTCTACAATTGTCCTCTTATAAAAGAAAAACTTTTTTTTCCCAACTTGTGTTTCTTCTACTATTTTTTAAATACAGTAGAACCTCCCTGTAAAGGACACCTAATTGCAGAGCCAAAATGTTCTTTAAGGAGAGGTGTCCTCTTACCAGAGAGTTTCTAAATAGTGAAAATGGTAATTTTACAAGTGAAAACTGTTCTTTGTAGAGAGGTGTCCTCTAGCGCGAATGTCCTCTCATGGAGGTTCTACTGTATTTTAATAAATGGTCAACATTAAGGTGAAAATATAGATACAAGGGATTATTGTAGCTAATAATCTTTATGATGGTGTTAGAGGCAGGAGTTACCTTGGCCCCTTGTTCTTTGGCTCTCTCAATGAGCTCCCTGCAGACGGAAAAGTTGGCTTCTTTGTCTGAACTTGAGGTCATCTGGACCACGGCCACTCTGGTGGAGTTGGTCATGTTGGACATCAACCTGCACACAAGTCAAATATCACAAATATTGTGAGAGAAAATCATTTTTAGGATTTCTATTTAATATACAGTAGAACCTCCCTTTAGCGGACACCTCTCTACAAAGGACAGTTTTCATTTGCAAAATTACCATTTTTACTATTTAGCAACTCTACGGTAAGTGGACACCTCTCCCTAAAGGACACTTTGGCTCTGCAATTAGGTGTCCTTTACAGGGAGGTTCTACTGTATATATAGAATTTGATTAGGAAGAAGCTGGCAACATGGAATCAAGAAGAGCAGAAGATATGTTTACGATGACAACCAGACACTTAAGACTTTTTACTTTCTCTTTCTTTTTTCAATTTTGTTTTAAAATTGTAAACTTAAATATAAATCCATTTATATCTATTCCGATTCCTACACATATATGTATTGGCTATAAACTATGTAAAACTCAGGATGAATCTATAAGTACAATCTAACTTCTTTAATTCAACACCCCAAGGGAACAAGGCTTTCGGTTAAAGTCAGCTAGATGATTAGCTAATCATCTAACTCATTAAAATTATCAGTTTTTAAAAATTGCCATGTAGAAAATTAGGAAAGACAAACTTCAGAATGACATATGATACAAGTTAAGCAATTGAGGGAAGTTTCCAGAGAGAGAGAGAGTAGCAAAATATAAATATCAAAAATATAGGGGGTCGGTGGAAGGATAGTCTAAACCTTTGGTTTTCGACCGCTAAATCCGCTAAGACTGCTAAGTCCAACCCCACCAGCAAGTGCAAGTAACCAAACCGGGCTCTGACACATTTGTAAGTGCAAATTCAAACTGCTTTTCACATGTGTAGACATGTGGTGTACTTACAGTAAAGGCAATCGCCAACTTCTACCCACCATGATTATCATGACCTGTAACACGTGTACTAGGGATAGGAATAAATATATATATTTTAAACACAAGGTAATAAGACCAAATCCAAATAAATCAATAGTGTGTGACGTTTCGGTAACAGCATTGTTACCATCTTCAGACAACGCTGTTACCAAAACGTCACACACTATTTATCTATTTGGATTTGGTCTTATTACCTTGTGTTTATAATCTATAATCCAAATTGTGCCTTATCATATATATATTTTGTTACTCTGGAAACTTCCCTCATTGCTTATCTTATAAATGTTGATTTTGTTCTTGTCTTAAATAAATTTCTGTGTCATTCTGAAGTTTGTCTTTCCTAATTTTCTATGTGACAACATTTTTATAAAAAATAAAACTTTGTAATATATTTTATTTTAAAATATAAATTGATACCATTGGAAAATTTTATTTCATTTTTTTTATAACATTTTAAGATTAACTTTTAGTGAGGGAAAAATTTCCTCAATACACATTTTTAAAGAGGAAAAATTACAAATAATATTTTTATATAAGTGAATAAGTGCAGTTGCAAAAAAGAGTAAATTTGGGAAATCAAGAAAAATATGAAAATTGTATTTTAAAAATACATGAACACAAGGTAATAAGACCAAATCCAAATAAATAAATAGGGTGTGACGTTTTAGTAACAACACTGTTACCGAAAGGTCACACACTAATTATTTATTCGGATTTGGTCTTATTACCTTGTGTTTAGGAGTACTTAATAATAAATATCATTTTTCATGATTTCATACATCTTTATTTTTTCTAAGAATCAGTGGTCCCAGAAAATTCTTCAATGTGTGTATTAGAAGACTGCTGTTTCTTAGAAAAATAAAGATGCAAGAAATAATGGAAAATAAATTATATTGTTAAGTACAGTAGAACCTCCCTTTAATGGACAACCGGCTAGTGGATACCTCTCCACAAAGGATAGTTTTCATTTGCAAAATTGTCATTTTACAAATTAACAACTCTCCAGTAAGAGGGCCCCTCTCCCTAAAGGACACTTTGGCTCTACAACTAGGTGTCCTTTACAGGGAGGTTCTACATTACTATTATTACCAGCATTTTTCCTTAATAAAGGCTTTTAGGACATATAGTCTTCTATGAGGATTCACCACAGTCTTCAGAGGAAAATAAAAAGTAAAAGCCATCCCCATGTTATGATGTATTTACAAGGGCACTCCTATATCACATGGTTATAGGGCAGCGTCAGAGTTGTTCTCCTGCCAATCTCTCTGGCCATCTTGTCTGGAGGAGAACTCTCTCAAGGTGGAGATGCCTGGCTTGCTGAAGAAATGTGTACAACTGTATCATCCTCCCTCAACTTTATGTTGTAATCTTGCCTGAAAATCGGTCAACAAATTCCATAACCCCTCTCAAAGGATGTTATGAAATCGAAGCCACCCCTGTACTGATGAAGACCAAAGCCTGAAACCATGGTATACAGGTTGTTGACTTTTTGCCTTAATTTGCCAAAACTGGTGTTGTGGCTCATTTTTTATCATCACTAGTGAACTTTTTTACCAGGGTGATACACAGTGCCATCGTTTTGATGCACAATTAAAAGGAGAGCCGTCTCTTTTGGTACATTTACAACTGTATTTCCCTACATTTTATTTACCTCATTGTTATATATTACCCCTTTCTTTATGATAATTTTTTCTGTGACAATTGATTAAAAGTCAATAAAAGTGTTTCAATTATCTTCTCAAAAGCCATTAGCTCCATAATAATGATGATAATAATGATAATGATGAAGGTGATGCTAATGCTAAGAAACAACATTGGGAGGAATACACCTAGAACAGGATAAAGGAAGAGGTAGGATTGGTCCCCAATAATAGTCTGGAATTTTAGAAAGCATCTGGAGATTGTACAGTTTTAGGTGAAGTTTTATTCTATGATGTGATGGCTGACTCTGTATCATAAATGGCATTTCATGATGATTTATTAAACAAATTCATCCTGTTAGTGAAAGTAATCTAATAGTACTCTGGCACCTACAAAATGAAAAAAAAAATCCAAATTCTTTCTAAATGGTAGACATGTGGTGAACTTGCAGTATATGCATTACCACAAACTAACCACCATAATTATCATAACCATACCATGCACACTTAGGGGATAAGAAGTCAGTGGACGAGTGGGTAACACCCTCGATTCCCGACAGCCATGAACCGGGATTGAATCCCACGATAACATTTTGTTTAATATGTGAATAACCTTCATTATTCATTGTTGCAATTATCATAAGCTAGGTTGCTCTTTTGAGCGGTACCTAATAAAGTGATTTTGGAACAAGGAAGGAACAATACTTGGGGGATTTGAAAAGTAATATATATTCTATCAAATGGTTACTTGCTAAGAAAGAAGAGATGTGGAAGGAAGCTAATGTACATTGGACACGCTACTATAAGAAGGCAGTGTTAGAGAAACTAAATGATTGACATGGTAGTAGGCCAGAGACAAACAAATGACAAAAATATTCACCAACATCATGGAGAGTCCACAGAACCAACAGAATACTGGAGAAGTTAGTGGCATGAGAAGACACAATTTAAATTATAGATTAGAAACATAAAAGGTAATAAGACCAAATCTATATAGTGTGTGACAGTTTAGTAACAGTATTGGTACCTATATGTCACACACTATTTATTTATTTGGATTTGGTCTTATTACCTTGTATTTCTTTTGATAAAGCACAATTTGGATTATAGATTATAGCTACAAGAAAATAAGACCTAACCCAAATAAATTAATAGTGTGTGACATTTTGGTAACAGTGTTCTTACCATCATCAGACAAAAGAATAAAATAAGATTAAGATGATATAAGATTTTATTCTTTTGTCTGATGATGGCAGCAAGGCTGTTACCGAAACATCACACACTATTAATTTATTTGGATTAGGTATTATTTTCTTGTAGCTTGTATTTCTTAGTTAGTTACATAATTGCTACCAAGATACCATAGTGTTATTTGGTCTGGTTACCTTTTGATTGATGGCACAGATGTTTATTAGAAAAAGAAAGAAAAAAAAAACAATTCAATTTGAGAATTTTGTTAAAAAGTCAGCTAAGCAACCTACTTCAAGCATGAGAGCTGTTGGAGAAACTACAAGCTACAGAAAGAAAGACACAGACAAGAGATCCCTACCTGTGGCAATGTGCCCCAACTATCTTGATGGTCCGGAACATTCCCTGCACAGAAGGGAAATCCCTATACATTACAGAGAAGGTTAGTTTGGTTAGTGGTTTCTATCTGGTAGCACAGAGGTTTGTGCTTTCAGGTATATGAAGAATGTGTTTTTTTTTTTAAGAAATGTATTTGAAATTTTAATGGTCCATTGGAGAGAAAGAAGAGTTAAGTACTGGTGAAATAAGAAAGAGAAGAGACAGCTTTCACTCAACTATAGGAAGGAACCACCCTCCCCTGATGTCTTAGAAGATGAGGGAAGAAGAGGAAAGAGGAGAATCCAAATGATGGAATCACCAAATAAAACAACAGGCCAATAGAATGGCACAATTTGGATTATAGATTAGAACTACAAGGTAATAAGAATTGGTCTTATCACCTTGTAGTTCTGGCCAATAGAATGAAGAGAGCACTGCTGTCTACGGGGACAGCAGAACATTAGAATCCATTCTCTCAGTCACATTAACCATTCTGATGACAGCAGCAATGTTGTGTGAAGTTTATTTATGTCTAGTTAACTACACTGAGTTTCCTCAGTGCAGGTTTCAAAATTTGATGACTGAGGAAAGTTTTTCTGAGCTGTTGCCCGTTTCAAGGAAAGTCATTAAGCCAGCTTAGAGCAATTTTATTTGAAATAGGTGCAGAGTTTCCAGGAAAACCCTGTTATAAACAATTCTCTTCACATCTTCTAAATCATAACACCCCATTCTATTAGATTATCAAATCTTCCTGGATCTTTGGCCACCAAGGCCTGAAATCTACCATCCAAATAGACAAAAGAGACCTCCTACGTACCATCAAAGCCCAATGCCAGCAAGAATTGAAATCTAATGCTGCACATGACTGGTACAGAGCAGAAGGGACATGCACCAGTTCTGTCCTCTCAAGGGAACAACAGTCTTTGATTTCCAGACTTAAGTCTGGTCATCTATGGACAATGACTTTCCAGAATGTTTGCAAGGTTTTCCCACTATGTACAAAGTATAATTATCAACCTACAACCCCAAACCACATTATTGTGTATGTGAGCTCTACTCCCCCCCCCCCAGCAGATCTCAATCTCTACAAGCTTGATACCCTGATATGATTATGTGGAGATAAGAAATATCAAACCCTCCTTGTTCTCCCTTCATCCATCAAACTGTATCCTTCCTGTATCCTGATGATCCTCTGCAATTTCCTTTTGATGATATCACATTTATAAGTATACACTCATGGACAAAACTTGAGGAAGTTTCAAATTTTGATGTCACCAGTTGTCTATTTTTTTAAGAAGACAGAGGCAAATTTGTCCACACTTGGTTATCTCATGTCTTCAATAAAGGACACTGTAATATCTTTCAGAGTTATTGTCTTAATCCCAATATACATGCTAAAAGGTACAAATTCTTTAAGTTTTGTCCCTATGGATGTACATTAAAGCTTTTCCAAACTTCTCTCATTTCTAGACAGATTTAAAATCCATAAAGCTGCATCGAGGTAGATGATGTGCAGAAACACTAATTTTTAAATTAAGATCAATAGAAAAAACCCTGTTAAATTCATAAATAAGTTAAAACAAAGCATCTAGGGCTGCGTATCTTTTATTTCATAATTATAAAACAAGCTTTCGGGCTCATACGCCCTTCTACAGGAGTTAATAAATGACTAACCATCTAATCTGAGATTACATTTTATATATGTAGCTATTATTTTGCATATTGGCCTGATTGAATAATTAACATACAGTAAAACCCCGCTATAACGAACCCTGGATATAACGAACCTTCCCTTATAACGAACCCACGCCGATTCCCAATTCCATTCCATTGAAAATACCATCGTTATAACGAACTTTGCGATTTTTAGAATAACGAACTACCCCTATAACGAACCTATTTCGGGTCCCAAAATGATAAAATCTATTAAAAATACTATGCTTATAACGAACTTAGAATTGTAATTTAAAAAAAAAATTAAAAAACAAAATTTTGGGAATGTTTAAAGCTAGCGGATCGCGATTTCAAAACAATAAATTTAGCGGCATTGTTTGTTTGATTTTTGCACTTTATTTTTGCTGCATGTTGTATAAATTTTTACGCATTATACTTTTTATTAATTAGAATATCTTTGCATCCATTAAATTTGAAATATAAAAAATGCAAATGGCTTCCAAAATGAAGAAAACAAAGGCATTTTAAAAACAAAAGCATTATTTCATTAAAAAAAAAAAAGGCCATTTTCAGAACTATCAAAGTGAAACAACATAGGCAAAATGTTAAGAACATATTAAAATAAGAGAATATAACTTTTCTATTATAAAAGATAAAATATAAAGTTATTAAAAATTGTTACAAAGAGGAATCAACTTCAACTTTTGCCGCGATCGCGATCGTACGTTTTAGGGCTAAAAAAAAAAAAAAGTCCAAATAAACGGTCCCGTGATGAAACAAAAATTATTTTTATGCCATTAACTATGGTGATTTTAAAGTCAGCAATGTTTTGCATGGCAGGTTAAAAAAAAAACGAAATATAGACCTAGAAGAATATGGGGAAACATGAAATGGAAGAAAAACACTAACTTTATTTGAATGGTGCAATGCTTGGAAGAATGCTTTGAAACAACAAGGTATTAGAGCCATTTTTTCAAGTAAAAATTGTATTATATAATCTGATAATGATGTTTTAAAATCATTTCATATCTTTGAATATATATTTAATAAAACTTTGCCTAGGATTTGTCTTGATTTTTAACTTAGACATAGAGGTACATGTATGTTAATCATAAGAAGAACCTATTATCTAATTGATTTCTATTATTATTCAGTATTAATATAAGGAAATTAGTCAATTAAGGGAATTAAAATAAAGTGACCACTATTAAGAGGCAGCCTCTTCTTGTGTGTATGGCTGTTTTTTAATTATACGGTCTAAAATTTTTGAAAAGTAAAAAAAAATAGCCAAACCGTGGCTATAGTGAACCAAAAGCTCTGTCCCATTGGGGTTCACTATAGAGGGGTTTTACTGTATTTAGATTTACATATAGGTTGCATAATTTGGGAAATATTAATTCTAATTATTATGTGGTTATATGAATTGTTTTTTATGAATATTATGTTGCATGTTTTCGTTTAATGTCATATTATTTTGAAATTTAAATTATTAATGTGGCAGTGAATACCAATTGAAAATTATGTTTCACAGCTCTATTTGACAGAGTATACTAGTATTGTATATATCCCACAACACCACTCTGAACGATGGCATGAGGATGGACAACTGTTGGAAAGGAGCCACGGACAAGGAGACTGAGATCTTCACCTAGGTATGGAAGAGAATAAATATAAACAAACTTTAAAAAGGGAATTTCTTATTATATATTTTTTATTATGGTAACTCACTCTGGAAAGATTCATAACACGAGAGAGGAGAAACTAAGGGACTTATTGAGCAACTAAAAGTTGCTGATGGCTTGTGCCATCTATCGGGATATCAACTATTTATTGATTTTTATCCCAATAGATGGCACAAGCCATCAGCAACTTTCAGTTGCACAATCAGGAGATGCCTTTCTCTTAATTTATCCACCTGATCCCAGTACAATTTCACTGGGGGTCGGTGGAAGGCTGGTTAAACCGTTTGGTTTTCGACCACTAGGACCCGGGTTCGATTCCCGCATTGGACACTTTTTTTCTGTTTGAAGAAAAAAATGCTCCAATGGCCCCCGATTCTTGCAAAAGTCCAACCCCACCAGCGAGTGCAAGTAACCAAACGGGGCTCTGGCATTAGTAAGTGCAAAGTCGAACTGCTTTTCACATGTGTAGACATGTGGTGCACTTACAGTAAAAGCAGTCGCTAACTACCCACCATGATTATCATGGCTTGTACCACGTGTACTAGGGATAAGCAAGAAAAAAAAAACTCACTTATTTTCTCTCTCTCTATCCCACATAGTTCTATTTAAATCACAGTTGAACCTTGCTATAACAACATCAAATTTAAACCAAGAATTTATGTTGCTATATAACCATGGTTATAATAATTTGGCTTGTCCAGAAGTCCAACCCCTCCTCTACGTGACGGGAGGGAGAAGCAGCACAAGTAAGGGACTGCCCTGTAGGGCGAAGTACGGTGTCGTGAGCCCCGTGCCACTACAGTAACCGTGAACAGGAAACTGAAATGTGGCTGACTAATGGGGCAATGGCACCCTCCCTTTCCATGGATAGACAAGCCACGATCACCATAATAATTGTGACTTTAGAATCACAGTTGAACCTTTCTATAGCAAGCATCACTTGGGACCAAGATATTATTGTTATAACCATATATATGATTCTATATACAGTTACGAGCGTCTTTCCTAATCCGTCATCCTTCTCTGTTACTGTTTGCTTTTATTGGTTGGCTACGGTCACGCCACCTTTGCTTCCCCCCCCCCCCCCCCTGCCGGCGGCGCGTGCCCGTTGGCTGCCGGCGAGCACGTGACTTCCCTGTGCATGCGCATGGCGGGCGGTAGGCTATAGTTATTCTATATACAGTTACGAGCGTCTTTCCTACGGAAGCCAACAGTACATAGGCAGATAAAGCACATAGGCTATAGTTATTAACTAATATATGCATTTATTTAAGGCGCCAATTTATAATTGTAACAAATAGTATTTGAATAAAAACATTCAATCGGGTAAAACACGGGCGTTGCCCGGGTCATTCGGCTAGTGATGTTATAACCACAGTTGAAACAATTGGGACTTTAGAATTATGATGTTATAAAAGAGGCTATAATTATGATGTTCCACAGTATCTAGTTGTGATGTTGGTAACTACAGAGATCTCTTTCAGGCATAGAAGTATTGACTGTGAAGTGTTTGTCTGCTCTTTGTAAAAAATAAAACACTAAACTCTCATGCAATTTAAATTTAAAGAATAAAAGGCATTGAAAAAGTAACAAAAGGGTTATTAAAAAAGAAACATGATAACAAGATCAAAACCAAATTAATAAATTGTGTAACGTTTCACTAACCATTATTAAATCATACACATAAGGTACAATTTGGATTATAGATTAGAAAAACAATGTAATAAGACCAAATACAAGTAAATAAATAGTGTGTGATGTTTTGGTAACAGCATTGTTACTATCATCAGACAAAAGACCGAATTATTTTTTTTCATTCAGTCTTTTGTCTGAAGATGGTAAGAACACTGTTACCAAAATGTCACACATTATTTATTTTGTGTTAGTAAATAATTAATTAAATAATAAATTATCACTGATAAAAAATAAATTAATCTGCCCATAAATCAAATGGCCCCACTGCTGTTTTGATAGTTATTATTGTGAATGATATTTATATCTGATCTGTACAACTAGTGTTATTGATTTAAAAAAAAAAAACATTTTGTTGATCTTAATTAAACGACGTCATCACTACCTTGGTCTTATTACCTTGTGTTTTAAATTATGCACAATTTAGTAATTTGGATTTGGTCTTGTTCTCTTGTTTCTAATCTATAATCCAAATGGTACTTTATGATTCTGTTTAACAGTAAAATAGGAAGGAGGCTGAAAACTAAATTTGTCTTGTAAAATTTGTAAAGTGAAAGGATATACACTATGGAACCTTGTTATATAACAACCTCCTTTATAGCAACATCCTTGTCATAACATCCAACATTCTAATGTTCCAATTAAACACAAGGTAACCTGCCTAGAAGTCCTCCTCTACGTGGTGGGTAGGAGAATCAGCACAAGTAAGGGACTGTCCTGTAGGGCGAAGTACGGTGTCATAAGTGCTGAGCCACTATGGTAACCGTGAACAGGGAACTCTGAAATATGGCTGACTAATAGGGCAATGGCACCCCCCCTTTCCATGAATCATGGACAAGACACCACCACCAAACACAAGGTAATAAGACTGAATAAATAGTGTGTGACGATATATTTATAATCTATAATCCCAATTGTGCTTTTTCAATGTTGTAATTGTTTTAAACCTTGTTATATACTAACACATAGCAATAGTCCCAAGTAATGTTGTTGTAATTGAGGTTCAGCAGTATGTTAAGTAGCTTTGCACATAATCACAAAAACCATATTTTTACATTTTGAAATTAGTCTTTTGTCTGATAATGATAACAACACTGTTACTGAAAAATCACACACTATTAATTTATTTGGTCTTATTACCTTGTAGTTCTAATCAATAATACAAAATGTGTCTTGATAAGGCACAATTTGGATTATAGATTATAAACACAAGGTAATAAGACCAAATTTATATATTTGGATTTGGTCTTATTACCTTGTGTTTAAAACGTGTCTTATCATAGTTTAATAATATCCTACTGGCTTTCTCTTAAACACTCTTGATTCTCCTCTTTCTCTCTTTTTGAAAACTATATTAAGCAGCATACATTATCTAATTGTATATTTGAAAAGAGGGAGAGATATATGGTGTGATAGTTGAGTTTACTGATTGGGGTGTGAGGCTTGTAAAATACTTATTTGTCGCTGGTCATATATTTTTTTTAAGGAGACAGAGGCAATTTTGTTCACACTTGGTTATCTCATGTGTCTTCAATAAAGGTCATTGTAATATCTTTCAGAGTTATTGTCCCGATATACGAGGTGTGTTCAAAAAGTATCGCGACCTTTGAATTTTCGCGGGTTACGTATATTCGAATTTCTATCTTTTTGTGGCTTTATGTTGGTACTCATGTCTCTCACTTATGCCAACAAGCTCGGCCATTTTGAATGTTCACTTAATTGTTGACAGCTGCTTTGCTTGCAGGTGTTTTGGATCGTCTTCGATTTTTACCTATTAAAAAAAAATGGATCAAAGAACCTGTATCAAATTTTGTGTGAAAAATGAAATTAAGTGCGCAGATGCATTGCGAATGTTGACTGTGGCATACGGAGAAGCTACCTTGGACCGAAGCAACATTTATCGGTGGTACAAAATGTTCTCAGAAGGCCGAGAAGATGTGAACGACGAAGAGCGTGCCGGACGCCCGAGCACTTCAACAACAGATGAAAAAATTTATGAAGTGGAGAAAATGATATTGGCCAATCGTTGAATCACCGTTAGAGAGGTTGCTGAGGACCTAAACATATCGATTGGCTCGTGCCGTTCGATTTTTATCAATGATTTGGGCATGAGACGGGTCGCTGCGAAATTCGTACCAAAATTGCTCAATTGCGACCAAAAACAGCATCGCATGAACATTGCTAATGAGATGTTGGACTCTGTCCGCGACGACCCAAATTTGCTCCAGAGGGTCATAACTGGTGACGAAGCGTGGGTTTATGGTTATGACGTGGAAACCAAAGCTCAATCATCTCAATGGAAGCTGCCGCACGAACCAAGACCGAAAAAAGCGCGCCAAGTTCGGTCGAATGTGAAAGTTTTGCTGACAGTTTTCTTCGATTGCAGGGGCGTGGTGCATCATGAGTTCATGCCACAGGGTAGAACGGTCAATAAGGAATATTACCTGCTAGTTATGCGCAATTTGCGCGAAGCAATCCGCCAGAAACGCCCGGATTTGTGGAAGAACAAAAATTGGCTTTTGCACCACGATAACGCCCCTGCTCACACATCGTTGCTTGTGCGCGACTTTTTGGCCAAAAACAACACACTAATGATGCCACAGCCACCGTATTCCCCAGATCTGGCCCCCTGTGACTTTTTCTTGTTCCCTAAACTGAAGAGGCCCATGAAAGGACGACGTTACGCTACGCTTGACGAGATAAAGACGGCATCGAAGGAGGAGCTGAAAAAGATTTTAAAAAATAATTTTTTGAAATGCTTCGAAGATTGGAAAAACCGTTGGCACAAGTGTATAATATCTCATGGGGATTACTTTGAAGGGGACAAAATAGGTATTCATGAATAAATAAATAATTTTTGAAAAAACACAAAAGTCGCGATTCTTTTTGAACACACATAGTACATGCTAAAAGGTACAACTTCCTTAAGTTTTATCCATGAGTGTGGAGCATCAAATGTCCCATGCTCTCCAGTCCAGTGTGGCCTCTCTGGTCCTGCAGATGGTGCACTGTGGGAAGATCCTGGAAAAAGATGTGGTTTTGAATAACAAGTTTTGAGCCTGCAAATATTGATTTCTGCCAGTTGGTCCATCTATTCCACATTATGGAATACCTCCAGAATACCAATACAGTAGAACCTCCCTGTAAAGGACACCTAATTGCAGAGCCAAAGTGTACTTTAGAGAGAGGTGTCTTCTTACCAGAGAGTTGCTAAATTGTAAAAAACTAATTTTGGCAATGAAAACTGTCCTTTGTAGAGAGGTGTCCTTTAGCATGTGTGTCCTCTCATGGAGGTTCTACTGTAAAGGGATGTTGACTCCCATATTTTTGCCTTGATGCTCCTTTTTGTAGGCATTTGAAGGAGTCAAAATCAAGTTCTGAGTTAGGTATTGCTATTGATTTTGCAAGAGCATGGAATATAATCATATATTTAATTAAAATAATATTTTATAAAATACTGTTGTAATATATTTTAATTATAATATTATAAATTCTTATCATAATTTATTTAAATTTACAGCGAAACAAGCTTCGCCCAACTTTTATCTATGCAAATTTTGATTCGTGTGAAAATTGTGCAAATTATAGTTTGGCAGTGGATCTGGGTTATGTTGAGAATCTGAAATTCAAGATTCAGATTCAGTACAGAAGGCCAAAGCTTAGATGTATAATTTTGATGTTATTACTGATATCTGGCATAGAGCAAAACCCGGGACCTAGGCCCACTAGGCAAACTACGCTCGAGTCATGTACGGAAGGTGATATTCGACAATTGATTGGTGCAATCTCAAATAAAATGGATAACTGGGGGGATAAACTGATATCTGGCATAGAGCAAAACCCGGGACCTAGGCCCACTAGGCAAACTAGGCAAACTACGCTCGAGTCATGTATGGAAGGTGATATTCGACAATTGATTGGTGCAATCTCAAATAAAATGGATAACTGGGGAGATAAATTAGAGACAAGATTACTTTCTATAGAGCAAGGAGTTGATAAATTAAATCGACGTATACAACAACTGGAGAATACTATGGAAAACACGGTAAAATCTGTCTCGAAGAATTCTGAAAGGATCCAAGAAATTGAGAAAAGAATAGATTTCACGGAGATGAAAATGAGAGAAAGTAATTTAATTTTTTACGGAGTCGAAAAGAAAGAAAATGAAACAAGCGATGAATCTCTCGCAAAAATAAAACAGATAATTACGGATAATATGCAAATCTCCGAGAAAATTAACATCCTTAAATGTCATCGATTATCTAAAAGGCCGAGCGCACCCCTACTGGTTGAAATACCCAAATATGAAGACAGAATAAAATTATTTAGGAATGCATTCAAGCTTAAGCAATTAAGGATTTACATAAATAAGGATTACACCTTAAAAGTTAGAGAACAGCGTCGATTGTTGATTAATAAGAGAAAAGAACTTTTGGCTAAAGGAATCTCATCTAGACTTCGAGATAGCAAGTTGATTGTGGGAAGTACTGTTTACCAAGTTATAAATGATAAGATCATGAGTTCAGAAGGAACTGAGATATAGCAAACACTCAGAAAGGAACTGGAAGGATCACATCATATCTCTTTTTACAGGCAAGAAAATATCACCATCAATCACATATAGCTAATAGGAATGGAAAACTAAACTACTCGATTTAACAACTATTAAACCTTGGTCACAATTATGTAAATATTATGTATTGGAATTTTTCCAATTTATACGTTTTCCCTTTCATTAATTATTTAAAACAATTTGAAATATTTGCTATAACGGAAACTTAGTGCCAATTTGATCTAAAACTCGAGAATTTCCAGGTTTACCAATCACTTGCCAGAAAAATCTCGGGTCAGGGAAGAAGCTCTGAAGACATCATTGTGGGAATTTATATCAAAAATAAACACATACTGGACAATGTTGAAGAGAAAACTAATTGGATTTCGGTTACTTAAAATGAACCCAAGCATAGATTCATTGCTGACTTGTATAACTTTTACGTATCTACCTCCTAACGAACATCAACTAGAGAATATATATATCACGATCAAGATACACAATGGACTGGAGATAATTTATATGGTGAACTAAACATTCGCATTAACCACCTTGGAGACTTTCTTAACCTGCTGGATATCTCAACTTTATTGTCGCGAGATCTTTCCTCAAGAGATATAATAACATCTACCCATGATAATACCCTAGTTCCCCAGCAAGCCCTTTTTTGCTTCTCTCTTCCTTGACACGTTGTAAATAGCATTATTGTAACTATTGTATATACCCTCTTCTACTTGGAGAAGTTGTATAAGACCAAAGGGTCATAACAGGTACTTTTGTTGTTGTTAATACGGCTATTCTTGTATGTACCCTACATTTCTGTGCTTGGAGAATCCGTGTAAGACTGAATTGTCTTAATAAAGCTTTTTGTTGTTGTTGTTGTTGTATAATATTATAAATTTAATACCATATTGCAAATTTTTTTTATTTAATTTTTTTTCAAAATGCTTCATGATTACCTTTGAGTGATGGATAAAATTTCATTAATACATTTGTGATTCGAGGGAAAAATTACTAATAATATTTTATTTTAGTGAATATAAATTCAATGGTGAAAAAGGGGGAATGAATTTAAAAATAAGAGAAAAATCTAAAGAAAAGGCTCTAAGACAACTTATTGTTTACAATGGTGATTAGTGGCCACTAAAGTTAGGCCTAAAACCTCCATTAAATTATTGCAAGAGTCAAATTAACAAGGTTAAACTTAAAATATTTTCCAAGAATTCTGAAAAGCCAAATAGCTTGATACAATATTAGAGCAGTTTGGTCTTCTTTCCTACTCTACCCAATCATATTAGGGTATCAAGCTTGTAGAACTTGAGACTTTTGATGGTGTCAGCTGATGATGAGTAGAGACCATCAATGAAGATTGCATAATGAGATTGGGTGAAGTAGAATGCATCTGCTTTTCTTATTAAGACTGGAAGCACTACTCAGTAGCAGGCCGACTTAGCTCCAATATGAAATGGCCGCCTCTGACAAGAGGAACAGACACCATGTATGTGCAGCTGCTCCTAACATGGAATACAGACTCATCTTGTATCCCGGATTCAGGGGTCCTTACAGGGTAGTATTAGCCAGACTAGCTGAGCCCAGGTTTTTTGCAAGATTGTTACTGCTCCCCCTCCTCCTTTTACATCCGGGCTTGGGACTGGTAAAGGAGGAGTTAACTAGCGAAACTGCTGGGAAGGTTCGTCACTGATGAGTCAGGTCCTCACATTATCATTGCAGTATGGCAAGTATATAAAACTAGACGAATGGCCCGGGCAACGCCCGGGTTTTACCCGAGTGCGTATATATTTTAAAAACGTTTTAATTCAAATACTATTCGTTACAATTATAAATTGGTGCCATGGATGTCACTCTTGTGAAACGTCCCGTTCCAAACTGTGTGTTTTTAAAATGTTTTAATTAAAATACTATTAGTTACAATTATAAATTGGCGCCAATTTGTTTTTATACAACTTTATACAAATTTATTTTTATTCAAATATTAGTACTTTATAATGGCTATCTCCTTGATGTTACCAATTTAAAAGTTTATTTTCTAATTTTTGATTGTATAAGAAACATATTTTCATTTAAGTATTGTACTTTATGAACGGAAAAATAAGTCCAGGGTAGCCTAGTGGTCATGGCATCTGCCCGCTAAGCGGAAGGTCGTGGGTTCGATTCCCATCCCTTGACACTTTTTTTATTTTATCCATTCTGACCAAAATCTATCCGTGAACTTCACACAGACAGAATAAGGCAATTATATAAGTAGATATTGTTTTAGGAAATATGAGCATCATGAATATGGCATAACCTTATTAATTTGACCAACACATGTCTCGACCTACAGCCTATCAAATACCCAACATCAAGTTGACTAATTCAACACCATTGAAAATTTGACCGTTTTTCAAATTTCAACAATATAAACACAAGGTAACAAGACTAATTCTAAATAAATAGTGTGTGACATTTCAGTAACAACATTGTCACTGAAACATCATATATTGCTTATTTATTTGGTCTTATTACATTGTGTTTCTAATGTATAATCCAAATTGTACCTTATCATTCAATAACATTAGATAATTATTGTTTAAATACAATTTCATTGCTATGATAAAGCACAATTTGTATTGAAGATTATAACCACAAGGTAATAAGAACAAATCCAAATAAATAATATGCAACATTTCTGTAATAGAGTTGTTACCATCATCAGACAAAAGTACTGAATGATAAAATAAATCACAGCATGTTTCAAATAGTAATTATTCTTAGAGATCAATCTTATCTCTCTCTCTCTTCTCTCTCTCTCTGCGCAAGGATGACACGCAAAATCGTGAAGCGTTCTCTCTCTCTCTCTTCTCTCTCTCTCTGCTATGTTGTTTACACACTTGATAACTATTTAAAACATGTTTCAGTATTGGGCTCCAAAATCATACACTTTGATTAGTAGCCTGTAAAACCATATTCTCTCTCATTCAGTACTTATGTCTGATGATGGTAACAACACTGTTACTGAAACATCTAACACTATTTGGACTTGTGTTTATAATTTCATTGCTAAAAATACAATACTTAGGCATTGTATCCCTAGTTAATGCTGGTGCACTATACTTAAAAGTGTTACAATTAGGTGGCACAAAGGCAAGCACTGATGTCCCCCATAAGGTCACACATGAATTTTAGTTTTCTCCTGTACAATTTGGGTGCCATTGATTCAACAGTCTAGACTAAAAGGCAGCTAGTCACCAACATAAACAATGAGGTGTCTTAGAGAATAAAACCTTCAGTTATTTAAAACAACTCACAGAGGGTGCCTGCCTTTTGAAGATTGATCAGCTAGAATGCACATTGAATAGGGGATTCTAGCCTAAAGGCAAACAATCAAAAGGATTTATTTAGGAGGTTATCATATTTTTGAATTAATTTTTTTTCATATTTTTCTTTATTTCCCAAATTAACTTTATACCCACTGCAATTATCATGTTTAAAAATGTGTGTGTAATTAAAGCCATTTTTTGTCCCTCACTAAAAGTTGATCATGAAACATTCTAAATAAATAAATTTTTACCAATTATATTATAAATTAATTAAAATATGCTACAAAAGACTATTTTACTAAATATTATTTTAATGAGTTAATATTTGGATGTTCTATAGAAAAATGTAACAAAACAAGTTGGTGGACGAGAGGGTAACACCCTCAATTCCCGACAGTCATGAACCGGGATTGAATCCCGCGTTAAAATTTGTTTAATATGTGAATAACCTTCACATATTATTCATTGTTCAATTATCATGAACTAGGTTGCTCTTGCTGAGCGGTACCTATTTATGTGATTTGAACCATAGAAAAATGTCTCAGTGAATTGTGTGATGAATTGACATTCACCCTGATTTCTCCCAACACTCACCTTCCTTTCCTTCTTGTAAAAATGTCAAGTTTCTTGCTTTAATGTTTTCCTTGTTTTGAGACAACAACTGGCTCGACAAGTCTATCAACCACTTGGCCGCTTATCTCCACTCAATCCTCAGATTAAGGTGTCAAATCTGTGATAAGAAACAATTGAAGTAGATTTTGTAATTAAATGGCTGGAAGCACTCCTCCTCAGTAGGATGACTTAGCTTCAATATTAAATGGCCACCACATCTAACAGGAGGAACAAATGTTTGGTTGGCAAGGAAACTATGAAAGTTTAAACAAGTAAATAAGACCAAATCCAAATAAATTAATAGTGTGTGACATTTCAGTAACAACACTGTTATTGAAATATGTCACACACTATTAAATTATTTGGATTAGGTCTTATTTTCTTGTAGTTATAATCCAAATTGTGATTTATCATTCGTCAATACAAAAAAATAAGCCTTAATCCAAATAATTTAATAGTGTGTGATGTTTCGGTAACAGCATTGTTACCATCATCGGACAGCTTTGTCATCATTTGTCAATGTTGAAATGGTACAATTTGGATTTTAGATAGGAACTCCTGAAGTAATTGCTGCCCTTGTGACTACATCAGTAGAGCAAAGTAACAAAGGCTGTTAATGGAACCATTTATAAGTTACCTATTTATGTTCATCATCATGTAGCGACTTCTCTAAAATGGAGGATGGCCATCATGGAAGACCTTTTCACACTGCTCTGTGAGCCATTTCCTGCCCAACGTGCCAAAGTATTGTATTTACAACAATAAATTTGTATTTTTTTTGACGCGTAAGAGTCTTTTTGAATTAAAACAATTTTCTTATAGTCATATATACTTCAATAAGAGGACAGTCCTGCTAGAGGACACATCTCTACAAAGGACAGTTTTCATTGACAAAATTACCATTTTAACTAATTAGCTACTCTCTATTAAAATGGAATTTCTCTCTAAAGGACACTTTGGTTCTTCAACTAGGTGTTCAACTTTATAAAGAGGTGTTATGTGTGTATATATAAAGAGACCATACTGTATTTCTATAATACAAGAGAGGTCCAACAATAGAGATGGATTAGGTATTTCCCAACCAGGGGGGTTGGTGGAAGGCTGGTTAAACCGTTTGGTTTTAGACCGCTACGACCCGGGTTCGATTCCCGCATTGGACACTTTTTTTCTGATTTAAAAAAAAATGCTACAATGGCCCCCGATTCTTGCAAAAGCCCAACCCCACCAGCGAGTGCAAGTAACCAAACGGGGCTCTGGCACATTTGTAAGTGCAAAGTTGAACTGCTTTTCACATGTGTAGACATGTGGTGTGCTTACAGTAAAAGCAGTCGCTAACTACCCACCATGATTATCATGGCTTTGAGATAAGAAGGAAGGAGGAGGTATTTCCCAACCATCCAGCAGCTTGTTTAGATCTCAGGATGTGATCTGATTTTGTTTCCTATTTAATAATAGGGTAACTCTTTTGGAGAGGAAAAAAATCTTGGTAACATTAAATTTATACTCTTTTAAACAAGGGTAAAATCCAAGTTGTTAGGGAGAGACTATGTGTAGACAAATATTGAAAGGAAAGACACTGCCAAGGATCACTGGGAGATGATCTATTGACCATATTGGTGGGATAATACAGCTTGAAGAATGATAGAAGAGTTGGTTTGAGAAGCTCAAAGATAGAATTATCAGATTAGGGTGATGGGGGGCTGACCTCCTTATCAGAGGTGAGCAACTGTACTACTTATGATGATGATACATTGGTACAAAAGCCCTTTCTTCTTAGCCCCTAAGAAATGATGGGTGTAGATGAGCACAGACTGAAGCTGAAAGAAAATAAGGATGCCATGTTCCACCAAGAGACTCTATAGAAGATGTTCTTGGAGGAATATTTAAGAGGAAAATACCAAGAAGGATGTGGAGCAATGACCTCAAGGACTGGAGTGTGTTACATGTGTGCAGAATGCTCCAATGGGCCCCGATTCTTGCAAAAGTCCAACCCCACCAGCGAGTGCAAGTAACCAAACAGGGCTCTGGCATATTTGTAAGTGCAAAGTCGAACTGCTTTTCACATGTGTAGACATGTGGTGTGCTTACAGTAAAAGCAGTCGCTAACTACCCTCCATGATTATCATGGCCTGTACCACGTGTACTAGGGATAATTGAAAAAAAAAATGTGTGCAGGATAGAACTCAACAACTGACAACCTTTAGATCTGAGACTCTGTTAGTTTGAATCAAATTAGTACATAATTTGCCTGTATGTGCAAGATTTTGTTACCATGATTTGAACAAGCCGCTGCTACTACATCAGTACTACATTTAACACCATACCTAGTTACTGATTATACATCCTTTTATCTTCAACAATGCCTGGTTCTGTATTTACAAGTTCCTCCCATGATAAGCTTGGTTAGATTAGGTTAGTGTGGTGATACCTCCCTCAATAAGTTAACTATTATAATGTAGTTTAACAATAAGCACAAACTTGTGTAATAAAATAACAAAGGTCTTTAATAAATCAAATTCTGGTTTGAAGAAAGGTAATGAAAAATTCAGGAATATTTGTTACAATATCCGATTCCGATGTATTCATTTTACAATACACCATAAACTCCCGCTGATGTTTCCGTAGTTCCATTTGAGAAAAAGGCTTAACTAAATTTAGGTTAACACCATCAGCTATTTTCAATGTTCCTCCATGTGACTTCTGGTTATCAAGGATTTGTTTTACAATGTTTTTTGTTTCTCTATCCAGTTGATGAATAAAATTGGTGGATGACAATGGTTGAGATTGTGTTGACATATTGGGTGGTGGTGGAGGTAACTTTAATAATGCATTTTCAACTTCTTCCCAGGGTGCTTCACCTTCAGCTACTGATATCAATGGACAATCCCAGCGATTTGTTGAATTAGGATACTCATAACTGTTTATCAATTGTTCAAATATCTCTGGTGTATATTTATTTGATGATTGTTCATTTCTTTTTCTGCATGTATCAATAGATATTAAACTGTGTACAAGGCATTGTGTTGTGAAATTTGATTTTGACATGCAATATAATTCATATCGATAACCTTTTATATAATTTGCTGCATCTAGAATTGTTATTGAATCTTTTGAAAGGCATCTTTCAACACGGGATTTTAAATCTTCCCTCATTGATTTTTCCTTTGCAATAACTGAATAAATTGTATTTTTATCATCAAAATCTTCGTCTGATATTAAATTTACTGTTTTACCTTTAGATTTTAGATATTCTTCGAGTTGTCGTGCAATCGTGGTTTTTCCACTTTTGGGAAACCCGGTTATAGTTAATAAAGGCATTTAATTATATAAAAATGTATATATTTTCTTTTGAAAAATATGGGTTATGTTTCGTATAGGGTGTTAATATTGATAATGAAAATAAAACTACTGATAACACGTAAAAGGTTAGAAAGGAAAAAGAAGATGAAGAAAGGCGAAAAATAAATACCTTTTAGATTCCAGAAGTTGGAGAAGAGTAACGCTAATATAAACAGATACAAATATAACAAATTTTCACAGATTATTATAATTATTTGCAGAAAAGTTTAGTGAAATTTCAAATAATTTTAAAAATCAGCAAAATTTCGGTAATAAATACTTTTTAAGATAAAAAAGTGTATATTTTTAAATACATTTTGCACAGATACTATATAAGCTATTTTATTTACAATAAAGAAAACGATTTCATTTTGTTTTTTATATCTCACTCAAAATTGGATGTGTGTGTGAATTAGAAAGAATTTTTATATCAAAACTTATATTTACTATAAAAAAAATTATTTACAGCAAGTTATATAAAAAGTTCAACCTTCTTTTATTATAATTTTTTAAAACTCAAAAATCAAACTTTCTATCCTTTTAGCAAAAAAAAAAAATTGTATTGTCTTTGAATTCAAACACGCCCTAGTATCAATCACGGATATATATATTTATTGCTTTCATAAAAAAAAACTTGCGGAGGGGATTCACGGGATCGGTGGTGTAATAGTCTGGGGACTCTCGGTAGAAGACTGTGGCTACATGTCACTTCCTGGCATTGTAGAATCAGTTCCTCTGGTTCTGTGTTTATATCAAGCTCGGAGACTCCTGCGTGGTCTTCAGTAGATTCACCTCTCTTCCCAGGGATGCGAGATCTCCGTATTTGGTTCCAATGTCTTATGGCCTGGCCTTTGCCTGTTTGTAATGTAACTAGACGCGCGCGCGCGGTTTCGGTAGTGCCTTGAATGCTAGCTTGGTCCCATTTTGGTCCTGATTTGTAGGTTAGATACCATACAGACTCTCCTACTTTAAAACCTGGTTCCTCTGATTTACCAGGATTTGGTAAGATCAAATCCAAACGACTGAGTATTATGGCCAAACATCATTTCAAGGGAGACTTTCCAATGGTGGCTATGGGGGTCCTTCTATAGCCCAAAAGTATCTCAGCTAGGTGTTGAGAAATTCTCCCTTGTTGTACTTTCTTAAGACGGTTTTAATGGTTTGCACTGCACGTTCAGCTAAACCATTGGAACTTGGGTGAAAGGGTGCAGTCTTTAGGTGACAGATACCATTTCTTGTCTTGAACTGTCTAAATTCTTCTGAAGTGAACCAGGTACCATTATCAGATATTAGTGTTCTTGGAATGCCAAACCTGGAAAATAGACAACGTAGGTTCAATGGTTTCTCTTGGCTTCTATCCACCTGGTACATACTCTACTACAATGATGTACAGGTTTTATTCAAATGGCCCCAGATGATCAATATGAACTCTATCACAGGGTTGGTTGGTGGAAGGCCAATTGACTGGTATAGTTCGGGGTGGCATGCTGGCATGGCCTTGGCAGCAGTTACACAGTCTAATGGTCTCTTCAATATCCTTGTCCAAACCAGGCTACCAAAACAAAGTTTGGGCCACACTTTTAAGCAATTCATCCAACATTTTGGCTCTCAAATTTGTAGGAATAATGACACGATTTCCCCAGAATAGCAGACCTTCACAGGCTCCAGTAAGGCATGAGTTCCATTTCCTTTGGTGTTTCTTCACTCCATACTTGAAGTATATGACTCAAGGCTTGTCTTAAAGCAGGATCTCCTGGTAAGCTTACCCGAATATCATCAGATGTAACTGGAGAACTGTCTAAAGCGTCCATCAGTAATACCATTTCTACAGGTTCTGAATCATGTTCCCTTGAATTTTGTTCAGGAGTGAACATGGGAAGTCGACTTAAGACATCAGATTCTGTATTGGAGGTGCCCTTGATGAACTCAATCTTGTACTGATAAACAGATAAATGATGGCCCATCTTTTAATTCAGTTTGCAGCAATAGTTGGAATCATCTTATTCTCTGAGAATAGGGTTACCAACGGCTTGTGATCTGTGCAAAGAGTGAAACTATTTCCTAACAAGTAGTTGCGAAACCTTGTAACTCCAAATACAATTTCTAAGGCTTCCCGCTCCAGTTGTGGGTACTTTTTCTCCGCTGGAGTGAGTGTTATAGATGCCCATCGTGTATCAATTTCCCTTTGTACTTGGGACAGCACAGCACCAATGCCTACTCACTGGACTAATTTTTCTTTAATGTCCTTGAATGCTCTTTCTTCTGGGGTTTCCTATTTTCACTTCTGTTCCTTTTTTTAGCAAGCTGTATAATGGTGCTAAAGTGGAAGACATGTAAGGAATAAATCTTGAATAATATGTAAGTAAACCTAAGCCATCAAGTTGGTTTGACTTGGAGCGCCTTGTATAGCTTCAACCTTAGATGGCAATGGTTGGAGACCTTCCTTTGCAATTTTATGACCTAGATACTCCAGTGATGGTGCCAGAAATGAACATTTATCCTTTCTCAGATTTAACCAGGCCTCTTGAAATCTTTGAAGTACGCACTCAAAATGCTTCAGATCATCTTGATCATTCTTCCCAGTAACTTGGATGTCGTCTAGTGCACAGAAAACCATGGGAATTCCTTTTAAAAGCAGGTCCATCTGTTTTTGGAACAATGCTGGGGCTGAAGATATTCCAAACGGAGTCGTGTGTACTTGTATAAACCCTGATGCGTATTTATGACTGTATAAAGCTGAGAATCATCATCTAGTTCCAATTGGTTGTAGGCATCTCTGAGGTCTATTTTGCTGAATTTCTCACCACCAGCTGAAGCTGCAAAAATATCCTGGCTTTATAGAGAGTGTATTGATCCACTTTAATGGCTTGGTTCAGAGTAATCTTGAAATCTCCACAAATTCGATTATAGTCTGGTCAGACTTCAGAAATGGAACAATCAGAGTGGCCCATTCAGCATGGTGTCAAAATTCCCGCCTTGACTAATCTATCAAGCTCTCTAGAAATATTCTCCTTGAGCGCATAAGGAATAGGACATGACTTGAAAAATCTTGGTTTCATTTCAGGATCAACTAGCAATTTAGCTCTTACCCCCTTGAACACACTGTAGCCAGGTTTGAACAGTTCTCTAAATATATGTAGCTGTATTGGCAGGTTATTTTCTGTTACTTCAATCATGTCAACCTTGTATGGCTGGGTTGGTAGTATTCCCAATGCTTCCATCCAATTCCGACCACAAAGGTTAGGGCCTTCACCTCCTACAACCATCAATGGTAGGGTCTGAGTACTATTATGGTATTGTACAGGCACATCCAACATAACTAACACTTTCAAGGGTTGGCCACTGTAGGTTGCCAACTTAACTCTTATTAGGTAGTTTAAAGAACCTCTGAGTGGAGTGGATATGAGACTGTAGGCAGAACCAGTATCATATTCCAACGACAGTATCTTATCATTGATTTGTACTTCAATCTTAATTGGATAAGGTGTTCTCCATAAATTTATAATTTTGAAGATTTGACTGCTGATTTCCTCTCTGCGATGGCGTGTACTTTATTTCCATCCTTATTTGCAGTAGAAATGCGTTGTGGCTTTCTTTTTAAACAACTCCTCCCCAAATGTTCAATTTTACCACAGTTGAAACATTTGGCTTTCAAATTAGGGCATTTATCTTAGATCCACATCTTATGCATGCGTAGTTTTCTGAATTGGTAATCTTTTCTGTAGTAGATGGCTTTAATCTCCAATTACCTTGCTTAATTTTCTTAACAACCTCTGGATTTCTTTGACTTTGTAAATCTTTTGCAACTTCTTCTGCTGCTTCTAAAGCAAGAGCAATTTCTATAGCTTTATGCAACGTCAAACTATCGAAAGGTTTTCTTTGAATGCTGTCATCCTCGATTCCAGCTATGAGTCCATCACTAATAGCTTTCGTCTAATGTAGACCCAAATTTGCAATATTCTGCCATCTTCTTTAATTCAGCAAAGTATGATGAAATTTTTTCACCTGGCATCCTTGCTTTATTTGTAAAATTTTAACGTTCAACGATAGCAGATGGGGTGGGGTTGAAATGTTTTTTTTTTTTAATTATTTGCTCACTAGAACTGTGTAAGCATTTTCTACATCAGATATTTTTTTTTGGAATGCAAAGATCATATAAAAGGTTGTACACCGTTGGGGGATAGCATTTATTTTGATCAATGTTATTTGCCTCAAAGAAATACTCTAATCTTTTTGTGTATCTCTCCCAACTTTCTGTAGACTCATCAAATTTTTCAATTGTAAAAATAGGCATTTTGAAAATATTTTTTTAAAATTTATCTTTAACTAGCGAACCCGGTTTAACCTGAGTAAAGGTTTGTCTAAAGAACATTTGTTAAAACAATTCTCTATAAACTTATAAAAAAAAGATATATTTTGATAATTTGAAACTCGTAAATTTGAATCTCTCGATAAAGTGAACATTTTCCTGGTCCCTTGAAAAATACTCGATAAGTTGAATAAAATCAATATTAATTGGTTCCCTCGGTAATTGGAAGTTAAAGGAATAGTATCTTGCCTTGGAATTGTATCATTATTCTTGTCTCAAATAAATTGCCGTTTCATCCTGAATTTTGTCTTTCCTAATTTTCTACATTACAAAATCATCATTTTATCTATTCTCCCAATATATATGTTGTAGATAAATGATAAAACTAACTTTGACTTGTCCGCAATTAATAGGTAGAAAATCTTACTTTTGATAATCTTTAAGATAATAAACTTAGTGATAATAAAACTTATAGATAAAAAAACTTGTTATCATCGTCGCAATGGGGGCGCTGCTTGCGAGTTAAATATACAAATCTGCAAATAACTCTAAGGATATTCAAGATATTCAAGAAATTATTTTTCAAAAACCTTCCCGGGGATATACCTAATAATATCCCGAAATTTCACGGCAATTGGATGTATGGTTTTTGAATCTATAGAGTACAAACATACAGACAGACATTCAATTTTATATATTGTCAAGCGGCTCAGCGGTTTCAACCACGAGAGGCCCCATGGGGGGGAGCTGACGTCCCTCATTAGGATTAACTATAACTTGGGGTAAGTTGTACTTTCTCTCTCTCCCTATAAAGACCCCTTATAATAAATTAATTATTCCCAAATTTGCCCTTGCTTTATTTATCTCCGCGACAATATATATCTCTATATGTATAAAAGTCAATTTCTGTCTGTCTGTTTCGCGATAAACTCAAAAACTACTGAACCAATTGGTTCCAAATTTTGCATGTCGCTTTTTATAAACCTGAGGAATATTTTTGGCTACATTTTGCTTATTATTTTTGGCTATTTCTTTTTTTAATTTGAAGAACTATTTTTTTACGCGGACTAATCCGGAATGGAATGAATACCTAAATATGGCCATTTTTTTTAAAGCATCGGTGGCTTAGTGGTAGAATGCTCGCCTGCCACGCGGGCGGCCCGGGTTCGATTCCCGGCGATGCATTTTTTTTACAATTTTTAAAACTAATTTATAAAAAATATAATATAAATATATACTATTATATCAACTATATGAATTAAATCAAATACCTAAACACTAATCTCTATATATATAAAAGTCAATTTCTGTCTGTCTGTCTGTCTGTTTCGCGATAAACTCAAAAACTACTGAACCAATTGGTACCAAATTTTGCATGTCGCTTTTTATAAACCTGAGGAAAATTTTTGGATACAATTTGCTTAGTATTTTTGGCTATTTCTTTTTTTCATTTGAAGAACTTTTTTTTTACGCGGAGTAATCCGGAATGGAATGAATACCCAAATATGGCCATTTTGTATACGCATCGGTGGCTCAGTGGTAGAATGCTCGCCTGCCACGCGGGCGGCCCAGGTTCGTCGATTCCCGGCCTATGCATTTTTTTTAACAATTTTTAAAACTCATTTATATTATATCTTCTATATATATAAAAATGAATGTTTGTATGTTTGTTTGTTTGTTTGTTGGTTTGTATGTCCAGTATACAAATTCGCAGTAGTTCACTAATTCAAACCAAAATTTCCATACATAGGTAAAAAAATACGAGGAAAACGACAGGCTATTTTAAATTATATATAAATTAAATATTAAAACTATATATTCAAATTATTCTACTTAGCTCACGAACAGCGCCCTCTATCAAGGTTATAAATACGTTCAAAATCGAAATCTTCTCAAAATTTTATTAATAATAGTTCGCTTAATAATTAGAATACTTGATCTAAATCGAAATATTTATAGACGCTCGCTCGATTTGAAGATTTATATCGTAACTAATCTGACTGTAAAGTTTGGAGCGGGACGTTTCACAAGAGTGACATCCACGGCGCCAATTTATAATTGTAACGAATAGTGTTTGAATAAAACATTTAATCGGGTAAACCCGGGCGTTGGGTCATTCGTCTAGTTGATTCATATTTTTCGGTTGTTCTTTTTTTGACCTCGGTTTTGTTTGGTTAATAAAATAACGTTCTTCGTTTGCGGATCACCGACTCTACCTTTCTGCTACGCTACAACTGGTGGAGATGCTGGGTACCTCACGGTGGGCCCTCACGGATGACTTGATGGGAGGAGGCCTTCGCTTACAAGACTTGAAGCAACTTTCTGGTCTCTCTCTCTTTCTGCGAAGGTGAGACCGTCTTCTGCGAGGGTGAGACCATATTTTGCGGAGTTGATACCTTCGTCTGCAGATGATGGGTCCATAAAGCCATGACCTCTTACATCTAGATGACTATGTTCCATCCTTGACTTAGACATACGAATGTAACATTCAACATATACTTGTATCAACATGTATAATAGCCAAATTTACACCCAGGTATACACTCGATATTGTATGACGAACACAAGAACCCATATAAATAGTCAAAATGTAGTTTGTTCCAAGATGAGAATTTTGGGACGTAAGATACGCTCTTGCATTACATCATACACGGTAAATATAGTATACACTCGAATTAACATTTGTCTTGTAATTGAGCATCGATTATAAAACATTTATATCTTGATCTTCTTTAGCATGTAAAGAGATTCAGGTGTATACATATTCACCGTTTATGATAAGGCAATAAACCTCTTATAATACACTCAATATTCACAGCATACGCATCAAAGTTCATGTGTGATCTGTGGTTTTATATAGTCAATAGTACACATTATAATTACCATGTTAATTTTTATTCGACAGAAAAAGGATTATAAAAATAATTAAAATATAAAACAAATTGTATTTACTGTGACATGACATAATTAGGTAAAAATGTGAATCTATAACACCTCATTCAAGACGATCTTGCTTGGGCAAAATAATCTATCTGTTAATATATGAATAAGTCCCTCTCTCACTATGAACTCGCTATAAATGGCAAGACGTCTTTATCAAAAAGAAAAAAAAAAATTCTTTCTACCTACCATGACTTCGTCATGTATAAAAAATGTGTCTTCACGATAAAAATTTTTTTTTCGAGTAAAACTTACCTGAACATCTCGGCTACTTACTTCTCGCCCGGTGGAAAATTTTCGTCCGCCCCCCTCGAAAGCCGCGTCAAAAACTAACTAACTGGTCCCTGATCCAGTCCCCCCCAAAAAAATTCTGGCCCCCTATTCCTTTTTTTTTTAGCGCCCTCAAACTCTAACTCCCACAGAATAATAAATATACCAAATTCTCGAAATATAAAATAAAAAAATAATATTATTAAGGTTAAAATTTAAGGAATAAAAATAATATTTAAAAAAAAAATATTATGAATTAGAAATATTCTTACTTAGCTTATGAAAAGATCAATTTAATATAAATATTAACCAAATTCAGAATTTATCTGTCTTATTGAGATAAAATATTATTTTATTAAATTTTTTTATTTTTTTAAGGAAATTATGACTTAGTCTTATTGAGATAAAATATTATTTTATTAAATTTTTATTTTTAAGGAAATTATGAATTAGAAATATCCTTATTCAGCTTATGAAAAGATCAATTTAAACTAAATATTAACCAAAATTCAGAATTTATCTGTCTTATTGAGATAAAATATTATTTTATTAAATTTTTATTTTTTTAAGGAAATTATGAATTAGAAATATTCTTACACGACTTATGAAAGACCAATTTAAACTAAATATTAACCCAAATTCGGAATTTATCTGTCTTATTGAGAGATAAATTTAAATTAATCAATGGAATTAAAATCCCATCTAGGATGCTACCCTTCTGAGAGACCTATACGCTAATTTCTTCTTTAAGAAATCCCAAGAGTATTAATAAATGGTCCCCATCTATCAAAATGTCATTTCACAGGTCATATATATATATACAAGAATTAAAAGGAGGTTTTACAAAGTCGCATGCTGGATGTCCGTTTCTTCTTGTTGAGGTGGCTTCTCCACTGCCCATCAGCTTTCTGCTTATGTTGTGGTTGGACTCCTGCTCCTGTTTCCGTCGGGCTTCTGACCAGGGCTGTGCCTTCCTTGATATATCTTAGTATCCACGGGTATCCGCGTCCAGCGCTGCATCTCCCTCCCGGTTTGGTCTTTGAATCACCGTCGGCCATTGCCGTGGGACATCCATCTGTACACCAAACACTTTCGGCGAGACAATGCGTATATGTACATAGGATGTAAAGGAATGTTTACATCTTTGTTGGGTCTGTTTGGTGAAATGTGACCCAACAATTCCTCCCCTGCCAGAGTGAAAGAATGAGTTTATTTCAATTCATATCTGATCAAATATTCCATGAGAAAATATGAAATTGGGAGAAATGCATTCTTTTACGATCCCACTATGCAATCACAGTCACTCCGGCAAAGGGGGGAACAGACGGGCCATGGAACCTGGGGCAGGTTAATTCATCGTGATTACAGAAGGAAGTTCTACCCTACCATTCTATGGGCAATATACCGAGCCCATCCCTTTGCTGTCTGTATTCCAGGGAGTCTTGACCCAGATGTAAGTCGAGTCCACACATTCCCGACCGCAGTCCCAGTGGGTGGAGAAGGGGTGGTCTATACACAGGTTCTGTGCAAAACAGATTCTTATGCCATTCAGGTTAACATAATAATTATGGGCGCCAAGGAATTGTGTTTGTATGGTAGACATGCCCAATTCCTAAAACATATCAAAAAAAAAAAACTTTATTAGTTCTATACGATACATATGGCAGCGAAGGAATGGCTATACATGTTCAAAATGACAATGATAAAAAAAAATCCAAAGTTGCAACTCCTATCGATGACATTAAAATAATAGTGTAAAACAGAAACGAAAAAATATACATATTAGAGCTGCACGAATGCGATGCATGCAAAAAAAAATATTGGAACAATACGGATATACGCGATGTTGGGTAAAAAAATAAGGAATATTAAAATGGGTATTAACTATAAGTAAAAAAAAAATGGTTTGATATATATATATATATAATGAATACAAATGAATATATAAATTGTGATTAAAAACCTTTATTCGGTACATTTGTCCGAAGATGGTAACAACGCTGCTACCGAAATGTCACACATATCTATGTTATGAATCGTAAAATGGGTATTTACTATAAGTAAAAAAAAAATGGTTTGATATATATATATATATATAATGAATACAAATGAATATATAAATTGTGATAAAGAAAATCTTTATTCGGTACATTTGTCCGAAGATGGTAACAACGCTGCTACCAAAATGTCACACATACCTATGCTATGGATTGTGCTTCTACATATACGAATATACATGGATATAATAATGAGAACAAAATATATGATATATTATATATAAAAATAATAAAACGAAATATATATGCACTGAGGGGTCCAGGTTATCTCACTAGTATCTCAAAACTCGTGTAATATCTAACAAAGATAAAACTTGTCCTTACTAACTTGTCACTGGGAGTGTTTGTCTGGCGTGTTCCCTGCCTCTCTTAATACAAAAGGAAGCCTCTCACAACCATATTACTTCCAAATTACATTACCTGTGGTTGAAATCTCTCCCACCTTTGTCCTTTATTTTAACATGTAGTTTACCCCTACTATACATTGTTTAGCTTATCCATAGGATGTGTACTCATAAGTTTTGACCAACAAATCCCTTTAATAAAAATACTCAAACCAATTCTGCAATAAATTATGATGGATAGAAACTAGGTCTAACTCATATCTTGTGATATATGTCTTCTCACCTGAGTTCTTAGTATCTCTCTGGAAAAACAAATCTTGTAAAACAAATAACCCATTGCTCTAGGTCATTTCACTGTCTCAAAACGAAAATACCTTATATTCGATCTTTCAAAAAAAAAATTAATAATCCCTCTTCAAATTTGGACCGCTATATTGGCTTGTTCTGGCCATCTACTTCAAAAGTTCATTTTGTGTGTCCTATTAATTTAAAATTTAACCTATCTTATAAAGAATTACTCAAAAAAAAAAAATTCTATATATTAATTGATGTTTAGACTTAAATTCGTTCTAACTAAACGTATGGTAGACTAATAGTCTTTAATTGAGTGAATAGCTCTTGCTAGCCTGGGGTGATATAAAACGCAAAGAATCCGGACAGTCCATCTGTCACTTTGCTAACTGGTACCTAAAATCTGTAGACGGAATCGCCTCGTCTAATCATAACTTGTTTGTTATATGCTCAATTGTTAACCCTCATTAGAAAACCCCTTTAGGCTTTTACTTATAGACAAGGAGTTACAGGGAATTCGATTTCTCTACCCAGCGCATGTTTTCTAAGCTCGTCCTTCGGGGAATTTGTTACAGGCTGCGCAATATATAAAAGAGCTCCCAACGTGCCGATCCTTTCCAACCTCCCGACTGTATCACCCTCATTTCAGTCACGCTCAAAGCGTCGTAAATTACGATGTCAGATCGGTTACCCGAGGTTTACGTCGCTTTACACTTAGTCTGCGACGTCGGCAACTGAATCCCCCCACCTAGCACAAAGTTCACCTGATACCTCTCCGTTCCCTCTAATGAGGAGGGGACTTGCAGGCTTTTGGCCTGACCGTGACCTTCCACAAATCCCCAGTCTGAGAATCGAGACAGGGTCATTATCTACGACTCTTAAAATTCAAGTTGATATAAATAAATAGAGTAACTGATTACTCTCATAAAAGAAATCAATACTCACACTCCTCTAAAAAGGAGACCTAACAGAGTGGAGCGAATATTTTCCTAACAATAGAGTTGTAGTTGTCCTGTTTGAGGCTTCTCGGTCCTAGCAAAATTCGAAATAAAAAAAAAATCGATCCTATCAAAGTCTTTAACCCTATTCTAATGTATTTTGGGCTCACGATATAATTGACTACAGCTTTCTCACATTCATTTCGCATTCCCATTCATACAATTCATTCATAGCGAGCAATCATACTAAAGCTAAATTCTATTATATAAGCCAAAATACTTCAATAATCAATGTCAACATTTCCTAACTATTTCTAAATTCCAGGACTAATGTGAAATCAAATAAAGTTTCTAATTAAAACAAAGAGGGGACTAATGCCCTATTAACTTAAATTAAGTGCCTCTTACAAACTCTAATACAAATTATCTATTCATAGATAAATATTATTTATACTTAAACAAAACAATAAAGTTTGATTGTTAATAATCAATGCTGAAATCTAAACTAACACTTTAACTATGTGTCTCACAATTTGAAAATCTTCTTATCTTGACACTTGGTGTCTAAACAAATGAATCTCCAAACTAGCACTTAAATGGAGCGAACTGAACTTCAAGTATTTACCTCATTGCCAATATATGATAGGCCTACAAGTGTTTTGCCAACGCTTCTTCTTTCTCTGCTATTCAGTTAAACTCTTCCTTTGGACTTATAGGGCTTTTGGTACCCAGCTCGTTCTGAAGTTTAACAACAGAGGTTACTTGTTGCTCTATCAATTCTTAGATTGTAGCTGCATTACATACTCTCATTAGAAACCCCCTTTAGACTATGACTTAAAAACAAGGAGTTATAGGGGCTTTTTACCCAGCACATGTTTCAAGTCTCTTCACAGAGAAATTGGTTACAAGCACAACAGATATCTAAATCATCTAGGTTTCCTAATTAATCTTGAAGTTGAACCATTATTCATAACCTTCAATTAAAAATTAAAACAAAATATACCGTCAAACCCAGGTGTTAAATTACAACATGCTATTAATACAGGATAGCTTCTTCAAAAAAAATGAAATCTCTTTAAGGCTACAACCTAGGGCCTTTAACTCACACTCTAACACATTTTACTATGATCAAAATTCAACTAGCTCTAGTACACATCCTATAAGTCAAATCATTGGCAACCTGAACACGATCTGCACTCGGTGGGTTTCTTGACCCTGGTCGAACGGCGTACTTCAACGCCGCCAGCATTGCCACCAATGACTCTATCAACTATTTCTGGCGGGTTTCTCAAGATTGTCGTCTCTTGTGGTCTCTTTGGTTCTACTGTTGGATGAAATTGTAACATAACAATTAAAGGAAACTAGTTTTCCTACTTTGTATTCTGACAGGTTGTACAAGCTCTTCAAAACGGTGTGTCATATTAAAACAAGGTTGTGAGACAACTCTTAATTATATACTATACTAAAATGAGGCTGAGCCAATTCTACACCAGGAGAACACGAAAACCCAAGATGTCGTTTCTCGTGTTGAGGGAGCGATGTCAGTAGGACAGAGTTTCCTGGTATTCCCTCTTATCTGGCACGACCGGTCGGGGTAAACAGTGGCGTCACGTGAAAGGAGGAAACATCTGATTCCCCCTTCTTGCTCTAACTGCTGGGTCGATTTGGCTCATGTAAATAGTAACTCATATTTTACATCCAAAATCTCTCATATAGCTCATTAAATAAAATGGTGTAAAGACGGTGTACTATATAAGGATGAGGTTATGGCAATTTCTCTAAATGACACATTAACACTAAAACAAATTGTGAAAATCTTTAAAATGGCAACAAACACTATAGCAAGGTTGTGGGGCAATATACTGCACAAATGCAATGTTGAGACAAATAACACACAAACACTGAAACATGGTGTTAAAGCTCCTTTCAACACTTAGCACTAGAACACATGTTTAAAAAAAAAAACTGCAAACTGTTTAAAGTTCACCATAACACTAAGACAAAATTGTTAACATATAATAAAGTAGGAAAACTGGAAGTTTAAAACACACGTTATAGTTAAAAAAAAAACTGCAAGCTCTTCAAAGTTTACAATAATCATTAAGACAAAATCGTTGTTTAAAAAAAAAAACTGAGTAACTCTTAAATATCATATACCAACATTAGAACCAAAATTGCTTCTTAAAAGGAGAATACATATTTGTTATTTAATATATAACACAATATTGTAATTAATAAAGACCCATGTATATAAATTAGTGTATACAGTCGCTGAAACTTATATAAATCAGCTTAAACAAACCCCCAGTGCATAATATGTATTATTTTAAAAGAAATATTTCTATCGAGGCGATATTGCGGCCGACAGCTACGCTTTACACATTAAGTGTACTTTCTTCTATCAACCTTTATCTACTATTTACAAAACTCTTTATCCAACTTTTTTTTTCAATTCTTTCTCCTTCAACATCTTTCTGCATCTTTCTATCTCTTTCCCATCAACATTCAACGCTTTCTCACTCTTTTTATCACTTTCAACACCTCTTTCATCACCTCTCCCACATCTCTCTTCCATCGTTTTTAACACATTTCACTACCTTTTCATCGCTTTCAACACCTCTTTCATCACCTCTCTCTCATCTCTCTTCCATCATTTTCTACACATTTCACTGCCTTTTCATCGCTTTCAACACCTCTTTCATCACCTCTCTCTCATCTCTCTTCCATCATTTTCTACACATTTCACTGCCTTTTCATCCCTCTGGTGTTTCCTCGAAACCCGTCATCGGGAACTGGATCCCGTTCTATTGCTTTAGCCTATTTTTGATATCTCGGGAGTCCCTTCTGGGAATCTGCTCCTCCCCTGCCAATCCTTATCAGGGCCGGCGACCTACCCTCGTGTTTACAAGCAGGAAATTTTCTCCAATTCTCTCTCCCCTTGGTCAGCTCTATACTATCGACTGACATTCTTCTGGGCGGGGGCTGTCGCAGAATTTCGAGGAAAATTCCAGAGGACCCGTTTCCACCCCTTTTTAATCTTCCCTTCGAGGAGATAAGCTCTTTCTGGGTGTATTGAAACTTAACTAGCCATGATGGCCTTCTGGTAGAGATGCTGTTCTCACTTCCTTTACTGTGTATCAGGATGAACTATTAATTATTTCTAGTGTAATAGTATTCCTATAGTCCTTTATGCACACTGGATTAGGTATTTACCTTGCTAACGACAAAGGAAAACCACTATACTTCGAGCCAGTTAAAACGTAATAAAGTTAGATAAGCAGTTTGTTTCAGCTAAATAGAAAGGGTAGCCTTGTCAAGGGAATTGGAGATATATGCATGTACAAAGTCAGTTGCCCTACAACTCTGTTAAAGCGGGTTACATCTAATTGTTAACATTAAACAATTCTGATTGTCTACATCTGCAATATGTATTGACATGAGTAGCCCTGAAAACTTCAATATAAGATTTTATATTCTATGGTGTCACAGGTGAATTCTATGAATGACTGTTTCTTATGCAGCTTCCCTTCTTATTGTTCCTTCCCCCATTCCAGCCCGAACTCCTGTTCACTGCTTGTTGGCTTAAAAAAAAATTGTTGTCGATTGTTGGCTTATCCCTCTTACACCTTTCATTACATCGTGTAATTTATCCTGACCTGGTTTGATTTAGCGCACCTTCCTATCGGAATTTCGTCAGGGTACAGTGCTGGATATTTAGCATGCATACTTGTGATCGTACCAAACATCTTGCCTCGCTAAGACATGGCTGCCGCAGTGATTTCAGTGGTATGATGGAGTAGAAACCTAGCTTTAGATACATCTGATCAGATTCGGGTTGGCGCTACTATACCTTGCGTACTTTATTTGGTATGTCTTTTAGTTGGTTTTGTGAGGTCTGAGCGAAAGCCAGGTGCATCGCCTGCAGATGGATGTATATAGAGTAAATCTCTATATTTTATAAATGATGCATTTATTTCCGATGATTTCTTTACATAGTACCACAGCGACCCTTCCTTCAGCAGATTCATGTCAAGTGGCTTATACGCTCGGTAGCGTCCATTGGGATATAATGTTTTATATTATTCTTCACTCACGTCCATCTTCGCGAGCAACATAGTCCTATTATATAATATAGAGGTCCTACATACAACATCGCATGCTCCGGTGTCCATTGTTCATACCACGCAAGATATCCTTCTTAATCTTCTATGCCTATTCCCGATCTCTCAGAAATGTAATCCTTGCTACTGGTTACCACTGCCTAATACCACATTCCATAAACTATGAAAGCCGATGTCGAAACGAATCTTAGGTCTGTTCTCCTGTTATAAGATCCTCCTTTGTTATAGACCTCTGCTGTCCAAACAATCTGGAGTTGGTGAAATAGATAAGGGTCTCTAGAGGGGCTTATCAAAACCAGTCAAGTGTAAACTTACACGAGGTGCAAGGCTTACTATTATTGTTCATCTAAAGTTATTCGAAACTATACATTTGATAGGTTGCCAGGTCTGCATATTGCATTTAGTTCTGAAATAATGTTATTAGCTTCCAAGGATGCAAGATGTAATGAAACGATTTCGTCCTTTGGCTGGGTTAGGGAAAGAAACAGCGAATTTCATTGCTTCCAAAAAAAAAACTTCCTATTAAATTCTGTACATGGATCACCACACCATAAGATCATCATAAGATTAGATACGAAACAAATAAGTGATAAAATATAAGTACACTAAAAGATTTGGCACCATTTGGTTGTCCATATCTACCAAAGATGATTTGTTAATATTTGATGATTATTGTAATCCCCATTACACGGGATAACTGCTTCCCTTGACAAAGGCACACACCCGTCATCAGAATATATCTTGATGCCCACCTTCCGTTGCCTTATAAAGGTCCAGGATTACTAACAAAAACAGGAGCTAAACACTTACTGATCCTACTTTCGTGTAATCTCATCTTGCCTTCTGCTGGCAAATATTTACGGTAACTTAATACCCATTGAAATGTTTTATCTGTCCTTGACCAAGGGGAAATGTTCCAGACGGGAAGGTTTCATGAAATCTTTCTTAGGTTAAAATTCTGCACATTTATTGCATTTCAAGGTGACCTCATACCAGTATACACAGGATATTTAAGATCATATGCAGTTGGAGGCATCATGAAAAGAGTCGGTTGCCCGACGTGCCCTTTTTTAGTCGCCATTTTGAAATTTCGCTGTGATTGTATTTCGACAAGTAATCATCTGTAGTAAATTATGTCATATCTAAATTGTGATCCTATTCAACGTTTAAATGAAGCAACCAAATCTATACGCCTTCTTAAGATATCGCGGTTAAGTTTTAAACGAAAATGCATATTCATATAAGGTTAACAAATAAACAAAATACTGTCTTATTATTTAGTATGCATTTCCAGGGATCTATAACGGTTGTTACCAAAAGGAAAAATTGATCACTACACAAAATAAAGGCTAAGGAAGAGAATTTCGGGGGGTATGTTTAAACTTGTTTACGATCGATATTCGAAGCGAACACTTAGACCTGGACATTCTGTTCATATATGGACATAAAAATTAAGATAAGCAATAATAATATCGGATAAGAGAATGAAATACTAGTATGCTATTAAACCTTTCGGATGAGATCACCAGACAATACAGGAAAACAATGATTGAAAACGTTTATAAATTAATTAAGTCCATGAACTATATGCATTAGATAGAGGATAAATGCTCCAGATCATTATATTGAAACGATAAATACCATATAGATAAGAGAGGACAAAAGGCACAATCTGGCAAAATCAACAAAAAATGTGTCTCCATATCTATCGAGTGGAAAATTTTGTGTTGGATAAATCACTTGAGATAAACCGTTAAGCCTTGGTTTACAAATTATAAGTCGTGTTGAACCTATAAAGAAATAATGGTGAAGAATTAAGAAGGGATGGAACATCTCAAACGTGAAGCCTTAAATACAGAAACATGGCTGGAGATCATAATAAAATTAAACAAATCCATAGGCACCTATGTGTATATACAACCACTCTATAGAGTAAATATACACGTGTCCATCGACTGCCATTTTGAGAATTGGCACAATCTGGCAAAATCAACAAAATGTGTCTCCATATCTATCGAGTGGAAAATTTTGTGTTGGATAAATCACTTGAGATAAATCGTTAAGCCTTGGTTTACAAATTATAAGTCGTGTTGAACCTATAAAGAAATAATGGTGAAGAATTAAGGAGGGATGGAACATCTCAAACGTGAAGCCTTAAATACAGAAACATGGCTGGAGATCATAATAAAATTAAACAAATCCATAGGCACCTATGTGTATATACAACCACTCTATATAGTAAATATACACGTGTCCATCGACTGCCATTTTGAGAATTTTACCGTGATTCGGTCGTCACGCAGACATTGTGAAATATGCCATATAGAGAATAAATTGGCTATTCAACGATTTAAAGGAGCGAGCTAAGCTATACGCTTGTCTACAATATCGGGGTTAGATTTTAAAGAAAATCGCATATTCACATAAAGTTGACAGAATTAAATCAAATACCACGCATGACACTGTACCTTAGTCAAGAGAATGAATGCTTTAAACGGAGTGTTGAATAAAACACACAATACTTAGTTATTTAGTATAATCAAACTAATAAGGCCATAAAGGCGTTTCGGCTTCCCATAACCAAGAAAATGAAACAAATGTGGAGATCGTCTCTGGATACATCATATTTATTCGATGTCTGATTTAAGAATTATCAATAAGTGTGCATGCCCGATTGCGGAAGGAGAAAAAAAAATAAATACATAATGCAGACTCATCTAAAGTTGCTAAGATATAATTATATAAACGATGTCAATAAATACTGCTGCATCATTTTACAAAATGTAAGATGAAATAAGTGGATTACAAAATTAAAAATAAACAAAGCTAAAGGCCCATGGATAAGAAAAACTACATAAATATAATTATTAATCAAAAACGAAGATTATGTCCAGACCTTTTATTCATATTGCTATATATTACGAGAAAAAAAAAAAACTTCGAGGTAAACATTGTCTTGGTCAGCAAAATGACAAATCACAAATTGGCTAAATGGAAACGACAAGCGAAATTATTAAGACAATTAAAGATTTAAAATCTATAGAAATAATAAAAAGAATCAGTATGAAATAACTTTAAAGAAATTAAATTAAAAGATTAATTGTAAGCCTATGAGATTAACTTAATCGTGTGATATTGTACGTTTCTCCTTCAAACTAGATAAGAAAAACAAAGATCTTCAACCTTTGTGTTTATATTGATAATGCTCGACATTGGAGAGATAAGGGAAAACCAGGTGTACTATGTCAGTATCAAAGTTCAAAATATTTCCAGATTTATCAAGTGGAACCAGTTTCCCAAAAAAAAAATACTTAAATATAAAATCTATTAAGACTTGAAATAGGTCGTATTGACCTACTAATTAGAAAATAACGGTGAGAAACTAACGGAGATGGAACATTTCAAGCATGAAGCCTAAAATACAGAAAATACAAATATATAAAATCAATTAAATCGTAAGTCAATGCACATCGAAAAATAAACAAATGCTTTGAATTGTAATCTAGACAACGTTAAATATTATAAAGATTAAAGAATAGCTAAGAGAGCATTCTAATAAAATTCAAAAATATCTTTAGTCCTATTGAGTGGAAATTCTGTGGGACGGAAATAATTAAAATATTATTAAATTAAATAACAATTATGTACTATCTAACTGTAGTAAAAGAAAATAAGCTTCATTTATCCTATAGTAAAGAAGGTAATGATGAAAAACAAAGGGAGATAGAATATTTAAGACAGGAAAAACCTACCCGCAAAAGCGGGAAGGACAGTGAGACCAACCTTTCGAGTCGAGAGCTAGCAGCGGAATGTCTTCTCATTGTTTTCTCACTTTCCAGCTAAAGTCTATACATGTGTTTTCTCCACATGTCCTTCCCCCCTCGAAAACATCTTGCATGCACATCTGTTGTTTTTCACGTCAATCATCCCCCCTCTCTCCAGATGTGGACGCTACTCCCGCTTGTCAATCAAAGGACACCCCTTGAGATTCTAAATTTGGGGCTCGTGTGAAATTCTCAGGTTTCTGAGAAAACAATATTTCTAGGCTTAAGTTAGCGTCCCTAAATTTCATTATCTATACAAAGGAAGGAACCATTTCGCCAATATTCGAAACTTAAAGAAAAAAAAGAAATGGTACACTTTAACATAAGACACTTCTGTAGATTTGAAATTGAAAGGTTAGAACAATTGTGGAACTGAGAAATAAAAAGCTCGTGGGTTTCTATTTAAGCCTAACGTATTTCTTTTATATGCTAGCAGTTATCCAGTGAAACTCCATAAAATTGACAAAAGGCGGCATGAATAATGTATTTAAAAAAAATAAAGCTTTTATCAGAACCAATGGTATGTAGAAATTGCTAGCAGTTATCCAGTGAAAATCCATAAAATTGACAAAAGGCGGCATGAATAACGTATTTTAAAAAAATAAGGCTTTTATCAAAAAAAACAATGATAAGCAGAAATTGCTCGTGGGTTTCTATTTAAGCCTAACGTATTTCTTTTATATACTAACAATTATCCAGTGAAAATTCATAAAATTGAAAAAGGGCGGCATGAGTAACTTATTTTTTTTTTTAAATAAAGCTCTTATCAAAAACCATTGATAATCAAAAAAAATTGCTAACATTTATCCATCGAAATTCATAAATTGACAAAAAGGCGGCATAATAATGTATTTAAAAAAAAATAAAGCTTTTATCAAAAACAATGGTATGTAGAAATTGCTAGCAGTTATCCAGTGAAAATCCATAAAATTGACAAAAGGCGGCATGAATAACGTATTTTAAAAAAAAATAAGGCTTTTATCAAAAAAACAATGATAAGCAGAAATTGCTCGTGGGTTTCTATTTAAGCCTAACGTATTTCGATAATATGGCGTGCATTTTCATATTTTAAACTTGAGTAAAATTTTAAAATATGCACTGATACCTAATTTCTTAATCTCAGGGAATTCGCAGGCCTACTTCTTGCAAATTTAAATTGTATTAAATTTGGTTTTTCGGAAGACTTCGGCCCCACGTTAATTGGCGCTAATTGATGGGTCCATAAAGCCATGACCTCTTACATCTAGATGACTATGTTCCATCCTTGACTTAGACATACGAATGTAACATTCAACATATACTTGTATCAACATGTATAATAGCCAAATTTACACCCAGGTATACACTCGATATTGTATGACGAACACAAGAACCCATATAAATAGTCAAAATGTAGTTTGTTCCAAGATGAGAATTTTGGGACGTAAGATACGCTCTTGCATTACATCATACACGGTAAATATAGTATACACTCGAATTAACATTTGTCTTGTAATTGAGCATCGATTATAAAACATTTATATCTTGATCTTCTTTAGCATGTAAAGAGATTCAGGTGTATACATATTCACCGTTTATGATAAGGCAATAAACCTCTTATAATACACTCAATATTCACAGCATACGCATCAAAGTTCATGTGTGATCTGTGGTTTTATATAGTCAATAGTACACATTATAATTACCATGTTAATTTTTATTCGACAGAAAAAGGATTATAAAAATAATTAAAATATAAAACAAATTGTATTTACTGTGACATGACATAATTAGGTAAAAATGTGAATCTATAACACCTCATTCAAGACGATCTTGCTTGGGCAAAATAATCTATCTGTTAATATATGAATAAGTCCCTCTCTCACTATGAACTCGCTATAAATGGCAAGACGTCTTTATCAAAAAGAAAAAAAAATTCTTTCTACCTACCATGACTTCGTCATGTATAAAAAATGTGTCTTCACGATAAAAATTTTTTTTTCGAGTAAAACTTACCTGAACATCTCGGCTACTTACTTCTCGCCCGGTGGAAAATTTTCGTCCGCCCCCCTCGAAAGCCGCGTCAAAAACTAACTAACTGGTCCCTGATCCAGTCCCCCCAAAAAAAATTCTGGCCCCCTATTCCTTTTTTTTTTTAGCGCCCTCAAACTCTAACTCCCACAGAATAATAAATATACCAAATTCTCGAAATATAAAATAAAAAAATAATATTATTAAGGTTAAAATTTAAGGAATAAAAATAATATTTAAAAAAAAAAATATTATGAATTAGAAATATTCTTACTTAGCTTATGAAAAGATCAATTTAATATAAATATTAACCAAATTCAGAATTTATCTGTCTTATTGAGATAAAATATTATTTTATTAAATTTTTTTATTTTTTTAAGGAAATTATGACTTAGTCTTATTGAGATAAAATATTATTTTATTAAATTTTTATTTTTAAGGAAATTATGAATTAGAAATATCCTTATTCAGCTTATGAAAAGATCAATTTAAACTAAATATTAACCAAAATTCAGAATTTATCTGTCTTATTGAGATAAAATATTATTTTATTAAATTTTTATTTTTTTAAGGAAATTATGAATTAGAAATATTCTTACACGACTTATGAAAGACCAATTTAAACTAAATATTAACCCAAATTCGGAATTTATCTGTCTTATTGAGAGATAAATTTAAATTAATCAATGGAATTAAAATCCCATCTAGGATGCTACCCTTCTGAGAGACCTATACGCTAATTTCTTCTTTAAGAAATCCCAAGAGTATTAATAAATGGTCCCCATCTATCAAAATGTCATTTCACAGGTCATATATATATATACAAGAATTAAAAGGAGGTTTTACAAAGTCGCATGCTGGATGTCCGTTTCTTCTTGTTGAGGTGGCTTCTCCACTGCCCATCAGCTTTCTGCTTATGTTGTGGTTGGACTCCTGCTCCTGTTTCCGTCGGGCTTCTGACCAGGGCTGTGCCTTCCTTGATATATCTTAGTATCCACGGGTATCCGCGTCCAGCGCTGCATCTCCCTCCCGGTTTGGTCTTTGAATCACCGTCGGCCATTGCCGTGGGACATCCATCTGTACACCAAACACTTTCGGCGAGACAATGCGTATATGTACATAGGATGTAAAGGAATGTTTACATCTTTGTTGGGTCTGTTTGGTGAAATGTGACCCAACACAGAGATTGTCGCCTGCAGAGATTGCCGTCTGCAGAATTTGCCGTCTGCAGAAATTGCCGCCTGCAGAGATTGCCGCCTGCAGAGATTGCCGTCTGCAGAATTTGCCGCCTGCAGAGATTGCCGCCTGCAGAAATTGCCGCCTGCAGAGATTGCCGCCTGCAGAGAATCGCCGTCTGCGGAGATGGGAACGTCTTCTGCGGAGATGGAAGACGACTTATCGGGTCCTCAAAGGGAAGAAGTTCCAGCGGAAGGGAGGCAACCACCCTTGGCCCAGGAGGAGGTCCCCAGACCAAGAGACCTGGATATCCCTGGCCCTATTACGCGGTCGCGAGCTCGTAGACTGGAGGCGCAGGTCTCCTGCTGAGCATCGGGTCGATGTCCTTTGAGAGGGGGGCTATGTAGCGAGTAATTAGTTTTATCATTTTTATGTAAATATTTTAATTTATTTTTAATGCCTGATTTTTGCATAGGTGTTTGTTGTATTTTTGATTCCTATATATACTTTTGCGTGTATTCATTAATTGATTCATATTTTTCGGTTGTTCTTTTTTTGACCTCGGTTTTGTTTGGTTAATAAAATAACGTTCTTCGTTTGCGGATCACCGACTCTACCTTTCTGCTACGCTACAATATTGTATTAAAAGTTTTAAAAAAATTAAATTTGGGCGTTTTGTTTCACAGAACATTCTGTGAAAAACTATTTTTTTCCTAATTATATTCACCGGCAACACGTATCATAAACAAACTCTTCACACGTTGATAGTAAACAAGAAATTTTAAGTAAATATGGATTCTATGCTTTTGGTAAGTTATTTGAAGCCTTTTTGACAGTAATATTACCTTTAATAAAATTACAGGCATTCTAATCGATATAATATATATATATTTGGAATCATTTTTGTGTATCTCCCAATTTATAGAGAACTATAAAACAATAAATAACCTCTTGTTTATAACATTATAAAACAAAGCGGCCGACTTAGTTTCATTTATATTTAAAAATAAATAAATAAAAACTATTTGTTAAATAATAAAATTGTTAATAAAATTATAGTTGACCATAAAAAATAATGTACGATTGCATATATTAAAAATATATTAAATATTCTTTTTGAACTTGTGTTCCAGAGGTGCGCGCGTACATATATCCCCAAAAGCACTTTAAAATCACACTTCTTAAATTATGCATTATAGTTAAAAAACAATAAAATAATTTTTATTTCTAAAAGATATATATCCTAAATAAATATAAATAAAAGAGATATAACTTATTAAACCAATTAGTAAAAATATTTTCAAATTGAATTATAATAAATAGCTATTAATGTTTTAAATTTAGAGATGTTGGTGAGATGTACAATTTACTGACTGAGTAAAAATAAACTGACAATTATATTATTCTATGCTATTCTCTGTTGATGTAAAATGTTCCCTATTTCTAACCCATTCCAAACCTCATCTAGTGAATGTTACCACTTTGGCAGCTAAAGTGAATATCTCACCATAAACTCTATATGACTTGTCAATGATAAGGCACAATTTGAATTATTCTATATACAGTTACGAGCGTCATTCTTCGTCGCCTCTGTCACGTTTTTCTTTTTTTTTTGGAATGGCGCCCTCCTATTGGTCGGCTACGATAACGCCACCTTTGCCCCCCCCCCCCCCCCCCCCCATCTTTGTAACCATTGTGTTGGAGCGGGTCGCTCCTTAAATAAATGCATATATTAGTCAATAACCAAATGGAATCCTCTCTTTCTTTTTCCCAGTAAGAGACGCCTACGGAAGCCAACAGTACATAGACAGATAAAGCACATAGGCTATAGTTATTAACTAACATATGCAATTATTTAAGGCGCCAATTTATAATTGTAACAAATAGTATTTGAATCAAAACATTCAATCGGGTAAAACACCGGCGTTGCCCGGGTCATTCGGGTAGTAGATTAGAAACACAAGGTAATAAGACTAAATCTAAATAAATAAATGGTGTGTGTGATGTTTCAGTTAAAATACTGTTACTGAAATGTCACACAATATTTATTTATTTGAATTTGGTCTTATTTCACTTTGTTAAACAATTAAACTGGTTTCTGGAGATGGGTTTCTTTCCATTTTATTAAAGCAGTCTCAAGTTTTCAGGTATCTCTGTCCTTCTACAGGAGAACATAAATAAACAAATAAAACACTGCTTGATGCCAAACTTGCCATTAACTTGTGTTTCTATGACTTGTAAAGTTTGAAAAGTTGAAAGTTTGAATAAACATATACAGTTAAATCTATCTATAGCGCCCCCTCTTGGGACTCGCCAAAATAGGGTGCTATAGAGAGGGGGTGTTATAGACAGGTCACTTTTAATGTAAATTGCATCGTACTACGTATTTAAAATCTGGCACTATAGAGACGGAGGCGCTATTTAGAGGGGGCGCTATAGACAGGTTTAACTGTAACTATTTTTTTCTTAAATATCAGAAATATATGAAAACTAGAAGTCTGATATTATTAATTTATATCAATCATTTACATTTTTTCACAGAATTATGCACATTTATACCTTAGGCTTTGTCAAAAACCACTCCTTCACCCTATTCAGCTTTTTCTAATTTAAGAAAAAGGCATCTCCTGATTGTGCAACTGAAAGTTGCTGGATGCTTGCACCATCTGTCCGAATTAATATATACTAATCATTGGTCGCAGTGGTACAGCCCTCTCCCCACTGACGAGCGCCAACAGTGCGAAATGCGTTCTTGGATGGCTTTTTTTTATTTATCAAGAAATTGGGTTGGTCAAATATCAGGGAACAGGCTAAATCAATGTTTAGTTGATTTCTGTTCCACTAGATGGCGCTCAGCTATCTGAAAAGCACATGTGCTCCTGGTCAGGAGATATGCCTTTTTTATTTTTAAACTAGTAATTTTTTTATTATTCTGGAATAATACCCTTTCCCAAATATAATACCCAAATACCCTTTCTTGATTTGATTGGCCAATTCTGGAATAATAAAAAAAAC
>CP092868.1:68963355-69071136 GCA_030710605.1 Cordylochernes scorpioides
GTCAAATGTCTAATTTCAAAATCAAGACAAATCCTAGGCAAAGTTTTATTAATTATATATTTAAAGACATAAAATGATTTTAAAATATCTTTATCACATTATATAACACAATGTTTACTTGAAAAAAATGGCTCTAATACCTTGTTGCTTCAAAGCACTCTTCAAGCATTGCACCTTTCAAATAAAGTTAATAAGTGTTTTTCTTCCATTTCATGTTTCCACATATTCTTCTTAAGTCTGGATTTCGTTTTTGAACCTGTCATGCAAACCATTTCTGGCTTTAAAATCCCCAGAGTTTATGGCAAAAAAATAAAGTTGGTTGCATCACGGGCCCGTTTATTTGGACTTTTTTTTTTTAGCCGTAACATGTACGATCGCGGCAAAAGTTGAGGTTGATTCCTCTTTGTAAACAATTATAATAGCCTTCTTTTTCTATATCTTATAATATAAAAGTTATATTTTCTTATTATAACATGTTCCGAAATTTTGTCTGTGTTGTTTCACTTTAAAAAGTTTTGAAAATGGCCTTTTTTTTAAGTAATAATGTTTTTGTTTTTAGAATGTTTTTATTTTCTTTATTTTGGAAGCCATTTGCCTTTTTTTCTATTTCAAATTTGATGGCTACAAAGATATTCTATTTAATAAAAAAGTATAATGCACAAAAATGTATACAACATACAGCAAAAATAGAATGCAAATGAAAACAAACAATGCCGCTAAATTTATTGCTTAGAAATCGCAATCCGTGAGATGAAACATGCTCAAAATTTTGTTGTTTTAAAATTTTTTAAATCACAATTTAAAGTTCGTTGTAAGCCTAGTATTTTTAATAGATTTTATTATTTTAGGACCTAAAATAGGTTTGTTATAGGGGTAGTTTTTTTATTTTAAAAATCGCAAAGTTCGTTTATAACGATGGTATTTTCAATGGAATGGAATTGGGAATCGCCTTAGGTTCATCATAAGGGAAGGTTCGCTATTATCCAGGGTTTGTATTAGCGGAGTTTTACTGTATATATATATATATGTGATGATTTAAGACCATGGAATTGTTGTAAATAGTCTAGATATCTACTACCACATGTTCCACCCCATGACTGTATATAACTTCTTATGTACTGCAAATAGAAAGCCTCAACTAACATCAATCTGTACCGCGCAAGAATCTAATAAAGTATAGCAACTGTACAGATAGAAGGAATGGAGACTAACAGGAGAAAATTAAGGTTAAAACTAATCAGGCTTAGAGGATAGTAGAAGTAAGGCCTAACAAAGAGGCTTAAAGCCAGCACCACTAGTAATAAATCTACAGTCAATTTTACGATCGTGGAAACCATAAAAGCTAAGTTTAACGCCCAGTACTTCCTGGCCAAGACCGGTTATATCTTCCGTCAAAGAGATAAGCCAGGCCCAATCAGAAGACAATACCTAAGTAGGTCAACCAATAGCCAACGGCCATGTGACATATCCCTACCAATTAGGAAAGAATCACCTAAATAGGTCAACCAATAGAAAACGGCCATGTGACAGCTTCCTACCAATTAGAAAGAAGAAAGGTCTTGGTGTTAAATCGAGAACCTAGGTTAGGTAGTCTGCGCTTGGATTCCAACGGTAACACTTGCTCTAAAGATCTCTCTCTCCACTCTCCATTCCTTCTTGACGTCAGACGCTTCTTAGTGGAATCTGTTTGTTTATTTCACCTTTGGCCCAGCTGTGTCGCCTTCCACCACGACTGCACGGTAGAGTTGACATCGAGGTTCGTCTAGCATCAGGTAACACTGGTCCCAGAGGTCCCAAGATATCACAGACTCCCCCGTCCGAAGAGTCGACAGGATAGTGGACGCCAAGGTACAAGTAAGCAAATAGACCACTGTCTGTACAGAAAGATGGAACAGGGAAGAGAGGAGGATCCAAAGGAACCAATGGAGTCCGATCCCGACTCCGAACGTGGCGAAAACACCACTTTTCCAAAGAAAGAAAACACTCTCGGTAGAACGGAGGAAATCGCCCCCAGCCAGGAAGACGTCACGCCCCCGCCGCCGGTGTCAGATGTCCTGGGGAGTTTAGCCAGGATGATATATCAGCTCTCCTCGGCGACAGGACTATCGCGGGATGTGGAGCTACCGCGTTACGATGGTTCGTACGAGGCGCAGAGCTTCTTCGACAACTACGACGCCCAAGCTGATCTGGCCCAACTACACTACACCGAAAGACTGAGAAGGCTTCCCAACCTCCTACAAGGTAAGGCCCCTGCACTACTTCCGCAGCCTAAATTAGACAAATTATATTACGTTGACGCAAGGCAGGCCTGATAGACCTCTTTCCTGAAACCACAAACGCGTCATTTGCCCGATTCTTGGCCATTAAGTTGACAGATCGCTCCTCGTTAGAGGAATATTATCAAAAAAAAGACGGTGTGTGGCCTACAGCTGAACCTTCCCCACAAAATCCTTTTAGAATCCCTGACTGATGGGTTACCCGTCGCTGATCAGCGCATTGTCGCTGCCGTGCAACCGAACACCCTCCAAGCGTGGTATAGTGTAGTGTCGCGCGTAAGAGGAACCCACAGTGCGTCGCAAGTGTGCCAACAGACAACCAGAACAACGCCCAACCCTTCCTTCGCACCGTCACCGAGGTACAGTGCTCCGCGACCATGGTCAGCGCGACCCAACTACGCTGCCAATCCACCCCCTTCATCCTGCAGGTATTGTGGCGCCATGCACTGGCACGCCCAGTGCCCCAAACGGCCTGCACAGAGCCGTCCAAGACCTGTGTACCGAGCCACAACTTATCCGCAACACGACAGAACTGTGTTGTCCTCTCCCGCACCCTTCCGAGTTAACAACACGCGAGCGCATGCTACCCGCTCCCCTGATCCTCTCTACACCACGAGCCCAGCGCAAACAATGAACTCTGACTGTCCCAAAGATCATCCAACTATGGCACCAAACCAGGACTGTCCCGACATACAAGACAACACAACAGTAGGTTCCTACTTCTATAATTTTTGTTGAACAATTGCTCGTTCGAGCTGAACTGTCCAATAATGTAAACCTACTCTACTACTTGATACAGGAGCATCTATCGATATAATTAGTCGGAATACTTTTAAAATAATAGAAACCAATTTGCAAAAGAAAATACCTGTTCACCCATTTAACTTAACTATTAATGCCATAGCTAACAATATTTTCACCATAGGTTATATCTTTTTAAACGTAAAAATAAGTAACATAACGCGGAATCTAAAATTCCATATTATAGATACCCCCTTGCCTTTTGGCATATTATCCCTTAACTCCATAAAAAGATTTCTACTAATTATAAACTGTCCTCAGCTACTCCTGTATCAAGATAATGTACCTCTACCAACTACCTTGTACCAATTCACCTCGTGCAAACAACACGTGTCCCATGGACAGGTTAATACAACTGTCCCATTTTCTAAATTTTCCCCTCCTATAACGGGTTGCTCACACGTGGTGAACTCCAACACTCTTATTTAACCTCATTATAATGTTCCTAATCCCATTTTCAACGCCCCTATGTCCTTTTCTTTCATAGCTTTAGACAGAAATAACCTAAGTCACAGCCTTCCAAAACTATTCCAATCGTTAAATTCCCACATAACTACACTCCTTCCTTTTACATGCATAGTTAATCAGCGACAAATCTCTCTCAACAAAATAAACAACTCCCTCTCTCATCACTTTCTCCAATTGGCAACAATTTTAGTGCGCAACTTAACACCCAAATCTAATTTCGAGCCACACAAGCTTTATTACGTCGCCCTACTAAACACACACACAAAAAATTATTTTTTTTTCACATTAAACGTGTCATATCCACTAACAATATAAAATTATCGATATGTTCGTACAACCAGCACCCATGACTTTAGTAAATTTGTTATTCTTAGTGTAACAGGTTAGATTTTGTACAAAACAAAGACTTCACGTGACACCTTTTCATTTACAATTTTTTCGCTTCGTGTCACAAAGCTACACCACAAAACTCTTTAACTTTTCAGGCCAAAGACGCCTTCATCACGCCTGTGACACATTTAACCACACATTGTTCACGTAGATAGTCGCAATTTCATTCAATTCTAACCCGATATCATTGAATAACATTTTTACTAAGTCCGCCAAAAACCGTTCGATTTAATATCAATAGATACAATAGCCGGATTTTCGAAATACGGACACTCCAAGACGTATCTCCATGTTATAGTGGATCACTTGACCAGATACGCTTGGGCATTCCCATCGAAATCTACAAGTACCTTAACGTACATCCAAACCCTAAAAAAGGTACTACAACAAGGGTCTCCAAAACGTCTACTTTCGGATAGAGCGCCCGCATTCACCTCCGAAAAATTCCGCAAATTTCTGCTAGCTCGTGGTATACAACCACTACTTACCACCAGTAACAATCCGCAAGCTAACGGATTGATAGAACGATTGAACGCCACCATCACTGGAAAACTAAGGTTACTTTATCTCGAAAACCCGAAGACATCTTGGACCAAACTAATTAAACAAGTTGTCCAAATCTATAACCAATCCCCGCACACCGTCACAGGTTTCCCACCGATCTTCTTGATGTTTAATAGCATCCCACCAGAACTAAAAAATCATTACAACCCGTTCCCCGACGTACAGAAGGCTAGGCAACTCGCCTCCAGCAGAACACAGCTTAAGCATGAAAGGGACAAACAAAGATATGATAAAGGTCATCAAGCCCCGCATTTCGAGATTGGTGACCTAGTCCTTGTAAAAAATTATAAACATCCCGATACGGGAAAATTGGCACCATACTTCACAGGTCCGTTTACAATTATAGAAATAATATCCCCAAACGTAGTCCGAATTAACAGACCCAATCGACCCCTAAATAAAGAAGATGATACAGTTCATGTGAACAAACTTAAATACTATACAGAAGATATCTTATTCCTCGCGCCCCAGCCTCTAATTCCAACACCTCGCGTAACACCTGATGTCCACTTGATAGAATTTGGCCACTTATGTCCCACAATATTTGACGCGCAGAAATCCCGTCTTATACCCCCGACTTGCTCAGCGCCTTTTCTGCACCTTAATGCAGAGATCTTCCAATAAGTTGAAAGAAAGCAAGCAACCTCGCAAAGGGCCCCTGACCTAAATCCGGAATCACATTAAAAATAGGTTCGCTCCCCCCCGAGCAAACAAACAGCCGACATGCTCTTGTTACGACCCATCGTTATTGCCTGGTGTCACTCTAATGAATGTTCGCCACCTATTAAATCAAACATTAGTGCGTACCTTTTACTATACATCGTTCTAATCCCTAACCAATTTCTACGCCGATATCCCGTTTAGCTACTAATAACTTGCTTAACACGTTATTTTACATTTACTAACAAATCTGTTCACTAACATTCTCTCACCCTCGATTAACTTGTCCACTTAACATCGACACTTAGAACCAAGGACAACATTTTACCTAAAAATCACACACACCCACACATGTTTAAAAAAAAAACAACAACAACCCTTTATCGGTTAGAATAGATCGCCGTGTTTCTCCTGCCCACACAGAATAAATGCCGCTTTAGGAAGAATCACGTTTTCACCTAAACGTGGCGCAGGGAACAAAAAATCGATAACATTAGGACTCAGTTAGTTTCACAGTTAGAAACAATGTGATCCACGAGTCACGTCAAACATAAAACAAATTCGATAAGTTAGAAAAACTTAGGCCAACAAGACCAAAGATATCAATCGAGGACAATTTAAAGTTCTCTCCACCCATCCTAAAAAAAACAGGAACATTCATTTGGCCTACAACTTTCCATTCTTTCACGATATATAATTTCTATGTATAATCTTACTTGCTCTTCTTTCTCGATGAACATTTTTAAAAATTTTTCATTTTAATATTCTTTATATAATCATTATATAGCTCTTATAATTATTTTTTTTATTTCCGTCAACCAATCAGTTTAGATTATTGTCGTTTTATTTTATTTTTCTTTACCAAAACTTATTTACTTTTGCTTTATGACTCTATTTTATAATCAACTTTATATTTAATCTTTCATATCTAATAATCTCAAGTTATATTTCATGTTTATATCACTAATTTGCATTTGTCATTTTATATTTTCTCTCACTTTATAAATTAGATGTTTTTTTTACATGGTTTCATCTTCCGCTACCATGTTCAATGCTATCGAGTACATTATTGCTTATTTTTTTCATTTAATATTTTCACTTTCTATTACCCCTTATATACTGCTATAGTGTGTAATCTTTGTATTATGTCATCACTATTTTTACTTTTTTTTTTAAAGATTACTTTGCATTTAACTTCGCAATTCTATTTTCGATTTTTCAAATCCTTTAACGCTATATGCAAAGCCTTAATTTCGCAATTTCATATCTCAATGATATATTCTTTTATAATCAAACTAAAAATCATGATCTAAAAACAGGGCAATCTTCAATAACCTCTTAAACAACAACCACTTTAAAGGTTACTTCTTAATGAATACTAACCCTTTTCCGCAGGAACTTTTAACTCCTTCGCAGGCTAGACTTGACCTACTTTGATTTCGTAATTAACAATCTTGACACACCGTCCCCCAGATTTACCTATCCCAACTTCTGGCTTGGATACGTGCAAATTGTATTTTTTTTTAAATATATTCCAGGGCACTCTCATGCCACACGCTGGCACATTTTTTTTAATTTTACTCTTTTTTCTCGCTAAGCCCCTGACGACTCCAATTAAAACTTTGATTTCTGTCACTGATCTTCGCCCTCATTTATCCTGCATGCGTACGTCTTAACGACTAATTACTAAAACCCATAACAATCACCCTTATCTTACTTTTCGATTGTGGTACTGTAACTTTATTTCGGTCCTTAAATTTACATGTGAAACATGGCCTAGGTTTTCCGCGCCGTGCACATTAAATGGTTTGGGACTTGAGTCAAAGTGACATTGCCTCAACCAAGTAATAACTAACCCCTCAACCCTTTCTAACGCCCATCACGAAGAGATCATGATTTTCCCATCCAATCGTTTTTATTTTCACCTATAATCATTATATGTTCTCTATTAAATATTTTATTCATATTTTTATTTTTACTTGTATGTTTAGTATTAGTTGTTTATACTTTATTATCTCTTATGGATATACAGAAATCAACCCCATGTTATATACCAACTCATTTTAATTAATTTTTAAAAATTACTTCCTTAATAACAGTCTTCCTATTCCGCTCTCTTAAATCCCTCCATATGAACCCTCTCACATCCGGGGCCATCTGTGATGATTTAAGACCATGGAATTGTTGTAAATAGTCTAGATATCTACTACCACATGTTCCACCCCATGACTGTATATAACTTCTTATGTACTGCACATAGAAAGCCTCAACTAACATCAATCTGTACCGCGCAAGAATCTAATAAAGTATAGCAACTGTACAGATAGAAGGAATGGAGGACTAACAGGAGAAAATTAAGGTTAAAACTAATCAGGCTTAGAGGATAGTAGAAGTAAGGCCTAACAAAGAGGCTTAAAGCCAGCACCACTAGTAATAAATCTACAGTCAATTTTACGATCGCGGAAACCATAAAAGCTAAGTTTAACGCCCAGTACTTCCTGGCCAAGACCGGTTATATCTTCCATCAAAGAGATAAGCCAGGCCCAATCAGAAGACAATACCTAAGTAGGTCAACCAATAGCCTACGGCCATGTGACATATCCCTACCAATTAGGAAAGAATCACCTAAATAGGTCAACCAATAGAAAACGGTCATGTGACAGCTTCCTACCAATTAGAAAGAAGAAAGGTCTTGGTGTTAAATCGAGAACCTAGGTTAGGTAGTCTGCGCTTGGATTCCAACGGTAACACTTGCTCTAAAGATCTCTCTCTCCACTCTCCATTCCTTCTTGACGTCAGACGCTTCTTAGTGGAATCTCTGTTTGTTTATTTCACCTTTGGCCCAGCTGTGTCGCCTTCCACCACGACTGCACGGTAGAGTTGACATCGAGGTTCGTCTAGCATCAGGTAACACTGGTCCCAGAGGTCCCAAGATATCACAGACATACATTTTTTTTCTAATGTTTTTTTCATGTGTTAAGCGTATTTATGCAAATTTGGCCTTAAATACCCATTTCTTGGTTTCTCAAGAAACCTCTAGGACCAAACATATTTTTAGTCACAGTGGTTACAGCCTACTCCACGCTGACGAGCGCCAACAGCGCGAAACACGTTCGTGGATGGCTTTTCTTGATTTATCAAGAAATTGGGTTGGCCAAATATCACGGAGAAAGTTAAATAAACGTTTAGTTTATTTTTGCTCCACTAGATGGCGCTCTGCCATCTAAAAAGCACATGTGCTCGTGGTCAGGAAATGCCTTCTTTATTTTTAATATATACAATATATTTGTTAACTCCAAAGTGAGAAAAATACAAAAGCTGTCATAGTCTATGATACTCAACCCTAATGATTAAGTCAAGAGTACATGATAAGGTACAATTTGGATTCAATCGTAAGGTACGATTTGGATGAATCAATCCTGCGGGCATTACATCATAGCTTTCCTCTCTTGTTAGGGCAACTGTTCTTACTCAGAAGATGTCTCTCCATCTTGTGGATTATGTATCCACCCACAGCAGGTTCAAAAAGACTTCAAATGCCTCTCAAAGTAATAAAATATAAAAGTTCACCCCATTTGGCCAAAATGTAATAGATACTCACTACTCCAGAACATAGCTGTTACAGTAGAGCAACTTTCAGGAGAGAACACTCCTGCTAGAGGACACCTCTCTATAAAGGACAATTTTCATCTCACCAAAAAAGTATGCTTTTTACTAATTAGTTGCTCTGCAATATGAGGAGACTTCTCTCCAAACTTTGGACTTTGGCTTTGCATCTAGGTGTTGTTGTTTCTTATCCCCTCGTGTAAAGATTACACAAATTCCATGAGTTCATGCTCTTCAAGCTGTTTGATGATAAGCAGCAACCTCTCCCAAAGGTCCTGTTTAGTGCACCTAATGCAAGCCAAAATGTGTTCTGGAGCTGCAGGTGCCAAGCTGCATTTTGGGCATGTGGGGTAGATTTTGTTGTTATTTCCTATCTTCAATGGCTTGAGATGTCATCTAGGTGTTGTCCCTCACAGAGAGGTAGTTCTATTGTATTGGATGTATGGAGCAGTTAGATCCCTGGGTGAGGTCGATGCTGATGGCCTGTGGAACATACCCTGCTGAGTGTCAGTTTTACAAGGGATATGTCTCCCAACAACAAAGTACAGTCTTTAATTAAAGGTAAAGGTTGTGCCTGTTGTATTAGAGTAAGTGTTGAATTACAGTCAGCTAAATTAAAGTAGTGAATAAAGACATTAAGACGCAAATGTTTCTTTTCACAAATAAATCAAACTTCTGTGATGAAAAAATATTGGGAGGGCTTGGCTCATCAGTGGTGAACCCTCCAGCTGTTTCGCCAATTTTATCTATCAGACTGCTTCTAAATTTATTTGTGAAAAGAAAAATTTGCATCTTAATGTCTTCATTCGTTATATATAGATGGCACATTATTGCTTTGTATTAAATTAAAGTAGGTAACTGTGTTGGGATTTGAAAACATGGTGGCTGTTGTAGAGGTAATACTGTGCAGCCAATGTGACAAAGGATACAATGCCAAGTCCAACATTGCCAACAGATGTGGGGACCGGGTCAGGAATGGATTCCCCAGGAAGACAGAAGTCCGCCTCCCGGAGTCGCACATTGCCAGGGATGTCGACATTGAAGAGATGAGTCTTGTCATACGTGGAGATGAGATCCCCTGCGCTGTTGATGAGGAGGTGGGTGTTGCGCACGTGAGTGGAGCTCTCCTCCACTCTCTGGTGCATGCCACCCAGGGACAACCACACAGACAGCTCCTGCGCGAGGCTCTTGTACCGCGCCACCAGAGGGCCATCTAGTCTTTCCGCCTGCTCCACCAGCTGTTGCTTGTTCTCAGCCACGTAGTCAAAGCACTCGGGAAGGAACACCATCTGGTCACACCAACAATCTTTGCTATAACTCTAATACAGTCGAACCTCTTAATTGGACACCCCAAAGGATCAGAGCTTTCTTTTAAATTAAAGTTAGTTAGATGATTTCATCACAACATTCACTGCTAGTGGACATTTTTTCTCTAGGATAACCCTAAATATATAACTAAAATTATATTTTAATAAAACACTTTTGTAATATACTTTAATTTAAAATGTGATTTTATTACCATTGGGACTTTTCGATTTAATTTTTTCAGAATGTTTCTTGATTAATTTTAAGTTATAAATTTTAAAAAAGTGCACTTTTAATACATTTTTGAACAAAGGAAAATTTTCAAATACCATTTTAATCTAAGTAAATAAATGCAATGGGAATAAAACGAATAAATTTAGAAAATAAAGAAAAGGATAAAAAAAAAAATTTTCAATTTGATTTGATTTGTCCATGCCGGTGACTATTGGCCACTTAAGTTAGGCCTAAATTGTCCAGGAGGAAACAAATCAAACGCCACGTCACCGGATAGTTGCGACATATTGCAACACTCATAAAGGCAATAACAAGCCATCTATACACAAGAATGTTTCCTTTCAAATAAAGCAAACTTAGAATATTGCATTAAAATACAATATTATTGCATATATACAGTAAAAAGTGGTAGATAAATTGGCTACACACCGCTGGGAGGGTTCACCACTGATGAGCCAAGCCCTCCCAATATATTTTTTCATTGCAGTAAGGACAGAAGAAGTTTGTATCTATATATATAAAAATGAATGTATGTGTGTGTGTGTGTGTGGTCTGTTTGTCCTTTATGCCTGACCAAACCACTCATTGGAACGCCATGAAACTTTGGGAAGTTATTTAGTATAGTACTGGGAAGGTTTCTAGCAAATAAAATTTTTGAAATAACTTTTCGCTTTAAAATAATCAAGATAAATATTCTAATTTATCTGTTATAATTCAACAATCTGCTCTAAATATTATCATGATGATACGATGATTTGGTAATGTAGAAAATTAGGAAAGACAAAATTCAGGATGACACGGCAATTTATTTGAGACAATAATAATGATACAATTCCAAGGCAAGATACTATTCCTTTAACTTCCAATTACCGAGGGAACCAATTAATATTGATTTTATTCAACTTATCGAGTATTTTTCAAGGGACCGGGAAAAAATGTTCACTTTATCGAGAGATTCGTTAGACAAACCTTTACTCGGGTAAAACCCGGACGAAGCCGGGTACGTCCGCTAGTTATGTATAAAAGAAACATTTGTGCTTTAATGGTTTATTTCTAGTGTATTGTAACACTATTAAGCATGGTGTATATATGCTAACTACAGTCACTATGCCTGGCATACCAAAGTCTGGTATTTACAGCAATAAATTTGGATTTAAACAAGGATTATCTAATGTTGTCAAAATTTGATTTTAACAATCAGTTGAATTATTTCAAGTGTCGAATTATCAATGGTATCGAATTAACAAGGTTCTACTGTAAATAGACAATGCAAGTTGAGCCATTTGGCTGAAAGGCCTATCCTTTTACTCTGGTTTCAACAAAGTAATTAAATTATACATTTTGTTCTTCTGGTTCCAAAAGGCTCAGATAATTGGGATACAGTAGAACATACTTCATGAGAGGACACACCCGCTAGAGGACACCTCTACACAAAGGACAGTTTTCATCATCAAAATGATCATTTTTACTATTAGCAGTTCTCTGGCTAACTTTCTCTAAAGGACACTTTGGCTCAGCAACTACAAGTTAGAGGGAGGTTGTACTGTATTGGTGACTGTCCAAGTTACCAGTTCCTGAAGGTTGTACACATCTAGCTTTCTCAAGACCTCTTTAGGGTTCAGCTCCTTTCTCTTTGATCCAATGAATGCCTTGTAGTATGGCTGGCTGGGAGGAATTTGATGCAGTGAAGGCAAGTTTTCTCACTCCCACAAATGTCGAGGCCTTCATCCGTGCTGTTCTAAACCTCCTGGTGTAATCTCTGTGTGAGCACTCAAAAGTTATTCTGGTTTATTACTGCTGTACCCCAATGGTGTCTTTTTACTCCACAGGGTGATGATAAGGCACATTTTGGATTGTTCTTGTTCCAAAATCACTTTATTAGGTACCGCTCAAAAAGAGCAACCTAGTTTATGATAATTGCAACAATGAGTAATATGTGAAGGTTATTCACATATTGAACAAAATGTTAACGCGGGATTCAATCCCGGTTCATGGCTGTAGGGAATCAAGGGTGTTACGCACTCGCAATTTGGATTATAGATTAGAAACACAAGGTAAAAAAAAACAAAATCAAATAAATGGTATGTGATGTTTCAGTAACAGCATTATTACCATCATCAGACAAAAGTGCTGAATGAAAAAATACCACAGCATGTTTTAAATAGTTACTGTTATCATGTGTGTAAACAAGATAGCAGTTAAGAAGAAAATTGATTTTTAAGAACCCTAAATTATTATTCTTAGAATTCGAAGTATAAAAAAATGTAGGGTTCTCTTAGAAAAATATTTTAATCTGCTATCTTGTTTATGTACTTTATGCTAGACCGTGATGGCGGGCGGCTGGCTTCGTCAACACTGGAGCTGACGTCACTTCCTGTTTATGTAACCTGCAAGCGACGTCACCACGCTGACTTATTCTTTCTTTCTCCATGTTTACTATTTAATCTATATATAATCCTTTTACCTTGTAGTTAATTAAATGATAATTAACGTTGAGCGCTGTGTGTAATCAAATTGGAATACAACACTTTATAATAGTAACTATTTAAAAGCATGCTGTAATATTTTTTGCTCATTCAGTACTTTTGTCTGATGATGGAAACAATGCTGTTACTGAAATGTCACGCACTATTTATTTATTCGGATTTGGTCTTATTGTGTTTCACAGTATGATAAAATTATCACTAAAGTTGTAATTAAGAGCTCTCTCTCAGACAAAAATGACATTTAGGAGAAATAATTTCAAACTTTACAGCCTGGTTCAGCAATCATGTAAAAGAAACCAACCAACCTGTATCAGGTTCTATAGGGTCCTTTATAAGTACCTAGTTAAATCATGGAAAGTTAAACTCAAGGTAATAAGACCAAATCCACATAAATAAATAGTGTATGACGTTTCAGTAACAGCATTGTTACCATCTTCAGACAAAAGTACTGAATCTCATTTAGTACTTTTTTTCTGTACTTTTGTACTGCATTTTTAGTACTTTTGTCTGATGATGGTAACAACGCTGTTACCGAAATACCACCCACTATTTATTTATTTGATTTGGTTTGGATTGTGTTTATAATCTACTAGCCGAATGACCCGGGCAACGCCCAGGGTTTACCCGATTAAATGCTTTTATTCAAATACTATTTGTTACAATTATAAATTGGCGCCGTGGATGTCATTCTTGTATAATATATAAATGAGTTTTAAAAATTGTAAAAAAAAAAAATGCATCAGCCGGGAATCGAACCCGGGGCGCCCGCGTGGCAGGCGAGCATTCTACCACTGAACCAAAAGCAAACGGTGACAGAATTAAGAACGCATGACGCTGATAACTATATATTATAATCCAAATTGTGCCTTTTCATTATGGAAAGTTATCTAACTTGCGAGTCAAATGACATTTCATAATGAATTAAGTGAAAGTACAATTTCTTATTTTTGTACTATTTTTTCAATAAGACAATGATAACCTCCCTGATCTCTATAGTATAAGAAACACAGGTCAGGGAGAAGAGCTTCTTTATATAAGAAGTTGAGTTTTCAGGCAAAACGCCCTTCTATGGGTTAAAAAAAATACATATATTAAAAAATGCATTTTTTAATACCTGTAGAAGGGTGTCTTGATCGAAAGCTTGTACAATTGTCCTCTTATAAAAGAAACTCTTCTTAAAATACGAATAGAATCATAAAGGATGAGTATCTTTATTGGAAAAAATCATTTCAAGCTTTCGGGCGCAAGCAGCCCTTCTACAGGAATAAAAGGAAACTGGTAATGAGACACGTATATATACATCTATATAAGCCAAATTTTTTGCATACCTAGGATTATTTATAAAATTTTATTAAGTAATGACTATTGCTATGTAAATTAAACTGTCTACTAATATTATTAAATGCAAAATTATGAGATGTTGCAAGAAACTCTTCTTCCCAACTTGTGTTTCTTCTACTATTTTTTAATACAGTACAACCTCCCTGTAAAGGACACCTAATTGCAGAGCCAAAATGTTCTTTTAAGGAGAGGTGTCCTCTTACCAGAGAGTTTCTAAATAGTAAAAATGGTAATTTTACAAGTGAAAACTGTTCTTTGTAGAGAGGTGTCCTCTAGCGTGAGTGTCTTCTCATGGAGGTTCTACTGTATTTTAATAAATGGTCAACATTAAGGTGAAAATATATTGATACAAGGGATTATTGTAGCTAATAATCTTTATGATGGTGTTAGTTACCTTGGCTCCTTGTTCTTTGGCTCTCTCAATGAGCTCCCTGCAGACGGAGAAGTTGGCTTCTTTGTCTGAACTTGAGGTCATCTGGACCACGGCCACTCTGGTGGAGTTGGTCATGTTGGACATCAACCTGCACACAGGTCAAATATAATTATATCACACAAATATTGTGAGAGAAACTCATTTTTAGGATTTCTATTTAATAAACAGTAGAACCTTCCTTTAGAGAACACCTCTCTACAAAAGACAGTTTTCATTTGCAAAATTACCATTTTTACTATTTAGCAACTCTACGGTAAGTGGACACCTCTCCCTAAAGGACACTTTGGCTCTGCAATTAGGTGTCCTTTACAGGGAGGTTCTACTGTATATGTAGGATTTGATTAGGAAGAAGCTGGCAACATGGAATCAAGAAGAGCAGAAGACATGTTTACGATGACAACCAGACACTTAAGACTTTTTACTTTCTCTTTCTATTTTCAATTTTATTTTAAAATTGTAAACTTAAATATAAATCCATTTATATCTATTCCGATTCCTACACATATATATATTGGCTATAAACTATGTAAAACTCAGGATGAATCTATAAGTACAATCTAACTTCTTTAATTCAACACCCCAAGGGAACAAGGCTTTCGGTTAAAGTCAGCTAGATGATTAGCTAATCATCTAACTCATTAAAATTATCAGTTTTTAAAAATTGCCATGTAGAAAATTAGGAAAGACAAACTTCAGAATGACATAGGATACAAGTTAAGCAATTGAGGGAAGTTTCCAGAGAGTAGCAAAATATAAATAATATAAATATCAATAATATAGGGGGTCGGTGGAAGGATAGTCTAAACCTTTGGTTTTCGACCGCTAAGTCCGCTAAGACTGCTAAGTCCAACCCCACCAGCGAGTGCAAGTAACCAAACCGGGCTCTGACACATTTGTAAGCTTTTCTTGATTAATCAAGAATGGGTATTTGGCCAATTCTGGAATAATTAAAAATCAACGAGAATAGTTGATATTTATTCCGATAGATGGCGCCAGCCATCAGCAACTTTCAGTTGCACGATAAGGAGATGCCTTTTTTCTTAATTTATGCACCTTATCCCAGTACAATGTTACATTTGTACTATTTTTTCACATTTGTAAGTGCAAATTCGAACTGCTTTTCACATGTGTAGACATGTGGTGCACTTACAGGAAAGGCAATCACCTACTTCTACCCACCATGATTATCATGACCTGTAACACGTGTACTAGAGATAGGAATAAATTATATATATTTTTTGTTACTCTGGAAACTTCCCTCATTGCTTATCTTATTAATGTTGATTTTGTTCTTGTCTTAAATAAATTTGTGTCATTCTGAAGTTTTTATCTTTTCTAATTTTCTATGTGACAACATTTTTATAAAAAACTTTGTAATATATTTTATTTTAAAATATAAATTGATACCATTGGAAATTTTTATTTCATTTTTTTTATAATAACGTTTTAAGATTAACTTTTAGTGAGGGAAAAAATTTCCTCAATACACATTTTTAAAGAGGAAAAATTACAAATAATATTTTTATATAAGTGAATATATACAGTAAAACCCCGCTATAACGAACCCTGGATATAACGAACCTTCCCTTATAACGAACCCACGCCGATTCCCAATTCCATTCCATTGAAAATACCATCGTTATAACGAACTTTGCGATTTTTAGAATAACGAACTACCCCTATAACGAACCTATTTTGGGTCCCAAAATGATAAAATCTATTAAAAATACTATGCTTATAACGAACTTAGAATTGTAATTTGAAAAAAAAATTAAAAAAACAAAATTTTGAGCATGTTTAAAGCTCGCGGATCGCGATTTCAAAACAATAAATTTAGCGGCATTGTTTCTTTGATTTTTGCACTTTATTTTTGCTGTATGTTGTATAAATTTTTACACATTATACTTTTTATTAATTAGAATATCTTTGCATCCATTAAATTTGAAATATAAAAAATGCAAATGGCTTCCAAAAAGAAGAAAACAAAGGCATTTTAAAAACAAAAGCATTATTTCTTAAAAAAAAAAAAGGCCATTTTCAGAACTTTTCAAAGTGAAACAATATAGGCAAAATGTTAAGAACATATTAAAATAAGAGAATATAACTTTTCTATTATAAAAGATAAAATATAAAGTTATTAAAAATTGTTACAAAGAGGAATCAACTTCAACTTTTGCCGCGATCGCGATCGTACGTTTTAGGCTAAAAAAAAAGTCCAAATAAACGGTCCCGTGATGAAACAAAAATTATTTTTATGCCATTAACTATGGTGATTTTAAAGTCAGCAATGTTTTGCATGGCAGGTTAAAAAAAAAAAACGAAATCTAGACCTAGAACAGTGATTCTCAACCAATGTGCCGCGGTAATTTTGTGTGCCGCGAAATTCTAAAAATGTGCCGCCGAATTTTAGTCATATGATTATGTTCACGTTTGTATTGGTTTTTCTTTTTTTCTTTTTCATTTTTTTACTTTTTAAAATAACGAAATTAGCAAATTGAATGTTAGAGATGTATATTGCAACATCTTCGTACACATTTATTTTTAGCAAATCTTTATTGTCATAGTAAAGTCTGATACAGCCTTTTAATGTTTATTTTCGGAACGCCAAAAAGTGACAAAAACAAATCAAAAAGGAATGATGATAACCTGCGTCTTGCAGATTAACATTTTCATAGAAACATATATATATACATATTTATTGCTAGCTATATATCACCATCTTCTCTCTTCAAACACGAAATCTCACAGGCGGTCTCCTCGCTCGAGGTGGGTTCTGCCTTAGGACAGGACCCTCCTCTTTCAAGGCCTCGGGGTCCAGCGAGCGAAGAGGCTCCAATGACTTTCCATCGTCTGTATCACTCTGAACCTCTGAATCTTGATCCGACCGCTGGCTAGTTAGTCCTGGCGACAGCGACTCCATATAACCTCTGTCTCGTACAACCTCCGAGATTATGGCACCGGGACCTGCTCCTCTTGAGTGCTCGGGTTGACGCTCTCCATCTCCACTCTCATCTTCCTCACCATTCCTCCACCTTTTTCTAATTTGATCCCTGTGATAGGCCTTTACCTGTCCGTGGATCAAAATGGTGTAGACTCTAGTTCCCTTCTTGCCCACAATTTTTCCTGGGATCCATTTATCACCACCTCTAAAGTTTTTACACCACACTAAATCATCTATCTGGAATTCTTCCAAATGGGTTCGCCGATCATACTTCATTTGCCTGGCTTGCTGGTCCCTAACTCTAGATGCCAAGCTGGGATGTATCAACGATACTCTGGTTCGAAGCGCACGCCCAATAAAGAGCTCTGATGGAGTCTTTCCCGTTGTCACATGCGGGGTGCTTCGATATGCCAGAAGAACTTTTGATAAGGTGTCTTGAATGGTATCCCCAATTTTCCTTTTATTTTTATCCAGGGCAGTCTTAATTGTTCTAACCGCTCTTTCAGCCAAGCCATTACTTTGCGGGTGGTACGCCGGGATCAATGTTTGTTTGAGGTAATGCTATTCTTGCACTTGTCAATGGCCTCTCCACATTCCTTTGTCCAAACCCAAGGACGTTTTTTGTGAAGAAGCTCATGAAGAGGCTTCAAAAGCTCTGGCAAATTGGGTATGAACTTCCCATAAAATTTACCAAACCAAGAAATGACCTTAATTCAGAGATATTCGTAGGCGTTTTGGCCTTCTGTATTGCTTGTACCTTATGATCTAAAGGTCTGATGCCCTCTTCCGTGACAAGATGTCCTAAATATTCAATTTCTTTTTGCAAAAATAGGCATTTTTCTTTCTTTAGTTTGATATTATACTTCGCCAAGCGAGCAAATATAGTCTTCAACAACGCCAGATGTTCTTCAATTGATGCTGTGGCTATAAGGACATCATCAATATAACAAATTACGCCTCCTATACCCGACAAAACCCTATCCATTACAGATTGAAAATAACTGGGCGCATTTGCCAATCCAAATGGCATTCTCTTAAACCTGAAAGGCCCTTTATGAGTATTTATCGTTAGTAACGGTCGGGTGCCTGGGTCCACCTCTAATTGCAGATAAGCGTTCCTCAAGTCCAATTTAGAAAAGTATTTTCCCTTGGCCAATGTGGAGAATAAATCTTGCTGTGTGGGAAGGGGATAGGCCGCAGTGTCCAAATATTTATTTAGAGTTACCTTGAAGTCGCAGCAAATTCTGATCTCTTTATTTTTCTTCGGCACTACAACCACTGGAGTGGCCCATTTACTGCTCGCCACCTCACATAGATAACCCTTAGCCACCATTTTGTCTAATGCTTCAGTAACTGCTGGCCTAATGGCGAAAGGCACCGGACGAGCCTTATGGAAAATTGGATTCACATCACACATGTTTACTGAAAATGTGAAACCTTTTATTGGTTCGGTTGTCTCCACAAATAGGGCTTGATTTTCCTTCAAAATTTCCTCAATGGTAATTTCCACAGGCATATGTTTTACCGCGAAACAGCCCAATTTCAATCTATTTATCCATTCTCTTCCCATCAAAGCCCTCTTTTCTCCTTTCACCACCAACGCTCTAAGTTTGTAAGTAATATCTTGACACTCCACTTTGACATTGATTTTACCCAGAATGGGTACCACGGTACCATCATAAGTTCTTACAATAATACTCGCTTTTTCCAATTTCAAGTGTTGAAGACTATTTTTAAAATCCTTTTCTGATATCAGTGTTAGACCACTACCCGTATCCATTTCAAATTTAATAAAGTTTCCTTCTACTTTTAACTCCATCAGATAGGGAGGGTCACTTGAGGCAAAATTAATTTTATACTCAGGTATCGTCACGCTTATAATTTTCTGGACATACTCTTCCCCCTCTTCTTGGTCTCCTATCTGATGTATATTTCCCGGCTGATTCTGATGTTGCCTTAGATTTCTTCTACTGCTCCAACATATTGAGGCAATGTGTCCTTTTTTATTACACTTAAAGCATATCGCCTCCTTAAATCTACATAGTTCTTTATGCTGTTTACCACAATGTTTACATTTGCCATTCTGGAAATTTGATTCAACCTTGCGTTCCATCCTCAACTTATCTACACAATCTTCCCCCTGCTCCAAGTGAAATAATTTTGTATTTTCCTCGGCCGCTTCCATAGATAATGCTATCTCAATTACTTTAGCTAAAGAAATGTCGCCCTCCGACAAAATTCTATTTTGTATTTTGGCATTATATAATCCACAAACCATTTTATCACGTAAAGAATCCTCCAGAAAATTTCCAAAGTTGCATGAGGAAGCCAAACGCTTAATTTCCACCAAGTAATCCGAGATGCTTTCTTCCTTTAATTGCATTCTTTTAAAAAAAAATGAACCTCTCTACTACAATTGAGCGCTTTGGAGAGAAGTGCCTTTTCAAGATATCTATTAGGTTATCAAAAGTTTTATCTTTAGGTAGAATAGGACTGCACAAATTCTTCAAAACACCATATGTTTTACTTCCCATGAGGGTTAGGAGATAAGCCTTTTTCTTCTCATCCCCTGCCTCCTCCAATATGAGAAACTGTTCCAATCGTTCATAAAACGTTACAAAAGTTTCAGTTTCCTCATTATATTCCTTAAATTGGTAACTAGCCATTTTTTTCACTCTTTCTTAAATTTGCATCCTAAAACTTTGCAATTTGTGTCTTTTAAAATTTACTTTCAATTATATGCAAAATCAAAGATATTTTCAAAAATATTTACTTCAAAATTCGAGGGTACTTACTCTTATATCCTCGTCGCCAAATGCAACATCTTCGTACACATTTATTTTTAGCAAATCTTTATTGTCATAGTAAAGTCTGATACAGCCTTTTAATGTTTATTTTCGGAACGCCAAAAAGTGACAAAAACAAATCAAAAAGGGATGATGATAACCTGCGTCTTGCAGATTAACATTTTCATAGAAACATATATATATACATATTTATTGCTAGCTATATATCATACAGTAAAACCCCTCTATAGTGAACCCCAATGGGACAGAGCTTTTGGTTCACTATAGCCACGGTTCACTATAGCCACGGTTTGGCCATTTTTTTTACTTTTCAAAATTTTTAGACAGTATAATTAAAGAACAGCCATACACACTGGAAGAGGCTGCCTCTTAATAGTGGTCACTTTGTTTTAATCCCCTTAATTGACCAATTTCCTTATATTAATACTAAATAATAATATAAATCATTAGATGATAGGTTCTTCTTGTCATTAGCATACATGTACCTCTATGTCTAATTTAAAAATCAAGACAAATCCTAGGTAAAGTTTTATTAAATATATATTCAAAGATATAAAATGATTTTAAAACATCATTATCACATTATATAATACAATGTTTATTTGGAAAAATGGCTCTAACACCATGTTGCTTCAAAGCATTCTTCAAGCATTGCACCATTCAAATAAAGTTAGTGTTTTACTTCCATTTCATTTTCCCACATATTCTTCTAGGTCTAGATTTCGTTTGTTTTTTTTTTTTAACCTGTCATGCAAAACATTGCTGACTTTAAAATCACCATAGTTAATGGCATAAAAATATTTTTTGTTTCATCACGGGACCGTTTATTTGGACTTTTTTTTTTAAGTTCTAAAACGTACGATCGCGATCGCGGCAAAAGTTGAGGTTGATTCCTCTTTGTAACAATTTTTAATGGCTTAATATTTTATCTTTTATAATATAAAATTTATATTCTCTTATTTTAATATGTTCTTAACATTTTGCCTGTGTTGTTTCACTTTGAAAAGTTCTGAACATGGCCTTTTTTTTTTTTTTTTGAGAAATAATGCTTTTGTTTTTAAAATGCCTTTGTTTTCTTCATTTTGGAAGCCATTTGCATTTTTTATATTTCAAATTTAATGGATGCAAATATATTCTATTTAATAAAAAGTAATTTGTGTTAAAATTTATACAACATACAACAAAAATAAAGTGCAAAAATCAAAACAAACAATGCCGCTAAATTTATTGTTTTGAAATCGCGATCCGCGAGCTGAAATATGCTCAAAATTTTGTTGTTTTAATTTTTTTTTAAATAAAAATTCAAGTTCGTTATAAGCATAGTATTTTAAATAGATTTTATTATTTTGGGACCGAAAATAGGTTCGTTATAGGGGTAGTTCGTTATTCTAAAAATCGCAAAGTTCGTTATAACGATGGTATTTTCAATGCAATGGAATTGGGAATCGGCGTGGGTTCGTTATAAGGGAAGGTTCGTTATATCCAGGGTTCGTATTAGCGGGGTTTTACTGTATATTACTTATATTTTGCATAGAAATATTGATACATAATTTGAATTTTCTTGCATTCAAGTTAGCAAAAGTGTGCCGCGAAATTCTAAAATTGTGCCGCCAAATTTTCAAATCTTTAAAATAATGCCGCAACAAAAAAAAGGTTGAGAATCACTGACCTAGAAGAATATGGGGAAACATGAAATGGAAGAAAAACACTAACTTTATTTGAATGGTGCAATGCTTGGAAGAATGCTTTGAAACAACAAGGTATTAGAGCCATTTTTTCAAGTAAAAATTGTATTATATAATGTGATAATGATGTTTTAAAATCATTTCATATCTTTGAATAGATATTTAATAAAACTTTGCCTAGGATTTGTCTTGATTTTTAACTTAGACATAGAGGTACATGTATGTTAATCATAAGAAGAACCTATTATCTAATGATTTCTATTATTATTCAGTATTAATATAAGGAAATTAGTCAATTAAGGGAATTAAAATAAAGTGACCACTATTAAGAGGCAGCCTCTACTTGTGTGTATGGCTGTTTTTTAATTATACAGTCTAAAATTTTTGAAAAGTAAAAAAAAAATAGCCAAACCGTGGCTATAGTGAACCAAAAGCTCTGTCCCATTGGGGTTCACTATAGAGGGGTTTTACTGTATATATACAAGTGCAGTTGCAAAAAATAATAAATTTGGGAAATAAAGAAAAATATGAAAATTGTATTTTAAAAATACATGAACACAAGGTAATAAGACCAAATCCAAATAAATAAATAGGGTGTGACGTTTTAGTAACAACACTGTTACCGAAAGGTCACACACTAATTATTTATTTGGATTTAGTCTTATTACCTTGTGTTTAGGAGTACTTAATAATAAATATCATTTTTCATGATTTCATACATCTTTATTTTTCCAAAGAATCAGTGGTCCCTATACCCAGAAAATTCTTCAATGTGTGTATTAGGAGACTGCTGTTTCTTAGAAAAATAAAGATGCAAGAAATAATGGAAAATAAATTATATTATTAAGTACAGTAGAACCTCCCTTTAATGGACACCCCGCTAGTGGATACCTCTCCACAAAGGATAGTTTTCATTTGCAAAATTGTCATTTTTACAAATTAACAACTCTCCAGTAAGAGGACACCTCTCCCTAAAGGACACTTTGGCTCTACAACTAGGTGTCCTTTACAGGGAGGTTCTACATTACTATTATTACCAGCATTTTTCCTTAATAAAGGCTTTTAGGACATATAGTCTTCTATGAGGATTCACCACAGAGTCTTCAGAGGAAAATAAAAAGCCATTTCAATGGTATCCCCATGTTATGATGTATTTACAAGGGCACTCCTATATCACATGGTTATAGGGCAGTGTCAGGGTTGTTCTCCTGCCAATCTCTCTGGCCACCTTGTCTGGAGGAGAACTCTCTCAAGGTGGGGAAGCCTGCCTTGATGAAGAAATGTGTACAACTGTATCATTAATAGGCTAATCCCTTAATAGAATGTTCAAATCAATAAGCTTGAGGGATGAGTTTCTTTTGCAAATAAATTTATTTCGAGCTTTCGGGCAACGCCCTTCTACAGGAAAATTAAAAATCTATTTTTAATTTTCCTGTAGAAGGGCGTTGCCCGAAAGCTCGAAATAAATTTATTTGCAAAAGAAACTCATCCCTCAAGCTTATTGATTTGAACAACTGTATCATCCTACTGCAACTTTATGTTGTAATCTTGCCTGAAAATCGGCCAACAAATTCCATAACCCCTCTCAAAGGATGTTATGAAATCGAAGCCACCCCTGTACTGATGAGGACCAAAGCCTGAAACCATGGTATACAGGTTGTTGGCTTTTTGCTTTAATTTGCCAAAACTGGTGTTGTGGCTCATTTTTTATCATCACTAGTAAACTTTTTTATCAGGGTGATACACATTGTTTTGATGCACAATTAAAAGGAGAGGCATCTCTTTTGGCACATTTACAACTGTATATATTATTTATTTACCTCATTGTTATATATTACCCCTTTCTTTATGATCAATTTTTTCTGTGACAATTGATTAAAAGTCAATAAAAGAGTTTCAATTATCTTCTCAAAGGCCATTAGCTCCATAATAATGATGATAATGATGAAGGTGATGCTAATGCTAAGAAACAACATTGGGAGGAATACACCTAGAAGAGGATAAAGGAAGAGGTAGGATTGGTCCCCAATAATAGTCTGGAATTTTAGAAAGCATCTGGAGATTGTACAGTTTTAGGTGAAGTTTTATTCTATGATGTGATGGCTGACTCTGTATCATAGATGACATTTCATGATGATTTATTAAACAAATTCATCCTGTTGGTGAAAGTAATCTAATAGTACTCTGGCACCTACTAAATGAAAAAAAAATCAAAATCTTTCTACATGGAAGACATGTGGTGAACTTACAGTATAAGCATTACCACAAACTAACCACCATAATTATCATAACCATACCATGCACACTTAGGGGATAAGAAGTCAGTGAACGAGTGGGTAACACCCTCGATTCCCGACAGCCATGAACCGGGATTGAATCCCACGTTAACATTTTGTTTAATATGTGAATAACCTTCATTATTCATTGTTGCAATTATCATAAACTAGGTTGCTCTTTTGAGCGGTAGCTAATAAAGTGATTTTGGAACAAGGAAGGAACAATACTTGGGGGATTTGAAGTAATATATATTCTGATGAGGCACAATTTGGATTGTAGATTATAAACACAAGGTAATAAGACCAAATCCAAATAAATAAATAGTGTGTGACGTTTCGGTAACAGCGTTGTTACCATCTTCAGACAAAAGTACTGAAGACAAAAATCTTCAGACAAAAATACATTCAGTACTTTTGTCTGAAGATGGTAACAATGCTGTTACCGAAACGTCACACACTATTTATTTATTTGGATTTGGTCTTATTACCTTGTGTTTATAATATATATTCTATCAAATAGTTACTTGCTAAGAAAGAAGAGATGTGGAAGGAAGCTAATGTACATTGGACACGCTACTATAAGAAGGCAGTGTTAGATAAAAGCTAAATGATTGACATGGTAGTAGGCCAGAGACAAACAAATGACAAAAATATTCACCAACATCATGGAGAGTCCACAGAACCAACAGAATACTGGAGAGGTTAGTGGCATGAGAAGACACAATTTAAATTATAGATTAGAAACATAAGGTAATAAGACCAAATCTATATAGTGTGTGACAGTTTAGTAACAGTATTGGTACCTATATGTCACACACTATTTATTTATTTAGTCTTATTACCTTGTATTTCTTTTGATAAAGCACAATTTGGATTATAGATTATATAGCTACAAGAAAATAAGACCTAACCCAAATAAATTAATAGTGTGTGACATTTTGGTAACAGTGTTCTTACCATCATCAGACAAAAGAATAAAATAAGATTAAGATGATATAAGATTTTATTCTTTTGTCTCTGATGATAGTAGCAAGGCTGTTACCGAAACATCACACACTTAATTTATTTGGATTAGGTCTTATTTTCTTGTAGCTTTTATTTCTTAGTTAGTTACATAGTTGCTACCAAGATACCATAGTGTTATTTGGTCTGGTTACCTTTTGATTGATGGCACAAATGTTTATTAGAAAAAGAAAGAAAAAAAAACAATTCAATTTGAGAATTTTGTTAAAAAGTCAGCTAAGCAACCTACTTCAAGCATGAGAGTTGTTGGAGAAACTACAAGCTACAGAAAGAAAGACACAGACAAGAGATCCCTACCTGTGGCAATGTGCCCCAACTATCTTGATGGTCCGGAACATTCCCTGCACAGAAGGGAAATCCCTATACATTACAGAGGAGGTTAGTTTGGTTAGTGGTTTCTATCTGGAATGCACAGAGGTTTGTGCTTTCAGGTATATGAAGAATGTGTTTTTTTTTTAAGAAATGTATTTGAAATTTTAATGGTCCATTGGAGAGAAAGAAGAGTTAAGTACTGGTGAAATAAGAAAGAGAAGAGACAGCTTCCACTCAACTATAGGAAGGAACTACCCTCCCCTGATGTCTTAGAAGATGAGCGAAGAAGAGGAAGGAGGAGAATCCAAATGATGGAATCACCAATAAAACAACAGGCCAATAGAATGGCACAATTTGGATTATAGATTAGAACTACAAGGTAATAAGAATTGGTCTTATCACCTTGTAGTTCTGGCCAATAGAATGAAGAGAGCACTGCTGTCTACGGGGACAGCAGAATCCATTCTCTCAGTCACATTAACCATTCTGATGACAGCAGCAATGTTGTGTGAAGTTTATTTATGTCTAGTTAACTACACTGAGTTTCCTCAGTGCAGGTTTCAAAATTTGATGACTGAGGAAAGTTTTTCTGAGCTGTTGCCCGTTTCAAGGAAAGTCATTAAGCCAGCTTAGAGCAATTTTATTTGAAATAGGTGCAGAGTTTCCGGGAAAACAAATCACTGAGTGGCATTATGTGTGACTCCCCATCTCCTAGGAGCATTTCTGATATGAGAGTTAACCATAATGAAACACATCACCCTGTTATGAACAATTATCTTCACATCTTCTAAATCATAACACCCCTTTCTATTAGATTATCAAATCTTCCTGGATCTTTGGCCACCAAGGCCTGAAATTTACCACCCAAATAGACAAAAGAGACCTCCTACGTACCATCAAAACCCGATGCCAGCAAGAATTGAAATCTAATGCTGCACATGACTGGTACAGAGCAGAAGGGACATGCACCAGTTCTGTCCTCTCAAGGGAACAATAGTCTTTGATTTCCAGACTTAAGTCTGATCATCTATGGACAATGACTTTCCAGAATGTTTGCAAGGTTTTCCCACTATGTATAAAGTATAATTATCAACCTACAACCCCAAACCACATTATTGTGTATGTGAGCTCTACTCATCCCCAGCAGATCTCAATCTCTACAAGCTTGATACCCTGATATGATTATGTGGAGATAAGAAAGAAGAAAGATCACAAACCCTCCTTGTTCTCCCTTTATCCATCAAACTGTATCCTTCCTGTATCCTGATGATCCTCTGCAATTTCCTTTTGATGATATCACATTTATAAGCATACACTATGGACAAAACTTGAGGAAGCTTCCTATTTTGATGTCACCAGTTGTCTATTTTTTTAAGAAGACAGAGGCAAATTTGTTCACACTTGGTTATCTCATGTCTTCAATAAAGGACACTGTAATATCTTTCAGAGTTATTGTCTTAATCCCGATATACATGCTAAAAGGTACAAATTCTTTAAGTTTTGTCCCTATGGATGTACATTAAAGCTTTTCCAAACTTCTCTCATCTCTAGACAGATTTAAGATCCATAAAGCTGCATCAAGGTAGATGATATGCATAAACACTAATTTTTAAATTAAGATCAATAGAAAAAAACCCTGTTAAATTCATAAATAAGTTAAAACAAAGCATCTAGGGTTGCGTATCTTTTATTTCATAACTAGATGAATGGCCCGGGCAACGCCCGGGTTTTACCCGAGTGCGTTTATATTTTAAAAACGTTTTAATTCAAATACTATTCGTTTACAATTATAAATTGGCGCCATGGATGTCACTCTTGTGAAACGTCCCGTTCCAAACTGTGTGTTTTTAAATGTTTTAATTAAAATACTATTCGTTACAATTATAAATTGGCGCCGTGGATGTCTCTCTTGTGAAACGTCCCGCCCCAAACTGTGTGTGTCTTGAAAATATAAAAATAAAAATGTGAATTTTCATAAAGATTTCATCATGTCGATTTTTTTTTTTTTGCATTTCACCTACTAAATCGATAGAGATAATTACATTTGCAACATGAACTTAGGTATATTGACTAAATAGAAAACTGCATAGTAATAAAGATCATTTTTTAAAGGCACCATATCGTTTTTTTTTTCAATAAAATCGAAACAAAAATTAACGATAAATAACGATAATTGCCTTAAAAAGAAATTGCCTTAAAAAAAAAGAAACATTCGCGGTGATTTTGTCTTGCATTCGTTTATACAATTATTATATACGAATGACCCGGGCAACGCCCGGGTTTTACCCGATTAAATGCTTTTATTCAAATACTAGCGGATGTGCCCGGCTTCGCCCGGGTTTTTACCCGAGTAAAGGTTTGTCTAACGAACATTTGTTAAAACAATTCTCTATAAACTTATTTAAAAAAGAAGATATATTTTGATAATTTGAAACTTGTAAATTTGAATCTCTCGATAAAGTGAACATTTTTTCCCGGTCCCTGTGTGCCGTGTCATCCTGAATTTTGTCTTTCCTAATTTTCTACATTACAAAATCATCGTTTTATCTAGTGAACATTTTTTCCGGTCCCTTGAAAAATACTCGATAAGTTGAATAAAATCAATATTAATTGGTTCCCTCAGTAATTGGAAGTTAAAGGAATAGTATCTTCGCCTTGGAATTGTATCATTATTCTTGTCTCAAATAAATTGCCGTGTCATCCTGAGATAATCTTACTTTTGATAAATAATATTTAAGATTTTATTATATATATTATATTATATATATATTACACGTTATTTGTTTTCTTGGCCGACTGTTTTATATATGATGTTATCTTAAAATTGCTTGTTTTGAATATTTTTTTAGATTGAGATTATTAGCTAGTATGTAAAAAAATTAACTCTGTTGAAATTGAATTTTGTATTTATATATAAATAAAATTAACTCTTGATTTTTTTTGTATTTAATCGATAACAGCAAAGTTACGCATGTTAATGTTAGGGAAAAATATTTTGATGTTAAGCAAAACCTGCTCCATCTCGTTTTACATAAATGTTGAAAATTTGGTTGAAATTGATGCATTGTAACGAAAGTTTTTAGTGATGTACACTTATGAAATTTGCATTTTATTAATATAGACTATTCGTTACAATTATAAATTGGCGCCGTGGATGTCATTCTTGTATAATATATAAATGAGTTTTAAAAATTGTAAAAAAAAAAAAAAAATGCATCGGCCGGGAATCGAACCCGGGGCCGCCCGCGTGGCAGGCGAGCATTCTACCACTGAACCACCGATGGTTATGAAAATTCCCATCCGTGAGCTTCAGACAAACAAACAGACAGAATAAGGCAAATATATAAGTAGATACGAATGACCCGGGCAACGCCCGGGTTTTACCCCGATTAAATGCTTTTATTCAAATACTATTCGTTACAATAATAAATTGGGCGCCGTGGATGTCATTCTTGTATAATATATAAATGAGTTTTAAAAATTGTAAAAAAAAATGCATCGGCCGGGAATCGAACCCGGGCCGCCCGCGTGGCAGGCGAGCATTCTACCACTGAACCACCGATGGTTATGAAAAATCCCATCCGTGAGCTTCAGACAGACAGAATAAGGCAAATATATAAGTAGATTATAAAACAAGCTTTCGGGCTCATACGCCCCTCTACAGGAGTTAATAAACGACTAACCATCTAATCTGAGATTACATTTTATATATGTAGCTATTATTTTGCATATTGGCCTGATTGAATAATTAACATACAGTAAAACCCCGCTATAACGAACCCTGGATATAACGAACCTTCCCTTATAACGAACCCACGCCGATTCCCAATTCCATTCCATTGAAAATACCATCGTTATAACGAACTTTGCGATTTTTAGAATAACGAACTACCCCTATAACGAACCTATTTCGGGTCCCAAAATGATAAAATCTATTAAAAATACTATGCTTATAACGAACTTAGAATTGTAATTTAAAAAAAAAAAATAAAAAACAAAATTTTGAGCATGTTTAAAGCTCGCGGATCGCGATTTCAAAACAATAAATTTAGCGGCATTGTTTGTTTGATTTTTGCACTTTATTTTTGCTGTATGTTGTATAAATTTTTACACATTATACTTTTTATTAATTAGAATGTCTTTGAATCCATTAAATTTGAAATATAAAAAATGCAAATGGCTTCCAAAATGAAGAAAACAAAGGCATTTTAAAAACAAAAGCATTATTTCATTTTAAAAAAAAAAGGCCATTTTCAGAACTTTTCAAAGTGAAACAACATAGGCAAAATGTTAAGAACATATTAAAATAAGAGAATATAACTTTTCTATTATAAAAGATAAAATATAAAGTTATTAAAAATTGTTACAAAGAGGAATCAACTTCAACTTTTGCCGCGATCGCGATCGTACGTTTTAGGGCTAAAAAAAAAAAAAAGGCCAAATAAACGGTCCCGTGATGAAACAAAAATTATTCTTATGCCATTAACTATGGTGATTTAAAGTCAGCAATGTTTTGCATGGCAGGTTAAAAAAAAAAACGAAATCTAGACCTAGAAGAATATGGGGAAACATGAAATGGAAGAAAAACACTAACTTTATTTGAATGGTGCAATGCTTGGAAGAATGCTTTGAAACAACAAGGTATTAGAGCCATTTTTTCAAGTAAAAATTGTATTATATAATGTGATAATGATGTTTTAAAATCATTTCATATCTTTGAATATATATTTAATAAAACTTTGCCTAGGATTTGTCTTGATTTTTAACTTAGACATAGAGGTACATGTATGTTAATCATAAGAAGAAACTATTATCTAATGATTTCTATTATTATTCAGTATTAATATAAGGAAATTAGTCAATTAAGGGAATTAAAATAAAGTGACCACTATTAAGAGGCAGCCTCTTCTTGTGTGTATGGCTGTTTTTTAATTATACGGTCTAAAATTTTTGAAAAGTAAAAAAAAATAGCCAAACCGTGGCTATAGTGAACCGTGGCTATAGTGAACCAAAAGCTCTGTCCCATTGGGGTTCACTATAGAGGGGTTTTACTGTATTTAGATTTACATATAGGTTGCATAATTTGGGAAATATTAATTCTAATTATTATGTGGTTATATGAATTGTTTTTTTATGAATATTATGTTGCATGTTTTCGTTTTATGTCATATTATTTTGAAATTTAAATTATTAATGTGGCAGTGAATATCAATTGAAAATTATGTTTCACGGCTCTATTTGACAGAGTATACTAGTATTGTATATATCCCACAACACCACTCTGAACGATGGTATGAGGATGGACAACTGTTGGAAAGGAGCCACGGACAAGAAGACTGAGATCTTCACCTAGTATGGAAGAGAATAAATATAAACAAACTTTAAAAAGGGAATTTCTTATTTATAAGGGAACTTATTTTTTATTATGGTAACTCACTCTGGAAAGATGGATAACACGAGAGAGGAGAAACTAAGGGACTTATTGTGCAACTAAAAGTTGGTGAAGGCTTGTGCCATCTATCAGGATATCAACTATTTATTGATTTTTATCCCGATAGATGGCACAAGCCATCAGCAACTTTCAGTTGCACAATCGGGAGATGCCTTTCTCTTAATTTATCCACCTGATCCCAGTACAATTTCACTTATTTCTCTCTCTCTATCCCACATAGTTCATTTTCTATTTAAATCACAGTTGAACCTTGCTATAACAACATCAAATTTGAACCAAGAATTTATGTTGCTATATAACCATGGTTATAATAATTGGGCTTGTCCAGAAGTCCAACCCCTCCTCTACGTGGCTGGAGGGAGAAGCAGCACAAGTAAGGGACTGCCCCGAGCCACTACAATAACCGTGAACAGGAAACTCTGAAATGTGGCTGACTAATGGGGGCAATGGCACCCTCCCTTTCACCATAATAATTGGGACTTTGGAATCACAGTTGAACCTTTCTATAGCAAGCATCACTTGGTACCAAGATTTTATTGTTATAGCCATATATGATGATGTTATAACCACAGTTGAAAAAATTGGGACTTTAGAATTATGATGTTATAAAAGAGGCTATAATTATGATGTTCCACAGTATCTCTTTCAGGCATAGAAGTATTGACTGCGAAGTGTTTGTCTGTTCTTTGTAAAAAAAAAAAAAAACACTAAACTCTCATGCAATTTAAATTTAAAGAATAAAAGGCATTGAAAAAGTAACAAAAGGGTTATTAAAAAAAGAAACATGATAACAAGATCAAAACCAAATTAATAAATTGTGTAACGTTTCACTAACCATTATTAAATCATACACATAAGGTACAATTTGGATTATAGATTAGAAAAACAATGTAATAAGACCAAATACAAGTAAATAAATAGTGTGTGACGTTTTGGTAAAAGCATTGTTACTATCATCAGACAAAAGACTGAATTTTTTTTTTCATTTAGTCTTTTGTCTAAAGATGGTAATAACGCTGTTACTGAAATGTCACACATTATTTATTTTGTGTTAGTATAAATAATTAATTAAATAATAAATTATCACTGATAAAAATAAATTAATCTGCCCATAAATCAAATTGGGCCCACTGCTGTTTTGATAGTTATTATTGTGAATGACATTTATATCTGATCTGTACAATCAGTGTTATTGATAAAAAAAAAACCATTTTGTTGATCTTAATTAAACGACATCATCACTACCTTGGTCTTATTACCTTGTGTTTTAAATCATGCACAATTTAGTAATTTGGATTTGGTCTTGTTCTCTTGTTTCTAATCTCTATAATCCAAAGGGTACTTTATGATTCTGTTTAACAGTAAAATAGGAATGAGGCTGAAAACTAAATTTGTCTCGTAAAATTTGTAAAGTGAAAGGATATACACTATGGAACCTAGTTACATAACAACCTCCTTGTCATAACATCCAACATTCTAATGTTCCAATTAAACACAAGGTAACCTGCCTACGTGGCGGGTGGGAGAAGCAGCACAAGTAAGGGACTGTCCTGTAGGGCGAAGTACGGTGTCATAAGTGCTGAGCCGCTATGGTAACCGTGAACAGGGAACTCTGAAATATGGCTGACTAATAGGGCAATGGCACCCCCCCTTTCCATGAATCATGGACAAGACACCACCGCCAAACACAAGGTAATAAGACTGAATAAATAAATAGTGTGTGATGATAATCTATAATCCCAATTGTGCCTTTCAATATTGTAATTGTTTTAAACCTTGTTATACCAACACATAGCAATAGTCCCAAGTAATGTTGTTGGGGCATGTTTTTGTAACCATACCCCAACAGAAGGCGTATGTATAATCAAATCAAATGGATACATGGCTTCCCTCCCACATAGACTTACAGACCACCTTTTGCCCAGAAACCTAGACAATTGATGACACCGGACTTCCATGCCGAAAGCTGATGCCTGGTGAAGAAGACACCAGTGACATCCAGGGACATCCGCGCTGGAAGCTGTTGTTCCATATGTACATATATTCCCCTCACCAAAAATTTAGGTAAAGGTGACCAGAAAAAAAAAAAAAAATGGAGAAGGAAGATTTCTAAAAGACTAAGCCTTATAAATATCCTTCCCGAAAAAAGGAAGCATCACATTACAGTCCAGGTAAAAGGGGCCTGGGTCGATTTTTAGCCAAGACGAGGGGCGATATATATACCGTCCCGAGAAAAGGGAGGATAGTATTTCAATCCATGTGGAGGGGGGGCCAGGGGTCTGAAATTTTACACTAGTGCCGTGGCTGTTTCTCTCTTTAGATTTTTTTGTTTTGGTAATACTATATGTTCTATTTTGATGGGAGAGGCCTGGGGCGTCTATGAAATTGTATACTGGAGCCGTTGGCCATTTTGATTGGTGTTTCTTTCGGCGAATGAAAATGCCAGCCAATAGAAACTTTGGCGCGGCAGCGAATGAAAACGGAGACATGAATAAAAGAGGGTTTCTTTGCCAAAAGGCAGATTCAATCTGAGTCGCTCAGTGAGAGGACAGCCTTCAGACGGGAGACCAGACCTTTGCCGGCACTTTCGAGAAAAGGTAAGCCATTTGTCATTATGACTTAGCGCCCCCCCCTTTTTTGTGTAGTAACCAACCTAGATTTCGCATGGGCCCTAAAGGGCTATAAAGTAACTTCAGGTCACCTCTATCTAAATTTTACTATGTAAATAGCATATCTCGTCAGTATAGACATGTTCCCAAATTTTAATTTATTTAAATAAATATCTAGAGAAATTTTCTTGTTTCCTCTCATACATATTTCATTCCTTTTGCTTTATGTGATATATTGACACAGCGACAGTTGCAAATTACGACTTTATTAGGGCTACATTGAGGGTATCTATCTGTCAGGTTTTAGTAATGTTTGTACTTTTATGTGTTTCAGTGTGTTATTCCATCATATTTACCATTATACCATATTTTCTGATTCCTCTGGCTATTGTTACGCTGTTAGGAGGGTACGGCATGATGCAAACAGATTTGTATGTTTGACTATTGTTTGTGTTATTTGGGCTATAAAAATGCCTTAATATGAATCTATTTACAGTTGATCTGTAGAAATTATAGAGATCTGTTGCTATAATTTTCCTCTATGAAATAGCTCCCAGCGTCTTCAGTGGGGTTGCTAAACCTCCAGAAGGAGTCTTTTATAGATTGCCCAATTTAATAACGATTTCATGGGTTGTCTGATGAAATTGTATACTAGTGTCGTGGTTGTTTCCATCTTTAGACCTTTGTTCTGACAATATTATATGCTCGATCCCTGCTTTAACTCAAACTCTTAATCAATTACAGAGTTTCCCCCCTTTTTTTTTTTTTTCTTTATTTATCCTGTTTGCACAAATTGCATTACATGTGATGATGTAAAGACATATGTCGATAGTGCATCATTGACAGCTGTGCTTCTATTATACAACATTAAGGTCTTGCTGCGGGTTATATACATGGGGTTGTTGGCCTAAATTGCTATATATATATATACTTAAGTAAGGAAACTTTAATAAGTCACATCGTGTATCCTCCCTTTTCATCTATCCAAACCGGGAACGCAACAATGTTATTGTAATGAGGTTTAGCAGTATGTTAAGTAGCTTTGCACATAATCACAAAAACCATATTTTTACAGTTTGAAATTAGTCTTTTGTCTGATGATGATAACAACGCTGTTACTGAAACATCACACACTATTAATTTATTTGGTCTTATTACCTTGTAGTTCTAATCAATAATACAAAATGTGTCTTGATAAGGCACAATTTGGATTATTCTATATACAGTTACGAGCGTCATTCTTCATCAGTCAACTCTGTCACCGTTTGCTCTTGTTTTGGAATGGCGCCCTCCTATTGGTCAGCTACGATCACGCCACCTTTGCCCCCCATCATGCCCCCCCCCCATTTTTGTAAATATTGTGTTGGAGCGGGTCGCTCCTTAAATAAATGCATATATTAGTTAATAACCAAATGGAATCCTCTCTTTCTTTTTCCCAGTAAGAAACGCTTACGGAAGCCAACAGTACATAGACAGATAAAGCACATAGGCTATAGTTATTAACTAATATATGCATTTATTTAAGGCGCCAATTTATAATTGTAACAAATAGTATTTGAATCAAAACATTCAATCAGGTAAAACACGGGCCGCCCCGGGGTCATTCGGCTAGTAGATTATAAACACAAGGTAATAAGACCAAATAAATAAATAGTGTGTTGTGTTACACACTATTTATTTATTTGGATTTGGTCTTATTACCTTGTGTTTATAATGTGTCTTATCATAGTTTAATAATATAATAGAAGCGAGTCCCCAGTGCGGGTAATATCACCTAAGGCTGTGGATGAGGATTGATGAAGTCGGGACACCCGAGCAAGGATATTACATTGAATGCAATTCGGAACCTGTAGGCGTGAGGCGGCGTCGTGATTGGTTAGAAGGCTAGACACGCAAGAAGGGTAGCCCCCTTTGACGACGTTTTCTGCCGAATTTGATCACTGGATGCCGATAGACCGCCAAAAAGGGTGTGTTCACCACATGGAAATTGTCATTGAAGATGTGCCAGCATGAAGAAAAGGAAGATCTAGGACGAGATGACGTTTCCTAAATTTTGACACACATAAGATGCTACGCCTGGACAGTAGATGGGGCAGTGAAGTCCATCTAAAATACGGCGCTAATTCCAGAACAAAATGTGTTTAGATTGAGCTGAGGTGACCTTTCCATATCATATATACTCCTGTAAATCCTTAAATGTCCACATACATTTCCACAGTGAATTATACCTGCTGCACACCTATATCTCATGAGCCAGGAATGTAATTATCAGACTGACAGTAATAAGTAATAATATGAGTTTTCTAACCCAGGAACAAACAAAACCCATGGTATGCAACAAAGTCCTACAAAGTAATTCCCCTACAAGATTCACAGTATATTATCATAACCCAACAGAAAACTCAGTTAAAATCGGTGTCCTAAAGGGCGAAATAACTTTGTCATCTCCCAGTTCAAAATGCACCTGTTACCCCATAGACAGTGATCTTATAACCACATTTGATTTTGTTTCAGCATGTTGTAAGAGAGATGAACTCATGGAAATGCAGCCTTTAACTACTATGCCTCATACTGTATAAATACAAGAAGGAAACTTCTAATAACAGCCGCTAAGTGACAACCAGAGCGAACTCAGAAGTAATGAGACGAGGGGAAGTTGACAGAGTTAGTGTGAACAGTTTAACTTTACGCAGGTCTACAAGGGTGAAAAGGCCCACACAGTGTAAATTCTGCTTAGACTGTCGCCACTAACCAGGATTTTGGAGTGTGTACGGAGAATCAGCTCGATAGAATGAGAAGTTTAGAGATTTCAAACCTTTTTTTTTTTTCATTTAAAAACCTTTTTTTTTTAAAGTAGAACTTCATTAGGATTTTTTTTTCTATACAAACTATTTCTTGTTAAACCCCGAGTTTCAAAGACCAGTGAGAATAATGTATACCATTGTGAATTAATTATTTAGTATAAATCTGAATTTTTGGTTATTATCGGGAGTAATAGATGAAGGAAGGTGTAGGAAATCACAACTTAGAGGGGGGCTATGTCTAAAATAACAAACCTAATAGGCATCCTATGGCTTGTGTTGGGTAATTCAGAAACCCTATAATCCCTGGCCTTCAGGTAGTAGCTTTGAAATAGGTTTCTAATGAGGACATGAAAGATCAATCTTTCAGAGTAAAGTTGTGAAGTATAGGGACCCTAAGCCAGGGGTAGAAGTTAAGTAGGCCCAGACCGTAGTCGATCCTCGGAAAGCACTTGAGAATGTTAGTGTTGGGTAGTGAATCGTAAACCCTATAAATCCATCTTTCAATAGAGTGTTGAGGTAGGACTACTGCAAAGGGGGCAGACGCACGAGGAAGTAAGAAGAAAGTGACTTCACCCACGGTGGCTAGGGGAGTGACTCAATCCGCTTTTATGAGGTGTCACGTTTAATGGTCCTTTATTCGCCATTATAATTTGTGTATGTCTTTATAGAATTGTCGTGAAAAATCGCTTAGTGTCAAGGCAAGGGCAGTTTTTGAAGTTACACTGATTTTTTTTTTAGGTAGGTTAGCTTCCAGATTATTTAGAATTGTTAACAATTATTGTTAACAATCATTTATCGAGTATAAAGTATTAGTATATATAGAGCTTGTACAGAGGCATTTCTTTTGAGTAACATAGGGCTTTAGTTCCCAATTTGTTTTAGTTTTATTATTTTATTTGATTTCACATTGTGTCCTGAAATATGTTATTATTTGTTAGGATCTATTGATATTGATAAACGAGTATTTTGGCCTTTGTAGCAGCTTTTAACTTTAGTTTGAGTGCATTCCGCGAATGATAGGGGGGAGGGTGTATGAAAGAATTGGAATAATGAATGTGTAGAAGGTTAAAAAACTATTATACTGTGAGCCCAAAATACATTAGATTAGGATTAAGGACTTTAATAGGATCGATTTTTATTTCGAATTTTGTTAGGACCGAGAAGCCTCAAACAGGACAACTACAACTCTATCTAGTTAGAAAATATTCGCTCCCTTTTGTTAGGTCCCTCGTTAGGGGGTATAATTCTCCTTTGATTTTCTTTTATCTTAGTTTAGCTTGAATTCTAAGGATTGTGGATAAATGATCCCTATCCCGACCCTCAGACTTGGAGATAGTGGAAGGCAAGGATCAAGCCGAATTTCCCACTCAACTCCTCCTCGCAAGAGGAAACGAAGAGGTATAGATTGAATTTTATGCAGGATGGGGGATTTGTTTTAGCCATGCCGTATAGCCTGGGGTATAACGGCGCGACCTTGGGTGACCGATCTGACACCGTAGTTTCGACGCTTTTAGCGTGGCTGGAGCGAGGGTGTTGCAGACGGGAGGTCCTGTAAGATTGGCAAGTAGGCAGAGATTGCCCAGTTATTCTAGACGAAGTGTTTCCGTCTATTGAATTTTTTTTGGTACCAGTTTGATCCCCCATAGCTAGCGGAAGTTTCTTCTAATAAAGGATTCGCCCTGCCATACGTTTTGTTGGAATGAATTCGAGCATAAGACCGATTCGAGAGACAGAATAAGTAATTATTAGGACCTTCAACGAGTTTAGACTCGTTCCATGTTAGGATAAGATTTTAAAGTATTAGTTAACTATAAGGACCGCGAACGAGACGCCAGAACGAGCCAATGAAGTGTTGTATTGAGGACAGTAGGATTAAGAGCAGTTATACAGGGAGTAGAATTCTGAAGGAATTTGTAAAAGAACCAAAATTTCAGATTGATAAAATTCAAATTTATAAGATGTAGATTTATAGGGTTCAGGTCAATGAATAGGGAGTATATTGGTAGATGAAAGTAATATGAATTTCTTGGAAGGGGGAGGTAGCTGAACTGTACACACCCCAGAGACAAGGTAAACGGAGTCACAAACAAAATGGGAGAAGTTGATTAGTTTCTCTGTCAAACAGAGAGCTTTCTTCATACGGTTGTCACCCTAGATTTAAATGGACTGTGTAGTTTAATAGAGGTCTGGGCTATGTTCCATTTGACCAAGATTCTAAATGACGTACCCATCTGGGTTGAGAGTATTGTAACAGAGGAATCTAACACATAAGAGAAAACACACCCTCCAGTAGGATCGGGATAGATGAATATTACCCAGTGACCAACTCGTGATTCCAGACTGAATAAGATTGAAAACTTAACTGAGATACTAAACCTTGAACCTTCAGCGCACAAATATATATAATGTGTTTTCATTTTCTTATTGAATATGTTATTATTTTATATCATATATATTATATTATAATCATATGCTATTCATTTCAACAATTTTATTTCCTTTGATATTCATGATATTAGTAATATTTACCTGCCATGTTGCGATTTTTTTTTTAACATGTTGTCATGGCTTATTCTTCCCTCAAAGCATGATCTATTTTATCCTTATTGTCTTTTATCCGCCTTACTTGTATATGTATATATATTTTGTCATCATATATAATTTTGTAGTAGTTTTCTTTATCATCTATCATGGGATGATTTTTATCATATTTAATCACTATCTGCATGATACGTGTTTTCTTCAATATATATATTATACCCATCATATAACATGGAAGGATTCATTTTATCATTACATATTTCGTGCCTTATTTAATAATTACTTTCACAATTTGTTTTCTGTAATTTTTTATTTAGCAAAAGTCATCATGTCATAGGCTAATCATTATATACCAAGATATTTCTTTCAGCTAACTATAATTATCCTTTCCTTTGATTGTATATGTATAACTATACCACACGAATGTCTTGATTGGTACTTAAATAAAGATGCTGGCATGTTTTAGGAGTTGGACTAGTCAGTTATTTCTAAACAACTTCTTGGCGCCCAAATTTTTTTTATATAATATGTAATAGGGAAATGTTCTAACTGTATTGTTAGCAGAAAGAAGGTAGCAATGAAACCAGCACACCAGAGGCAAGGATGGGGTTGAGAGGACCTACCACAAGGAAGGCCTACTCCTCAAGACCAAAGAAGAAAGTGGAAGGGTGGTATATATACCCATGAATGGTAAGACAGATGACCTTGCTTACTTCCATACATATGATATGACTGTCCCCCATAACCTATGTTGATAACAGTGTGCTGACAGAATAATAACACATAAAAACCCCTTTGCCAGGATGCACAATGCCCACTAATGTTCGGAATAATAAACATCTAGAATAGCATACCATCATTTTGATTAGCCTTATCTTCCCTATAGGTTTCGGTACACCTGGCTTCACCTAGTAATGGAAAATGCATTTTGCTAGAAATGGGCCTGCTTTCATAGTAACTGATGAAAGGCAGATGAATAATGAATAGCACAAACGCATTTGTCCATTACTTGGCAGGGGGAGGATTGTTGGGGCACGTTTTTGTAACCATACCCCAACAGAAGGCGTATGTATAATCAAATCAAATGGATACATGGCTTCCCTCCCACATAGACTTACAGACCACCTTTTGCCCAGAAACCTAGACAATTGATGACACCGGACTTCCATGCCGAAAGCTGATGCCTGGTGAAGAAGACACCAGTGACATCCAGGGACATCCGCGCTGGAAGCTGTTGTTCCATATGTACATATATTCCCCTCACCAAAAATTTAGGTAAAGGTGACCAGAAAAAAAAAAAAAATGGAGAAGGAAGATTTCTAAAAGACTAAGCCTTATAAATATCCTTCCCGAAAAAAGGAAGCATCACATTACAGTCCAGGTAAAAGGGGCCTGGGTCGATTTTTAGCCAAGACGAGGGGCGATATATATACCGTCCCGAGAAAAGGGAGGATAGTATTTCAATCCATGTGGAGGGGGGGCCAGGGGTCTGAAATTTTACACTAGTGCCGTGGCTGTTTCTCTCTTTAGATTTTTTTTGTTTTGGTAATACTATATGTTCTATTTTGATGGGAGAGGCCTGGGGCGTCTATGAAATTGTATACTGGAGCCGTTGGCCATTTTGATTGGTGTTTCTTTCGGCGAATGAAAATGCCAGCCAATAGAAACTTTGGCGCGGCAGCGAATGAAAACGGAGAGAGACATGAATAAAAGAGGGTTTCTTTGCCAAAAGGCAGATTCAATCTGAGTCGCTCAGTGAGAGGACAGCCTTCAGACGGGAGACCAGACCTTTGCCGGCACTTTCGAGAAAAGGTAAGCCATTTGTCATTATGACTTAGCGCCCCCCCCTTTTTTGTGTAGTAACCAACCTAGATTTCGCATGGGCCCTAAAGGGCTATAAAGTAACTTCAGGTCACCTCTATCTAAATTTTACTATGTAAATAGCATATCTCGTCAGTATAGACATGTTCCCAAATTTTAATTTATTTAAATAAATATCTAGAGAAATTTTCTTGTTTCCTCTCATACATATTTCATTCCTTTTGCTTTATGTGATATATTGACACAGCGACAGTTGCAAATTACGACTTTATTAGGGCTACATTGAGGGTATCTATCTGTCAGGTTTTAGTAATGTTTGTACTTTTATGTGTTTCAGTGCGTTATTCCATCATATTTACCATTATACCATATTTTCTGATTCCTCGGGCTATTGTTACGCTGTTAGGAGGGTACGGCATGATGCAAACAGATTTGTATGTTTGACTATTGTTTGTGTTATTTGGGCTATAAAAATGCCTTAATATGAATCTATTTACAGTTGATCTGTAGAAATTATAGAGATCTGTTGCTATAATTTTCCTCTATGAAATAGCTCCCAGCGTCTTCAGTGGGTTGCTAAACCTCCAGAAGGAGTCTTTTATAGATTGCCCAATTTAATAACGATTTCATGGGTTGTCTGATGAAATTGTATACTAGTGTCGTGGTTGTTTCCATCTTTAGACCTTTGTTCTGACAATATTATATGCTCGATCCCTGCTTTAACTCAAACTCTTAATCAACTACAGAGTTTCCCCCCTTTTTTTTTTTTTTCTTTATTTATCCTGTTTGCACAAATTGCATTACATGTGATGATGTAAAGACATATGTCGATAGTGCATCATTGACAGCTGTGCTTCTATTATACAACATTAAGGTCTTGCTGCGGGTTATATACATGGGGTTGTTGGCCTAAATTGCTATATATATATATACTTAAGTAAGGAAACTTTAATAAGTCACATCGTGTATCCTCCCTTTTCATCTATCCAAACCGGGAACGCAACAATGTTATTGTAATGAGGTTTAGCAGTATGTTAAGTAGCTTTGCACATAATCACAAAAACCATATTTTTACAGTTTGAAATTAGTCTTTTGTCTGATGATGATAACAACGCTGTTACTGAAACATCACACACTATTAATTTATTTGGTCTTATTACCTTGTAGTTCTAATCAATAATACAAAATGTGTCTTGATAAGGCACAATTTGGATTATTCTATATACAGTTACGAGCGTCATTCTTCATCAGTCAACTCTGTCACCGTTTGCTCTTGTTTTGGAATGGCGCCCTCCTATTGGTCAGCTACGATCACGCCACCTTTGCCCCCCATCATGCCCCCCCCCCCATTTTTGTAAATATTGTGTTGGAGCGGGTCGCTCCTTAAATAAATGCATATATTAGTTAATAACCAAATGGAATCCTCTCTTTCTTTTTCCCAGTAAGAGACGCTTACGGAAGCCAACAGTACATAGACAGATAAAGCACATAGGCTATAGTTATTAACTAATATATGCATTTATTTAAGGCGCCAATTTATAATTGTAACAAATAGTATTTGAATCAAAACATTCAATCAGGTAAAACACGGGCCGCCCCGGGGTCATTCGGCTAGTAGATTATAAACACAAGGTAATAAGACCAAATAAATAAATAGTGTGTTGTGTTACACACTATTTATTTATTTGGATTTGGTCTTATTACCTTGTGTTTATAATGTGTCTTATCATAGTTTAATAATATCCAACTGGCTTTCTCTTAAACACTCTTGATTCTCCTCTTTCTCTCTTTTTGAAAACTATATTAAGCAGCATACATTATCTAATTGTATATTTGAAAAGAGATATATAGTGTGATAGTTGAGTTTACTGATTGGGGTGTGAGACTTGTAAAATACTTATTCGTTGCTAATATTGTCGCTGGTCATCTATTTTTTTTAAGGAGACAGAGGCAATTTTGTTCACACTTGGTTATCTCATGTGTCTTCAATAAAGGTCACTGTAATATCTTTCAGAGTTATTGTCCTGATATACATGCTAAAAGGTACAACTTCCTTAAGTTTTGTCCATGAGTGTGGAGCACCAAATGTACCATGCTCTCCACAGTCCAAACCAGTCCAGTGTGGTCTCTCTGGTCCTGCAGATGGTGCACTGTGGGAAGCTCTTGGAAAAAGATGTGGTTTTGAATGACAAGTTTTGAGCCTGCAAATATTGATTTCTGCCAGTTGGTCCATCTATTCCACATTATGGAATACCTCCAGAATACCAATACAGTAGAACCTCGGTGTAAAGGACACCTAATTGCAGAGCCAAAGTGTCCTTTAGAGAGAGGTGACTTCTTACCAGAGAGTTGCTAAATTGTAAAAAACTATAATTTTGGCAATGAAAACTGTCCTTTGTAGAGAGGTGTCCTCTAGCATGTGTGTCCTCTCATGGAGGTTCTACTGTAACGGGATGTTGACTCCCATATTTTTGCCTTGATGCTCCTTTTTGTAGGCATTTGAAGGAGTCAAAATCAAGTTCTGAGTTAGGTATTGCTATTGATTTTGCAAGAGCATGGAATATAATCATATATTTAATTAAAATAATCTATCTATATTAATAAAATGCAAATTTCATAAGTGTACATCACTAAAAACTTTCGTTACAATGCATCAATTTCAACCAAATTTTCAACATTTATGTAAAACGAGATGGAGCAGGTTTTGCTTAACATCAAAATATTTTTCCCTAACATTAACATGCGTAACTTCGCTGTTATCGATTAAATACAAAAAAATCAACAGAGTTAATTTTATTTATATATAAATACAAAATTAAATTTCAACAGATTTAATTTTTTTACATACTAGCTAATTAGATAATAAAAAGGCATATATTGGATTTAATAAAATATTTATTTTGCCAATATTTCGGCTGGCTGAACGCCAACCTTTATTGAGGCATTACATTTTTGTATACACAAACTCAGCGCCGCATAGTGTTATAATATCACAGTTGAAATCAATTAAAATACAGAGTAGGTGGGAAAAATTTGTGAATGAAAAAATTATTATAAAAATTGCAATCAAATATGTAAAATATATAAAAATATTAAAGGAAAAAAAATGAGTTCTATCTTTATATTTAAAAAAAAATTGTAATAAGTACATAAAAATAATTCAATAAGAGATAAATGTAAAAATATATGTATCTATTAAAACATTTGAAATTAAATATAAAATGATTTAAACAATAAACTGTAAGAACTTTTTTAAAACGTTTAACAAAAAAATGTGGGTATTTAAAAAATTCATTTCAAAATTTAAGGAGATCGATTTATATGTAAGTAAAAAAGAAATTATAAAAATGCATTGAAATGGAAGTTAAAACAATTTAGGATTCAATTTCAATGCATTTTTATAATTTCTTTTTTACTTACATATAAATCGATCTCCTTAAATTTTTGAAATGAATTTTTTAAATACCCACATTTTTTTGTTAAACGTTTTAAAAAAGTTCTTACAGTTTATTGTTTAAATCATTTTATATTTAATTTCAAATGTTTTAATAGATAAATATATTTTTACATTTATCTCTTATTGAATTATTATTGAATTATTTTTATGTACTTATTACAATTTTTTTTAAATATAAAGATAGAACTCATTTTTTTTCCTTTAATATTTTTATATATTTTACATATTTGATTGCAATTTTTATAATAATTTTTTCATTCACAAATTTTTCCCACCTACTCTGTATTTTAATTGATTTCAACTGTGATATTATAACACTATGCGGCGCTGAGTTTGTGTATACAAAAATGTAATGCCTCGATAAAGGTTGGCGTTCAGCCAGCCGAAATATTGGCAAAATAAATATTTTATTAAATCCAATATATGCCTTTTTATTATCTAATGAATTAAATATGGATTGCTCTATTTTCAATACTAGCTAATAATCTCAATCTAAAAAAATATTCAAAACAAGCAATTTCAAGATAACACCATATGTAAAACAGTCGGCCAAGAAAACAAATAACGTGTAATATATATATAATATAATATATATAATAAAATCTTAAATATTATTTATCAAAAGTAAGATTATCTCAGGATGACACGGCAATTTATTTGAGACAAGAATAATGATACAATTCCAAGGCGAAGATACTATTCCTTTAACTTCCAATTACCGAGGGAACCAATTAATATTGATTTTATTCAACTTATCGAGTATTTTTCAAGGGACCGGAAAAAAATGTTCACTAGATAAAACGATGATTTTGTAATGTAGAAAATTAGGAAAGACAAAATTCAGGATGACACGGCACACAGGGACCGGGAAAAATGCTCACTTTATCGAGAGATTCAAATTTACAAGTTTCAAATTATCAAAATATATCTTCTTTTTTAAATAAGTTTATACAGAATTGTTTTAACAAATGTTCGTTAGACAAACCTTTACTCGGGTAAAAACCCGGGCGAAGCCGGGCACATCCGCTAGTATATATATAAATGAATGTATGTGTGTGTGTGTGTCCTTTATGCCTGACCAAACCACTCATTGGAACGCCATGAAACTTAGAGAAGTTATTTAGTATAGTACTGGGAAGGTTTCTAGCAAATAAAATTTTTGAAATAATTTCTCGCCTAAAAATAATCAAGATAAATATTCTAATTTATCTGTTATAATTCAACAATCTGCTCTAAATATTATCATGATGATACGATGATTTTGTAATGTAGAAAATTAGGAAAGACAAAATTCAGGATGACACGGCAATTTATTTGAGACAAGAATAATGATACAATTCCAAGGCAAGATACTATTCCTTTAACTTCCAATTACCGAGGGAACCAATTAATATTGATTTTATTCAACTCATCGAGTATTTTTCAAGGGACCGGGAAAAAATGTTCACTAGATAAAACGATGATTTTGTAATGTAGAAAATTAGGAAAGACAAAATTCAGGATGACACGGCACACAGGGACCGGGAAAAAATGTTCACTTTATCGAGAGATTCAAATTTACGAGTCTTAAATTATCAAAATATATCTATTATTATTTTTTAAATAAGTTTATAGAGAATTGTTTTAACAAATGTTCGTTAGACAAACCATTACTCGGGTAAAACCCGGGCGAAGCCGGGTACATCCGCTAGTATTTTATAAAATACTGTTGTAATATATTTTAATTATAATATTGATAAAGCTCAACTCTGAAATTAAGCCAAAAAATAACATAATGAATTTAACAGGTGAAGGTATCCCAAATGAAGTCCTAGACTTGCTTAGCAAAGGTTATAAATATGCATTAAGGGGTAATCTGAAACAAAAAGAAAAATTGGATATTATTTCAAAAACAGAAGAAATATGCAAATTTCTTAACCCTAATGAGGCAGCAAATATAAGATTTGAAGTTACTAATACATTAAAACAAAATTATAAATCGAATAGTATTGATAGAAAATTGACCTCCAAACTTAAAGGCTTACAAACAAAATATGTAATAACAAAATATGACAAAGGAAATGGAATTGTTTTAATGAAAAAAGAAGACTATAAACAAAAAATGCTTTCTTTATTGAATAACAATGGGACCTATTCTCCTATACAAAATGATCCAACAAAAAACTTCAAAAATAAATTGAACACCATACTTAAAAACTGGAGAAAAAACAAATATATTAATTATAGGCTTTTAACCAAGTTGAAAAATTATGATGCACATGTTCCCAATATATATGGTGCTCCAAAAGTCCACAAGCCTAACTGTCCATTACGCCCAATAGTAAATAATAGACCTTCACCAACATATGCCTTGTCAAAATGGTTAGCACAACAATTAAAAATCTATCAATTTTTTAATGATAATGAAATTGTTAACTCCTATGAATTCAAAGAAGATATTATTGACATGAAGCTAAATGGAAATCAAAGAATTATATCTTTAGATGTTGAATCCATGTTTACATCAATCCCTATACCCACAATTATGGATGCATTAAACCATGTGATTGAAGAATCAAAAATAAATAATTTGCCAAAATCGGAATTTTTAATTGGAATAGAATTATGTTTGAAAACAACATACTTTATTTATGATGACCAAATATATCTCCAAATGAAAGGTGCAACAATGGGTAGTCCAATATCACCAAACGCAGCTTGTATTACTATAGGACAATTAGAAATAAAAGCTCTAAATTCACTTAAAAATGATGTTTATTATTTTAAAAGATATGTGGATGACTCCATTTTATTTATTAATCAGGGAAGTGAACAAAAAATTTGGATACTTTCAACAATTTATTACCTGATATCAATTACTCTATGGAAGTAGATAACAACAAATCAATTAATTTCCTGGACATGAACTTATCGTACAGTAATAACAATATTACAACCTCTATATACAAAAAACCAACACATACAGGAACTTATTGGAACTTCAGCTCACAGCACCACTTCAGCCAAAAAGTAGGATTAGTAAAAGCTCTTATATATAGAGCTTTTACTCTCATTAATGATACAACTAAAAGAAATATAGAAATTAACAACCTCAAAAAAGAACTAATCAATGAAGATTTTCCCATCAAATTGATAAATAGAATAATAGAAGACATGAACCAAAAATATGAGAATAATACTTTAATGCAAAATCTAAAGTGCAAAAACAAAGAAGCCAAATTTATCTCATTGCCATTTATAAACCAAAAGGTTGCAAGAAATTTTACTAATATATTCAAAAAGTATGGAAAAATAAACATTGCATGGAAACCATGTGACCCTATCTCACAATACCTAAACCAGCACAAGAACACCCAATTAACAGAAAGAGCAGGTTTGATCTATGAAGTTAAGTGTGAGAAGTGTGATCAAAGATATGTGGGACAGACATCCAGAACATTAAAAGAAAGGATGGAAAACCATAAATATGCTCTGAAGTGGGATAGAATTCAAAATTCTGCTCTTGTAGAACACAGAAGGGACACAGGACACAATAAATTCAATTTAGAAAACCCAAAAACACTGGACTATGAAAAAAATTATTACAAAAGACAATTCAAAGAAGCCTTTTTCATCCAAAAGACATGTGCTTCAATTAATAGAATGGAAGAAAGGGGAAATATAAATGATATTTACAGATATGCCTTTAATTATATTTAGAAAAAAAAAAAAATCCACTTTTAATTCTAAGAAGAATATTTCAAGTTGACTTAAAAACTATTTTCCTTATCTGTTATCTTGTTTAAACACTTGATAACAGGACTATATAAGAACCTGCTGTAACATGTTTTCTCATTGTTGGGCTAGAAGACCCATTTTTGTGGCCAATTAGCCCGGATTCTCAACAACTACAATGTTTTCTCATTTATTCTTTTGTCTGATGATGGTGACAATGTTGTTGCCGAAACGTCACACACTAATAAATTATTTGGATTAGGTCTTGTTTTCTTTTATTATAATCTATAATCCAAATTGTGCTTTATCATTTTTTGATAGACTTCAATGGACCTAAGAAGTTATTCTTCCTGTGAGCTGAAGAAAATGAATTCCAAAGTGAATACCAATGTTGATGCTAAGCCATCACTTGAAGATTCTATTTTAAAGAATTCAGGATCTGAAGCTCTCCTCCACTTCAAGAAGTTGAGAAAACACAGCATTAAAAGGGTGAGTTCTTTTTCTCACATCTATTTTCTTAAATTCTGTAAAATGCATCAAGTAATTCCTAATGCATTTCTCATTACAAACAGATGGAATTTTCCAAAATCTGATTCAAAATTGAAAAGATTATCACTTGATCTTATAAATGGAGAGATTAGATTTCATTGGAAAAATATTCATTTCAATACTAAGGCTATAAATACCAATCTCAAAGTGCTAGCAGACAGTATGAATAGTGACTTTTTTGAAAAAATAAAAAATATTATTGAAATAAAAACAAACTACATTGCTAAACGAATTTAAAAAGGCATTTAAAAAAAATAGAAGGTATTTTAAAGAGGTATGACATGCTAAAATTATTATGCCAATATAAAGAAATTGATTTTATTAATGAAAAACTCTTCCCTGAAAAGAAAAATGAAGTACTCAACTCTGAAATTAAGCCAAAAAATAACATAATGAATTTAACAGGTGAAGGTATCCCAAATGAAGTCCTAGACTTGCTTAGCAAAGGTTATAAATATGCATTAGGGGGTAATCTGAAACAAAAAGAAAAATTGGATATTATTTCAAAAACAGAAGAAATATGCAAATTTCTTAACCCTAATGAGGCAGCAAATATAAGATTTGAAGTTACTAATACATTAAAACAAAATTATAAATCGAATAGTATTGATAGAAAATTGACCTCCAAACTTAAAGGCTTACAAACAAAATATGTAATAGCAAAATATGACAAAGGAAATGGAATTGTTTTAATGAAAAAGAAGACTATAAACAAAAAATGCTTTCTTTATTGAATAACAATGGGACCTATTCTCCTATACAAAATGATCCAACAAAAAAATTTCAAAAATAAATTGAACACCATACTTAAAAACTGGAGAAAATACAAATATATTAATTATAGGCTTTTAACCAAGTTGAAAAATTATGATGCACATGTTCCCAATATATATGGTGCTCCAAAAGTCCACAAGCCTAACTGTCCATTACGCCCAATAGTAAATAATAGACCTTCACCAACATATGCCTTGTCAAAATGGTTAGCACAACAATTAAAAATCTATCAATTTTTTAATGATAATGAAATTGTTAACTCCTATGAATTCAAAGAAGATATTATTGACATGAAGCTAAATGGAAATCAAAGAATTATATCTTTAGATGTTGAATCCATGTTTACATCAATCCCTATACCCACAATTATGGATGCATTAAACCATGTGATTAAAGAATCAAAAATAAATAATTTGCCAAAATCGGAATTTTTAATTGGAATAGAATTATGTTTGAAAACAACATACTTTATTTATGATGACCAAATATATCTCCAAATGAAAGGTGCAACAATGGGTAGTCCAATATCACCAAACGCAGCTTGTATTACTATAGGACAATTAGAAATAAAAGCTCTAAATTCACTTAAAAATGATGTTTATTATTTTAAAAGATATGTGGATGATTCCATTTTATTTATTAATCAGGGAAGTGAACAAAAAATTTTGGATACTTTCAACAATTTATTACCTGATATCAATTACTCTATGGAAGTATATAACAACAAATCAATTAATTTCCTGGACATGAACTTATCATACAGTAATAACAATATTACAACCTCTATATACAAAAAACCAACACATACAGGAACTTATTGGAACTTCAGCTCACAGCACCACTTCAGCCAAAAAGTAGGATTAGTAAAAGCTCTTATATATAGAGCTTTTACTCTCATTAATGATACAACTAAAAGAAATATAGAAATTAAAAACATCAAAAAAGAACTAATCAATGAAGATTTTCCCATCAAATTGATAAATAGAATAATAGAAGACATGAACCAAAAATATGAGAATAATACTTTAATGCAAAATCTAAAGTGCAAAAACAAAGAAGCCAAATTTATCTCATTGCCATTTATAAACCAAAAGTTTGCAAGAAATTTTACTAATATATTCAAAAAGTATGGAAAAATAAACATTGCATGGAAACCATGTGACCCTATCTCACAATACCTAAACCAGCACAAGAACACCCAATTAACAGAAAGAGCAGGTTTGATCTATGAAGTTAAGTGTGAGAAGTGTGATCAAAGATATGTGGGACAGACATCCTGAACATTAAAAGAAAGGATGGAAAACCATAAATATGCTCTGAAGTGGGATAGAATTCAAAATTCTGCTCTTGTAGAACACAGAAGGGACACAGGACACAATAAATTCAATTTAGAAAACCCAAAAACACTGGACTATGAAAAAAATTATTACAAAAGACAATTCAAAGAAGCCTTTTTCATCCAAAAGACATGTGCTTCAATTAATAGAATGGAAGAAAGGGGAAATATAAATGATATTTACAGATATGCCTTTAATTATATTTAGAAAAAAAAAAATCCACTTTTAATTCTAAGAAGAATATTTCAAGTTGACTTAAAAACTATTTTCCTTATCTGTTATCTTGTTTAAACACTTGATAACAGGACTATATAAGAACCTGCTGTAACATGTTTTCTCATTTATTCTTTTGTCTGATGATGGTGACAATGTTGTTGCCGAAACGTCACACACTAATAAATTATTTGGATTAGGTCTTGTTTTCTTTTATTATAATTATAATATTATAAATTTAATACCATATTGCAATTTTTTTTTTTTTTTTTTCAAAATGCTTCGTGATTACCTTTGAGTGATGGATAAAATTTCATTAATACATTTGTGATTCGAGGGAAAAATTACTAATATTATTTTATTTTAGTGAATATAAATTCAATGGTGAAAAAGGGGGAATGAATTTTAAAATAAGAGAAAAATCTAAAGAAAAGGCTCTAAGACAACTTATTGTTTACAATGGTGATTAGTGGCCACTAAAGTTAGGCCTAAAACCTCCATTAAATTATTGCAAGAGTCAAATTAACATGGTTAAACTTAAAATATTTTTTCCAAGAATTCTGAAAAGCCAAATAGCTTGATACAATATTAGAGCAGTTTGGTCTTCTTTCCTATCTCTACCCAATCATATTAGGGTATCAAGCTTGTAGAACTTGAGACTTTTGATGGTGTCAGCTGATGATGAGTAGAGACCATCAATGAAGATTCCATAATGAGATTGGGTGAAGTAGAATGCATCTGCTTTTCTTATTAAAATTGGAAGCACTACTCAGTAGCAGGCCGACTTAGCTCCAATATGAAATGGCCGCCTCTGACAAGAGGAACAGACACCATGTATGTGCAGCTGCTCCTAACATGGAATACAGACTCATCTTGTATCCCTGATTCAGGAGTCCTTACAGGGTAATATTAGCCAGGCTAGCTGAACCCAGGTTTTTTAGCGAGCTTGTTACTGCTTCCCCTCCTTCTTTTACATCTGGGCATGAGACCGGCAAAGGAGGAGTTAACTAGCAAAACTGCAGGGAGGGTTCTTACTGATGAGTCAGGTCCTCCCACTACTTTTATCATTGCAGTAAGGCCAGTAGAAAATATTGTTTTAAGAAATATGTGCATCATGAATACAGCATAACCTTATTAATTTGGCCAACACATGTCTCGACCTACAGCCTATCAAATAACCAACATCAAGTTGACTAATTCAACACCATTGAAAATTCAACCATTTTTTAAATATCAACATTATAAACACAAGGTAATAAGACCAAATAAATAGTGTGTGACATTTCGGTAACAACATTGCTTATTTATTTGGATTTGGTCTTTTTACATTGTGTTTCTAATCTATAATCCAAATTGTACCTTATCATTCAATAACATTAGATAATTATTGTTTAAATACAATTTCATTGCTATGATAGAGCACAATTTGTATTGAAGATTATAACCACAAGGTGATATGACCAAATCCAAATAAATAATGTGCGACATTTCTGTAATAGAGTTGTTACCATCATCAGACAAAAGTACTGAATGATAAAATAAATCACAGCATGTTTCAAATAGTAATTATTCTTAGAGATCAATCTTATCTCTCTCTCTCTCTCGAGGTGCGAGGATACACGGGCGCGCGCTCCTGCCCCAACTCTAGAGGCCTGGAAATTCTAACCGCCTCCGAAGAGATTAGAATTTTTGAATTATTATGGGGGATTCCCCACCCCTCCAAGCTCAAATGACCTTGGCTGAAAGCCATCCGTCATCAACATCTGCTGATGCCATCAGCACCCCTCAGACCCCAGTGGTTACTGTGGGGCACACCAAAGAACCAGAGCCTGGTACAGGCAAGCCTTCGACGAGCTGGGCTGACCTCGTCGAACAAGGCAAACAACTCCCGATGGAGGGGCAAGATGATGGCTTCATCCTCGTCAGCCACGAGCGAAAGAGACCATCTGAAACGGCGGCAGAAGGTCAGAGCAAAATAGGCTGCGTCCAATCTGCAGCCACCAGGCCAACTGCTGTCCCCTCTGCGAACAAGCCCCGAGTGCAGAGGTGCACCAAAACTCTGCAGAAACAGGCGGAGTTCAGAGCCAAGTCGGCGGCCGGTCAGGTGACCAATGTGTCTACCTGGAATTCTCCCCAGAATTCAGCCAGGCGCAGTACTTCTTGGCGCTGGAGGCGAAGCTGGGAAAAGGCTGCGTTTACCAGATGAGCAAGATGGAGGGGCACATCATAGTCGCTCTCTCCAGCGTGAAGCTCGCCGAGAGGCTCATCGAGGAGGGCCTGGACATTGAAAGTGCCAATCTTCGAGCCTTTCCCTTGAGGAAGAAGGCTGAGCGTATCGCCTTGGGCAACGTAGTTTTTTATAACGGACGCTGACCTGATCGCGGCGCTCAGGCCCTACGGCCGTGTAACTTCCATCGTCCAGCAGATGATGGAGCTGGAGAATTCCTGCTGGGCTGATACTCGTCGGGAAGCCTTCATTACTCTGCACGACGGAGTTAGGCTCTCCCAGATTCCTGCCCGGCTGGAAATCAAGGCCAAGGGAATGATCTCGTCAGTCTACGTGAGCTACGGGATCCGCTGTTCCCTCTGCCACAGGCAAGGACACAAGCGGGCCAACTGTCCACAAAAGTCTGGCATGACGGAAGACAAGCTGCTTTTTCCTGAGCGGACGCCTGTTACGCGCCCAATTGCCTGGAGCAAGCCGCTTTACTCTTCCTCCCAAGCCTCACCAGCAGCTGCGCCAACATCAGCAGCTGAAATCCCTCCTCCCCCCACCGCCACAGCCGTCGCAATCCCTCCACCCAGCGACGAAGATGAGCGGACTAACGTGGATTCCAGCCCACCATATAACACCCAGGAGCTTCCTCTATCCCAGGATAAGCGAAATTTGGCCCAGAAACAAATGGACGCTCTTATGAAGAACGCCAAAGCTTCTGAGGCCATCGCCAGCGTCCAGAAGGTGGGCTTTGAGAGAGAACAACTCCAAGCCATTACTAATAATGGCCTCATGGACAAGCTTCTGGCCAACTCCAACATCCAGCAGAGAAAGGCCATCGACACCATGGCCACGGCGCTTATGGCTTTGACAGGGGGCACTAGCAACACCCTGTATAAAAAGCTATCTCACGCCAGAAACTCTGCTCGACACCCTAAATGAACTTCCGAGTTGCAACCCTGAACACGCGGGGCATCGCCGCTCTTCGCCGGAGAATTCAGCTCTGCTGTTTTCTCAAGGAGCATGAGATCGACATCTGCTTTCTGCAGGAGACGAACGTCATGTACCTGGACGACGTAGGAGACCTCTGCCAAGGCTACAGCGCCGTTGTTGCTCCCGCAACGACCACCGTGGGATCAGGCCTCGCCTGCGTCTTCGCGGCCGGCGTCGTTGTTCATCGGCAGCAGATCCTATGGCCTGGCAAGATGGCTGTCATCGACCTCACCGTCCGGGGAATTTCCGTGACGTGTGTCAACGCCCACGTCTCATGCTCCTGAAGAGCGCTGCCGCCAGCTCCAGATCATCGCAGCTTTGGCGCGTGAAGAAGGTGCGTGGATCCTCGGTGACCTGAACATCTCCGAGGAATCGGCGAAGGACCTGGCATCAGGTTCAGCAGAATCCCTCGCGGAGCTCCTGGACCAAGCCGACCTCGTCGACGTCGCCACCTTCTTCGATGCTGCACTGGAGCACACCAGGGTTGCCACCATCGGAAGCCGGGTCGACGCGCGTCGTCTGGACAGAATCCTACTTCCATTAGGCTTCTGCGACCGCGTCACCCAATACCAAACTGTTGACTATGCCTACTCGGACCACCGTGCCGTCCTGATCCAAGTAGGAGACCCAGCTCCTACAAGACTTCCCTGCATCGGAAAGCTGCTACGGTCAGACCTCTTTGTCGATCGAATGGAAACGTTCATCGATGAAATATCGGTAGACCTAGCAAATCTTTCACCTCCGTTGTTATGGGAAAAATGGACCAGGATCAAGGCAAATCTGGTCGCGGAGATACGGTCACTCGCGCCTGCCGTCGCCGAGTCCGGCGGTGGATACATCGAGAGAGCAAGCCTCTTCCTGAGGCGGAGACTGGAGGACGACACTGCCCGCTCCGACTATCCTTCCTTGTCGGACCTCGGGCGTTCCCTCCGAGCCAGACGCCGCTCTCCCTCCACCTTCACCGACGACGACGGCAACGCCATCTCCGGGGGTCAGCTTAGGCGTTTCCTTCTGGAGCGCCTAAGCAGTCGCTTCGCTCAGGCTCCAAGCTCGGAAGAAGCCATCGCCGACTTCCTAGCTGAAGTGACTCCACTGGAGTTCGACGAGTGGGACCAGCTCTTTCTCGCCGACATCTCCCGTGACCAGATAGCGGCAGCCATCCATCGCCTGCCAAATGGCCGTGCATCGGGATGGGACGGACTCCCCTGCGAGTTTGTCAAAGCCTTTGAAGATTTCTTCGCCGAAGTTCTTTGGCAAGTCTTCGAGGCTTCTCGACTCCGCGGGGCCTTACCTCCATCCTCAAGGCGCAGCAAGGTGATCTTGCTGCCGAAAGTGCACGGTGGTCCGGGTCTACAGGCATTCCGGCCAATCAGCCTGCCAACGACCGACTACAGGGTCCTCAGCGGCGTGCTCATGGCTCATCTGCGACGTCATCTGCCAGACCTGGTGCCCCAATGTCAGACCTACGCCGTTCCAGGACGGTCATCTTCCTGGAATATCGCGCGAGTGTCTGACGAAGCCGCCGGGGCATCCAGACATGACACGCCGCTGGCTGTCATCTCTTTGGACCTGAAGTCGGCCTTCGACACCCTGAGCAGGAGCTACCTGTTCGCCCTGCTGGAGAAGCTGGGCCTACCATCTACCTTCCTAGGGTGGATTGCTGTCCTCTACGGGGAAGCAGACGCCTCCATCCGGGTCGGAGATGTCTACACCAAGGCCTTCCCGCTTCTCAACGGGGTGAGGCAGGGCTGCCGTTTCAGCGCCGCGCTCTTCAGCATCGGAGTTGGACCTTTGCTACGCCGCCTCGAGAGGATCTTGGGCCGCGGCAACGTGGTCGCCTATGCGGACGACATCGTACTCTTCATCAGGGACGACGCTCAGTTTGAGCTCGTGCCCCTGATCTTTGAAGAGTTCCGCATGTCCTCCGGGGTGGCTATCAACTTCAAGAAGAGCTGCGGGCTCTGGTGCGGTTCCTGGAAGCATCGGACGGATTCTCCTCTGGGAATCTCCTGGACGTCCGAGTCGCTGACCGTCCTAGGCTGCACCATCACCACCAGGAACACCGTCGCCTCCCAGGCCTCACACCTGATGGGGCTGCTGGAGCGAGCCATCGCGAGGTGGTCGCCCTTCACCCGCGGACTGTCGCTGGTGGGTCGTGCTCGCGCGGCCAACAGCCTGGTCCTGGGTTCCATCCTGCACCACCTCCATGGCTACCTTCCACCTGAAACCACCGTCGGCCGGCTGCAGGCGCGTGTGGGGTACGAGCCGAGTCTCGTGGCTCCCCGGGCGCATTCTGGCTCGTCCAGTCTCCGATGGTGGCGTCGGCCTGCTTGACATCGCGGGCCAGCTTCGGCTCGCCTGCCTGAAGGGGGTCCAGGCCTCTCTTCGCGGCGCCGCCAACGGCTACTCTTGGCTGGTCCGCAGCCGGGCGTGGCTGACACCGCCGGCTCCTGACGTCTGGCACTCGCCTAGGAGGAGGAGACTACTGAGCCTGTGGGAGGCCGCGTCCAGCGTCCTCGAGCTTGACCACCGGATTCTTCATCCCGCCAGCCTGAGGTCCCTGCGTCTTCGAGGTGACAACAGGTTCCTGCGGCCGCCAAACCTGCTGGCTCCCGAGCGCTGGCTACAGGCGACTGTCGGGGACTTCTCCGATGGCGCCCCTGCACTTGCGCGCTCAACGCGGGCCGCGCTCCTAGATGCGCAGCACCTGGGGGCCTTCTGCCAACGTCTCCTGCGGGAAAACGCCAGCTCCAGCTATCATGCGGAGTACGAGGCGGAGACCATCGTCCTGCGGGGATCGGCGACCCCCATCACCCGCCTACCCAGCCAGAGGGCGCGCCGGGCATTGGACTCGGCACGGCTCCAGGCCCATCCTACTGCAGAGCTGGCTGCCCGGTGGCATCCCCTGGGCCGACCTGCGTCGGAACTGCTTCTCGGGTCACGACGCAGATGTCGCCCTACGGCTGGCCCTCCATGCCCTACCACATCCTGACCATCCTGCCTCGAGGCGTGCCAACTGTGCCGCCTGTGGGTCCAGCGACGGGTCGCTGACCCACAGATATTGGAGTTGCCGAGCCGTGCGAACCCTGCTCCGGGAGGTGTTCGCTTCCTGCGACTTGCCCCTGGATCTGCAGGCCTGGCTCTTCGGCGTCGGCCTCCATCCCGAGGCAGTGAAGCTAACAAGTGTGGCGAAGGCTACCATCTACAAGTACCATCTTGGTCTTGAGTTGGGTAATGCCAGCCAACACATCGACCTGCCCACCCTGTGGGAAAGAACTCTCGCAGTCCATTGGTGGCGGAGTCTTTCTCGCGGTGGGCGCCACCAATGAAGACCTTGTATATATTTTATATATATATGTATATTTATCTATTACTTTATATATTTATATCTATTTATTCATGTATTTTTCATTATTTTTATTTATTCTGTATTTAACCTTATATAATCTTATATGGACGTTAAAATAAATCAGGTTCAATCTCAATCTCTCTCTCTCTCTCTCTCTCTCTCTCTGCTATGTTGTTTACACACTTGATAACTATTTAAAACATGCTTCAGTATTGGGCTCCAAAATCATACACTTTGATTGGTAGCCTGTAAAACCATATTCTCTCTCATTCAGTACTTATGTCTGATGATGGTAACAACACTGTTACTGAAACATCTAACACTATTATTTATTTGGACTTGTGTTTATAATTTCACTAGCCGAATGACCCGGGCAACGCCCGTGTTTTACCCGATTGAATGTTTTGTTTCAAATACTATTTGTTACAATTATAAATTGGCGCCTTAAATAATTGCATATGTTAGTTAATAACTATAGCCTATGTGCTTTATCTGTCTATGTACTGTTGGCTTCTGTAGGCGTCTCTTACTGGGAAAAAGAAAGAGAGGATTCCATTTGGTTATTATCTAATATATGCATTTATTTAGGGAGCGACCCGCTCCAACACAATAGTTACAAAGACGAAATAGCGAGTGGGGGGGGGGGGGGGCAAAGGTGGCGTGATCGTAGCCAACCAATAGGAGGGCGCCATTCCAAAAAAAAAAGCAAACGGTGACAGAGGTGAATGATTAAGAGATGAAGAATTAAGAGATGAAGAATTGATGACGCTCGTAACTGTATATAGAATTGCTAAAAATACAATACTTAGGCATTGTGTCCATAGTTAACGCAGGTGCACTATACTTAAAAGTGTTACAATTAGGTGGCACAAAGGCAAGCACTGATGTCCCCCATAAGGTCACACATGAATTTTAGTTTTCTCCTGTACAATTTGGGTGCCATTGATTCAACAGTCTAGACTAAAGGGCAGCTAGTCACCAACATAAACAATGAGGTGTCTTAGAGAATAACCTTCAGTTATTTAAAACAACTCACAGAGGGTGCCTGCCTTTTGAAGATTGATCAGCTAGAATGCACATTGAATAGGGGATTCTAGCCTAAAGGCAAACAATCAAAAGGATTTATTTAGGAGGTTATCATATTTTTTAATTAAATTTTTTTCACATTTTTCTTTATTTCCCAAATTAACTTTATACCCACTGCAATTATCATGTTTAAAAATGTGTGTGTAATTAAAGCAATTTTGTCCCTCACTAAAAGTTGATCATGAAACATTCTAAATAAATAAAATTTGATCAATTATATTATAAATTAATTAAAATACGCTACAAAAGACTATTTTCCTAAATATTATTTTAATGAGTTAATATTTGGATGTTCTATAGAAAAATGTAACAAAACAAGTCGGTGGGCGAGTGGGTAACACCCTCGATTCCCGACAGTCATGAACCGGGATTGAATCCCGCGTTAAAATTTGTTTAATATGTGAATAACCTTCACATATTATTCATTGTTCAATTATCATGAACTAGGTTGCTCTTGCTGAGTGATACCTATTAATGTGATTTGAACCAGATAGAAAAATGTCTACCAGCAGTGAATTGTGTGATGAATTGACATTCACCCTGATTTCTCCCAACACTCACCTTCCTTTCCTTCTTGTAAAAATGTCAAGTTTCCTGCTTTAATGTTTTCCTTGTTGAGACAACAACTGGCTCGACAAGTCTATCAACCACTTGGCCACTTATCTCCACTCAATCCTCAGATTAAGGTGTCAAATCTGTGATAAGAAACAATTGAAGTAGATTTTGTAATTAAATGGCTGGAAGCACTCCTCCTTAGTAGCAGCAGGATGATTTAGCTTCAATATTAAATGGCCACCACATCTAACAGGAGGAACAAATGCTTGGTTGGCAAGGAAACTATGAAAGTTTAAACAAGAAAATAAGACCAAATCCAAATAAATTAATAGTGTGTGACTTTTCAGTAACAACACTGTTATTGAAATGTCACACACTATTAATTTATTTGGATTTGGTCTTATTTTCTTGTATTTATAATCTATAATTCAAATTGTGCTTTATCATTCGTCAATACAAGAAAATAAGCCTTAATCCAAATAATTTAATAGTGTGTGATGTTTCAGTAACAGTATTGTTACCATCATCGGACAACTTTGTCACCATTTGTCAATGTTGAAATGGTACAATTTGGATTTTAGATAGCAACTCCTGAAGTAATTGCTGCCCTTGTGACTACATCAGTAGAGCAAAGTAACAAAGGCTGTTAATGGAACCACTTATAAGTTACCTATTTATGTTCATCATCATGTAGCGACTTCTCTAAAATGGAGGATGGCCATCATGGAAGACCTTTTCACACTGCTCTGTGAGTCATTTCCTGCCCCACGTGCCAAAGTATTGTATTTACAGCAATAAATTTGTATTTATTTTGACGCATACGAGTCTTTTTGAATTAAAACAATTTTCTTATAGTCATATATATATCAATAAGAGGACAGTCCTGCTAGAGGACACATCTCTACAAAGGACAGTTTTCATAGACAAAATTACCATTTTAACTAATTAGCTGCTCTCTATTAAAATGGAATTTCTCTCTAAAGGACACTTTGGTTCTTCAACTAGGTGTTCAACTTTATAAAGAGGTTAACACAAAGCAATAACGCGCCATCTAAACATATAAAATGAAAGGATTTAAAAGCACGGATGTTTCTTTTATACATAATACAAACTTCTACTGCCCTTACTGCGATGAAAAAATATATTGGGAGGGCTTGGCTCATCAGTGGTGAACCCTCCCAGCGGTTTCGCCATATTTGAATGTAATTCTACTGTCCTATAAGCTTATGTCCATAGTTTTCTTGAAAACCATTTCTGAGATTCCATCCTTCAGTGCTGCGTATATAAGCAGAATCGTCCAATACAGTATTAGAGCTCTGAGAAGCGGTCTAGTGGATTAAATTGGCGAAACCGCTGGGAGGGTTCACCACTGATGAGCAAAGCCCTCCCAATATATTTTTTCATCGCAGTAAGGGCAGTAGAAGTTTGTATTATGTATAAAAGAAACATCCGTGCTTTTAAATCCTTTCATTTTATATTTATAAAGAGGTGTTATGTGTGTATATATAAAGAGGTCATACTGTATTTCAATAATACAAGAGAGGTCCAACAATAGAGATGGATTAGGTATTTCCCAGCAGCTTGTTTAGATCTCAGGATGTGATCTGATTTTGTTTCCTATTTAATAATAGGGTAACTCTTTTAGAGAGGAAAAAAATCTTAGTAACATTAAATTTATACTCTTTTAAACAAGGGTAAAATCCAAGTTGTCAGGGACTATGTGTAGACAAATATTGAAAGGAAATGGAAAGACACTGCCAAGGATCACTGGGAGATGATCTATTGACCATATTGGTGGGATAATACAACTTGAAGAATGATAGAAGAGTTGGTTTGAGAAGCTCAAAGATAGAATTATCAGATTAGGGTGATGGGGGGCTGACCTCCTTATCAGAGGTGAGTGACTGTACTACTTATGATGATGATACATTGGTACAAAAGCCCTTTCTTCTTAGCCCCTAAGAAATGATGGGTGTAGATGAGCACAGACGTAGAAGCTGAAAGAAAATAAGGATGCCATGTTCCACCAAGAGGCTCTATAGAAGATGTTCTTGGAGGAATATTTAAGAGGAAAATACCAAGAAGGATGTGGAGCAATGACCTCAAGGACTGGAGTGTGTTACATGTGTGCAGAATGCTCCAATGGGCCCCGATTCTTGCAAAAGTCCAACCCCACCAGCGAGTGCAAGTAACCAAACAGGGCTCTGGCATATTTGTAAGTGCAAAGTCGAACTGCTTTTCACATGTGTAGACATGTGGTGCACTTACAGTAAAAGCAGTCGCTAACTACCCACCATGATTATCATGGATGTACCACGTGTACTAGGCATAATTGAAAAAAAAAAAAAAACATGTGTGCTGGATAGAACTCTACAACTGACAACCTTTAGTCTCTGTTAGTTTGAATCAAATTAGTACATAATTTGTCTGTATGTGCAAGATTTTGTTACCATGATTTGAACAAGCCACTGCTACTACATCAGTACTACATTTAACACCATACCTAGTTACTGATTATACATCCTTTTTATCATCAACAGTTCCTGGTTCTGTATTTACAAGTTCCTCCCATGTTGGTTAGATTAGGTTAGTGATCTCAATGAGTTAACTATTATACTGTTAGAATGTAAAGTTTTCAACTAGCAATAATCCTCAGGAAGATCCTCATGGGCTACTGTTATAATGTAGTTTAACAATAAGCACAAACTTGTGTAATAAAATAACAAAGGTCTTTAATAAATCAAATTCTGGTTTGAAGAAAGGTAATGAAAAATTCAGGAATATTTGTTACAATATCCGATTCCGATGTATTCATTTTACAATACACCATAAACTCCCGCTGATGTTTCCGTAGTTCCATTGGAGAAAAAGGCTTAACTAAATTCAAGTTAACACCATCAGCTATTTTCAATGTTCCTCCATGTGACTTCTGGTTATCAAGGATTTGTTTTACAATGTTTTTTGTTTCTCTATCCAGTTGATGAATAAAATTGGTGGATGACAATGGTTGAGATTGTGTTGACATATTGGGTGGTGGTGGAGGTAACTTTAATAATGCATTTTCAACTTCTTCCCAGGGTGTTTCACCTTCAGCTACTGATATCAATGGACAATCCCAGCGATTTGTTGAATTAGGATACTCATAACTGTTTATCAATTGTTCAAATATCTCTGGTGTATATTTATTTGATGATTGTTCATTTCTTTTTCTACATGTATCAATTGATATTAAACTGTGTACAAGGCATTGTGTTGTGAAATTTGATTTTGACATGCAATATAATTCATATCGATAACCTTTTATATAATTTGCTGCATCTAGAATTGTTATTGAATCTTTTGAAAGGCATCTTTCAACACGGGATTTTAAATCTTCCCTCATTGATTTTTCCTTTGCAATAACTGAATAAATTGTATTTTTATCATCGAAATCTTCGTCTGATATTAAATTTACTGTTTTACCTTTAGATTTTAGATATTCTTCGAGTTGTCGTGCAATCGTGGTTTTTCCACTTTTGGGAAACCCGGTTATAGTTAATAAAGGCATTTAATTATATAAAAATGTATATATTTTCTTTTGAAAAAATATGGGTTATGTTTCGTATAGGGTGTTAATATTGATAATGAAAAATAAAACTACTGATAAAACGTAAAAGGTTAGAAAGGAAAAAGAAGATGAAGAAAGGCGAAAAATAAATACCTTTTAGATTCCAGAAGTTGGAGAAGAGTAACGCTAATATAAACAGATACAAATAAAACAAATTTTCACAGATTATTATAATTATTGGCAGAAAAGTTTAGTGAAATTTCAAATAATTTTAAAAATCAGTGAAATTTCGGTAATAAATACTTTTTTTATATAAAAAAGTGTATATTTTTAAATACATTTTGCACAGATACTATATAAGCTATTTTTTATTTACACAATAAAGAAAACGATTTCATTTGTTTTTTATATCTCACTCAAAATTGGATGAATTAGAAAGAATTTTTATATCAAAACTTATATTTACTATCGAAAAAAATTATTTACAGCAAGTTATATAAAAAGTTCACCTTCTTTTATTATAATTTTTTTAAACTCAAAAAATCAAACTTTCTATCCTTTTAGCAAAAAAAAAATTGTATTATCTTTGAATTCAAACACGCCCTAGTATCAATCACGGATATTTAATGCTTTCATAAAAAAAACTTGCGGAGGGGATTCACGGGATCGGTGGTGTAATAGTCTAGGGACTCTGAACTGGTTCAGTATAAGACTGTGGCTACATGTCACTTCCTGGCATTGTGGAATCAGTTCCTCTGGTTCTGTGTTTATATCAAGCTCGGAGACTCCTGCGTGGTCTTCAGTAGATTCACCTCTCTTCCCAGGGATGCGAGATCTCCGTATTTGGTTCCAACGTCTTACGGCTTGTTCTTTGCCTGTTTGTAATGTAACTAGACGGTTTCGGTAGTGCCTTGAATGCTAGCTTGGTCCCATTTTGGTCCTGATTTGTAGGTTAGATACCATACAGACTCTCCTACTTTAAAACCTGGTTCCTCTGATTTACCAGGATTTGGTAAGATCAAATCCAAACGACTGAGTATTATGGACAAACATCATTTTGAGGCAAACTTTCCAATGGTGGCTATAGGGGACCTTCTATAGCAAAAAGTATCTCAGCTAGGTGTTGAGAAATTCTCCCTTGTTGTACTTTCTTAAGACGGTTTTAATGGTTTGCACTGCACGTTCAGCTAAACCATGACCGAGAAGTCCTCACTTCTTTTTTCTAGATTTGATTCATTTTGTCTCCTCTCTTATTGTAAAGACGTTGCTGTATCACCTCATAAGCATAAATAAATAAAGCTAAACCATTAGAACTTGGGTGAAAGGGTGCAGTCCATAGGTCACAGATACCGTTTCTTGTCTTGAACTGTCTAAATTCTTCTGAAGTGAACCAGGTACCATTATCAGATACTAGTGTTATACAAATAAAAGATTACACGAGGAGCTTCTTTTCCGTTTAATTGCTAGCTTTCGAACCTTGCGGTTCTTCAACAGGCGTGGCTAGTACAACAATACTAACAAGATAAAAGCGCGCTTGAGCCATTATATACAACATCCAAATTTACATACGATGGGATATTTCAAATATAATTAAAATAGAAATAAGAATTATGACTATAAAATATAAAACTATGCTAATAAAACTTAAAAATTATTAAAAATTAGATAAAATTTGGGAAATACATTTATATACGCTAAAAGTTGGAAATGAACAACAAGCAGGGGTCCCTCCGACCAGGTTACACTATGAGGGTTATCTAGGGCGACACGGAACATAATTATTGCATTAAAACATGGTAGGCTTCAGGGAGATCTATTTTTCTGTTAATACTGTTGGTTTGAACTAGTGTTCTTGGAATGCCAAACCTGGAAAATAGACAACGTAGGTTCAATGGTTTCTCTTGGCTTCTATCCACCTGGTACATACGTCCACTGCAATGATGTACAGGTTTTATTCAAATGGCCCCAGATGATCAATATGAACTCTATCACAGGGTTGGTTGGCGGAAGGCCAATTGACTGGTGTAGTTCGGGGTGGCATGCTGTCATGGCCTTGGCAGCAGTTACACAGTCTAATGGTCTCTTCAATATTCTTGTCCAGACCAGGCTACCAAAACAAAGTTTGGGCCACACTTTTGTGCAATTCATCCAACATTTTTGCTCTCAAATTTGTAGGAATAATGACACGATTTCCCCAGAATAGCAGACCTTCACAGGCTCCAGTAAGGCATGAGTTCCATTTCCTTTGGTTTTTCTTCACTCCAACCTTGAAGTATATGATCCAAGGCTTGTCTTAAAGCAGGATCTCCTGGTAGGCTTACCCGAATATCATCAGATGTGACTGGAGAACTGTCTAAAGCGTCCATCAGTAATACCATTTCCACAGGTTCTGAATCATGTTCCCTTGAATTTTGTTCAGGAGTGAACATGGGAAGTCGACTTAAGACATCAGATTCTGTATTGGAGGTGACCTTGATGAACTCAATCTTGTACTGATAAACAGATAAAATGATGGCCCATCTTTTAATTCAGTTTGCAGCAATAGTTGGAATCCTCTTATTCTCTGAGAATAGGGTTACCAATGGCTTGTGATCTGTGCGAAGAGTGAAACTATTTCCTAACAAGTAGTTGCGAAACCTTGTCACTCCAAATACAATTTCTAAGGCTTCTCGCTCCAGTTGTGAGTACTTTTTCTCCGTTGGAGTGAGTGTATGAGATGCCCATCGTGTATCAATTTCCCTTTGTACTTGGGACAGCACAGCACCAATGCCTACTCGCTGGATTAATTTTTCTTTAATGTCCTTGAATGCTCTTTCTTCTGGGGTTTCCCATTTTCACTTCTGTTCCTTTTTTAGCAAGTTGTATAATGGTGCTAAAGTGGAAGACAAGTTAGGAATAAATCTTGAATAATATGTAAATAAACCTAAGCCATCAAGTTGGTTGGACTTGGAGCGCCTTGTATAGCTTCAACCTTAGATGGCAATGGTTGGAGACCTTCCTTTGCAATTTTATGACCTAGATACTCTAGTGATGGTGCCAGAAAAGAGCATTTATCCTTTCTCAGATTTAACCAGGCCTCTTGAAATCTTTGAAGTACGAACTCAAAATTCTTCAGATGATCTTGATCATTCTTCCTGGTAACTTGGATGTCATCTAGTGCACAGAAAACCATGGGAATTCCTTTTAAAAGCAGGTCCATCTGTTTTTGGAACAATGCTGAGGCTGAAGATATTCCAAACGGGAGTCGTGTGTACTTGTATAAACCCTGATGCGTATTTATGACTGTATAAAGCTGAGATTCATCATCTAGTTCCAATTGGTTGTAGGCATCTCTGAGGTCTATTTTGCTGAATTTCTCACCACCAGCTGAAGCTGCAAAAATATCCTGGCTTTATTTAGAGGATATTGATCCACTTTAATGGCTTGGTTCGCAGTAATCTTGAAATCTCCACAAATTCGAATAGTCTGGTCAGACTTCAGAAATGGAACAATCAGAGTGGCCTATTCAGCATGGTTTCAAAACTCCCGCCTTGACTAATCTACCAAGCTCTCTAGAAATATTCTCCTTGAGCGCATAAGGAATAGGACATGACTTGAAAAATCTTGGTTTCATTTCAGGATCAACTAGCAATTTAGCTCTTACTCCCTTGAACACATGGTAGCCAGGTTTGAACAGTTCTCTAAATATATGTAGCTGTATTGGCAGCTTATTTTCTGTTACTTTAATCATGTCAACCTTGTATGGCTGGGTTGGTAGTATTTCCAATGCTTCCATCCAATTCCGACCACAAAGGTTAGGGCCTTCACCTCCTACAACCATCAATGGTAGGGTCTGAGTACTATTATGGTATTGTACAGGCACATCCAACATACCTAACACTTTCAAGGGTTGGCCACTGTAGGTTGCCAACTTAACTCTTAATGGATCTGCAGGACATGGATTAGGTAGTTTAAAGAACCTCTGAGTGGAGTGGATATGAGGCTGTAGGCAGAACCAGTATCATATTCCAAAGATAGTATCTTATCATTGATTTGTACTTCAATCTTAATTGGATAGGGTGTTCTCCATAAATTTATAATTTTGAAGATTTGACTGCTGATTTCCTCTCTGCGATGGCGTGTACTTTATTTCCATTCTTATTTGAAGTAGAAATGCGTTGTGGCTTTCTTTTTAGACAACTCCTCCCCAAATGTCCAATTTTACCACAGTTGAAACATTTGGCTTTCAAATTAGGGCATTTATCTTAGATCCACATTTTATGCATGCGTAGTTTTCTGACTTGGTAATCTTTTCTGTAGTAGATGGCTTTAATCTCCAATTACCTTGCTTAATTTTCTTAACAACCTCTGGATTTTTTTACTTTGTAAATCTTTTGCAACTTCTTCTGCTGCTTCTAAAGCAAGAGCAATTTCTATAGCTTTATGCAACATCAAACTATCACCTTTCCCTAACAGTTTTCTTTGAATGCTGTCATCCTCGATTCCAGCTATTAGTCCATCACTGATAGCTTTCGTCTAATGTAGACCCAAATTTGCAATATTCTGCCATCTTCTTTAATTCATCAAAGTATGTTGAAATTTTTTCACCTGGAATCCTTGCTTTATTTGTAAAGTTTAACGTTCAACGATAGCAGATGGGGTGGGGTTGAAATGTTTTTTTTTTTTTTTTTTAATTTGCTCACAAGAACTGTGTAAGCATTTTCTATATCAGATAATTTTTTTTTTTTTGGAATGCAAAGATCATATAAAAGGTTGTACACCGTTTGGGATAGCATTTATTTTGATCAATGTTATTTGCCTCAAAGAAATACTCTAATCTTTTTGTGTATCTCTCCCAACTTTCTGTAGACTCATCAAATTTTTCAATTGTAAAAATAGGCATTTTGAAAATATTTTTTAAAAATTTATCTTTAATTGGAAGATCTCATGCTCGTCGCTAAAATACTGTTTTGTATTTAGGGTTACCGCGTAGTAGTAAACAAATTATTTTAAATCTTACTAAACAGTTTCTATATGTATTTATTTAGACAATTTTAATAGGATTATGCAATATATTTATAATAGAAAATAGAGTAATTTAGAGGGAGAGAAAATAGAGGTAACCTGGGCTCCTGGAGCGTAAAACGCCAACTACCCGAGCAGTAGTAATCTAGATTAGATATTAAGTCTAACTAAAGACGCGGTTGGTTGTTATTTACTGAAGCCAGAAAACAAAGATGCAGAAAGATGATGATTAAAAAAATAAAAATATTGACTGGTCATTATTTATATTATACAAAATTGACCAGTCAATATGAAATATCTATCATAATGAATATGAAATAAATACAAAAATGGAATAATATATACAGTTATCAGCGTCATGCACAATTATTTATTAATTCTGTCACCGTTTGCTTTTGGTTCAGTAATAGAATGCCCGCCTGCCACGCGGGCGCCCTGGTTAAATCCCAGCCGATGCATTTTTTTTACAATTTTTAAAACTCATTTATATTATCTACTTATATATTTGCCTTATTCTGTCTGTTTGTCTGTTTGTTTGTCTGAAGCTCACAGATGGGATTTTTCATAACCATCGGTGGTTCAATGGTAGAATGCTCGCCTGCCACGCGGGCGGCCCAGGTTCGATTCCCGGCCGATGCATTTTTTTTTTTTTTATAATTTTTAAAACTCATTTATATATTATACAAGAATGACATCCACGGCGCCAATTTATAATTGTAACGAATAGTATTTGAATAAAAGCATTTAATCGGGTAAAACCCAGGCGTTGCCCGGGTCATTCAAATGCAAGACAAAATCACCGCGAATGTTTCTTTTTTTTTAAGGCAATTTCTTTTTAAGGCAATTATCGTTATTTATCGTTAATTTTTGTTTCAATTTTATTGAAAAAAAAAACGATATGGTGCCTTTAAAAAATGATCTTTATTACTATGCAGTTTTCTATTTAGTCAATATACCTAAGTTCATGTTGCAAATGTAATTATCTCTATCGATTTAGTAGGTGAAATGCAAAAAAAAAATCGACGTGATGAAATCTTTATGAAAATTCACATTTTTATTTTTATATTTTCAAGACACACACAGTTTGGGGCGGGACGTTTCACAAGAGTGACATCCATGGCGCCAATTTATAATTGTAACGAATAGTATTTGAATTAAAACGTTTTTAAAATATATACGCACTCGGGTAAAACCCCCGGGCGTTGCCCGGGCCATTCGTCTAGTTAAAATATATGTGCTTTTCCTGTCTATGTACAGATTTATGGTCTATGTACACAAGTATACAAGTATGTATACAAGTTATTTGCAAATTGCGTGGCAAATTTGCCCTTTCGCTCGCAAGCAGCGCCTCTAGCGGTGAAGATCGGAGGTAATATCAGCTGACCTAATGGACATGTAAAACGTGTTTTAACAGGACATAGAGAAAAATCTGGAAAAGATATTTTTCGGATTTTTAGTCAAGAAAAATAAATTGACAGGTTCTGGGAAAAAAGTAGTTGTTTTTTATTCAGAAAATGATGATGACAATATTGCTGTATCATATTTAATTATCAGATACAAAATTATATCCGGAAAATTCCAAAAATCAGAGACCATGGGTGAAGCCAGTTCATTTTTAGTATGCAGGAACAAAATTCTAACAGAAAAACATTCATTGAGCAGAAGACACAAAGCCAGATCATCTCTTTATAAAAATATCGCTTCTCAGACACAAAGTTTGGAGCGGGACGTTTCACAAGAATGACATCCACGGCGCCAATTTATAATTGTAACGAATAGTATTTGAATAAAAGCATTTAATCAGTAAACCCAGGGTCATTCAGTTTTTACCTTAAAAATAAGAAAAAAAACTAATCGCATCACCTACAAGGAAGCCTGCTACTACAAATTGACCAGGAAAAAGGAAAAACTTAAGACTAAAACAGATTATCCCCATATTTATCAAAATGATTGAAAAAATGTTTGAACATCAAAGAGAGGCCAGGAAAAGCCTTTCCAAATCCAAGAACAATATTTCCAAGTATCATTCTGGACCAAATGGTAATAGTTCTAGAATATTTTAGAATGTATTGAACTTGTGTACATAAACCAATATGTTAAATAAATTATTTGGATTTTTTTTGCTCTTTTTGAGTAACACCCAATAAAGTTACTTTTGAATAAAACTGAATGAATTCAAAGTGCTTCTTTTAATGAATATCGCACATTCTGTGAAATTTAGTCTTTTAAAATTGACTAGGGATGTGAATACACAAATATTATTTCTTTTTATAATGCCACAACTTAAAATAAAATAAAGGCCTCAATTAAAGATCTGAACTATCAAGCTATCGGCAAGTCGCATAAAATAAAGCACACATAGCCAAGGTGAGAAGTCAAAGTTTAGACCCTCATATATGTGCATTCCAACCTTGGCAAGTTAAGAAGTGATGCCTAGAAAAAAAGCGCGATTGGGCATCATATTCAATTATTTATTATTGGGAGCTTTCTATAAATAAAATTCTTATATCTATATATATAAAAATGAATGTATGTGTGTTTGTTTGTTTGTCCTTTATGCCTGACCAAACCACTCATTGGATCGCCATGAAACTTTGGGAAGTTATTTAGTATAGTACTGGGAAGGTTTCTAGCAAATAAAATATTTGAAATAACTTTTCGCCTAGAAATAATCAAGATAAATATTCTAATTTATCTGTTATAATTCAACAATCTGCTCTAAATATTATCATGATGATACGATGATTTTGTAATGTAGAAAATTAGGAAAGACAAAATTCAGGATGACACGGCAATTTATTTGAGACAAGAATAATGATACAATTCAAAGGCAAGATACTATTCCTTTAACTTCCAATTACCGAGGGAACCAATTAATATTGGTTTCAACTCATCGAGTATTTTTAAAGGGACGGGAAAAAATGTTCACTTTATCGAGAGATTCGTTAAACAAACCTTTACTCGGGTAAAACCCGGGCGAAGCCGGGTACATCCATACAAGAATAATGATACAATTCCAAGGCAAGATACTATTCCTTTAACTTCCAATTACCGAGGGAACCAATTAATAATGATTTTATTCAACTTATCGAGTATTTTTCAAGGGACCGGGAAAAAAATGTTCACTTTATCGAGAGATTCGTTAGACAAACCTTTACTCGGGTAAAACCCGGGCGAAACCGGGTACGTCCACGTCCGCTAGTTTGTATTATATATTTAGTTGCTACAAAAAAATGTGAAATAATATTTTAAGCATTAAAATATTTCTATTTACTGTAAATAGAATTATTTTTTCAGATTTAAAATATTGTATTAAAAGTTTAAAAAAATTAAAATTTGGGCGTTTTGTTTCACAGGACATTCTGTGAAAAACTATTTTTTCCCTAATTATATTCACCGGCAACACGCATCATAAACAAACTCTTCACACGTTGATAGTAAACAAGAAATTTTAAGTAAATATGGATTCTATGCTTTTGGTAAGTTACTTGAAGCCTTTTTGACAGTAATATTACCTTTAATAAAATTACAGGCATTCTAATCGATATAATATATATATATTTGGAATCATTTTTGTGTATCTCCCAATTTATGGAGAACTATAAAACAATAAATAACCTCTTGTTTATAACATTATAAAACAAAACGGCTGACCTAGTTTCATTTATATTTAAAGAAAAATAAATAAAAACTATTTGTTAAATAATAAAATTGTTAATAAAAATTTATAGTTGATCATAAAAAATATGTACGATGGCATATATTAAAAATATATTAAATATTCTTTTTGAACTTGTGTTCCAGAGGCGCGCGCGTACATATATCACCAAAAGCACTTTAAAATCACACTCTTAAATTATGCATTATAGTTAAAAACAATAAAATATTTTTATTTCTAAAAGATATATATCCTAAATAAATATAAATAAAAGAGATATAACTTATTAAACCAATTAGTAAAAATATTTTCAAATTGAATTATAATAAATAGCTATTAATGTTTTAAATTTAGAGATGTTGGTGAGATGTACAATTTACTGACTGAGTAAAAATAAACTGACAATTATATTATTCTATGCTATTATCTGTTGATGTAAAATGTTCCCTATTTCTAACCCATTCCAAACCTCATCTAGTGAATGTTACCACCTTGGCTAAAGTGAATATCTCACCATAAACTCTATATGACTTGTCAATGATAAGGCACTATTTGAATTATTCTATATACAGTTACGAGCGTCATTCTTCGTCGCCTCTGTCACGATTTGCTTTTTTTTTGGAATGGCGCCCTCCTATTGGTCGGCTACGATCACGCCACCTTTGCCCCCCCCCCCCCCCCCCCCCATCTTTGTAACCATTGTGTTGGAGCAGGTCGCTCCTTAAATAAATGCATATATTAGTCAATAACCAAAAGGAATCCTCTCTTTCTTTTTCCCAGTAAGAGACGCCTACAGAAGCCAACAGTACATAGACAGATAAAGCACATAGGCTATAGTTATTAACTAACATATGCAATTATTTAAGGCGCCAATTTATAATTGTAACAAATAGTATTTGAATCAAAACATTCAATCGGGTAAAACACCGGCATTGCCCGGGTCATTCGGCTAGTAGATTAGAAACACAAGGTAATAAGACTAAATCTAAATAAATAAATGGTGTGTGATGTTTCAGTAACAATACTGTTACTGAAATGTCACACAATATTTATTTATTTGAATTTGGTCTTATTTCACTTTGTTAAATAATTAAAACAGGTTTCTGCAGATGGGTTACTTTTCATTTTATTAAAGCTGTCTCAAGCTTTCAGGTATCTCTGCCCTTCTACAGGAGAACATAAATAGACAAATAAAAACACCGCCTGATGCCAAACTTGCCATTACCTTGTGTTTCTATGACTTCTAAAGTTTGAAAAGTTGAAAGTTTGAATAAACATACAGTTAAACCTATCTATAGCGCCCCCTCTTGGGACTCGCCAAAATAGGGTGCTATAGAGAGGGGGTGTTATAGACAGGTCACTTTTAATGTAAATTGCATCGTACTATGTATTTAAAATAGGGCGCTATAGAGACGGAGGTGCTATTTAGAGGGGGCGCTATAGACAGGTTTAACTGTAACTATTTTTTTCTTAAATATCAGAAATATATGAAAACTAGAAGTCTGCTATTATTAATTTACTATCTGAATGACCCGGGCAACGCCCAGGTTTTACCCGATTAAATGTTTTTATTCAAATACTATTCGTTACAATTATAAATTGGCACAGTGGATGTCACTTTTGTGAAACGTCCCGCTCCAAACTTTGTGTGTTTTTAAAATATAAAAATAAATATGTAAATTTTCACAACGATATTTGAAAATTATATTATTTTGATTTTCAAATACTATTCGTTACAATTATAAATTGGCGCCGTGCATGTCACTCTTGTGAAACGTCCCGCTCCAAACTTTGTGTCTGAGAAGCGATATTTTTATAGAAAGATGATCTGGCTTTTGTTTTCTGCTCGAATGAATGTTTTTCTGTTAGAATTTTGTTCCTGCGTACAAAATAATGAACTGGTTTCACCCGTGGTCTCTGCTTTTTGGAATTTTTCCCCCGATATAATTTGTATCTGATAATCAAACATGATACAGCAATATCGTCATCATCATTTTCTGACTAAAAATATATAGTTTTAATAATTGATTTATATATTTTTTAAAATAGCCTATCGTCTTCCCCATATTTTTTTACCTATGTATGGAAATTTTGGTTTGAATTAGTGAACTACTGCGAATTTGTATACCGGACATACAAACAAACATACAAACATTCATTTATATATATATAGAAGATATCAATCATTTACATTTTTTCACAGAATTATGCACATTTATACCTTAGGCTTTGGCAAAAACCACTCCTTCACCTATTCAACTTTTTCTAATTTAAGAAAAGGCATCTCCTGATGGTGCAGCTAAAAGTTGCTGGATGCTTGTGCTATCTGTCAGAATTAATGTCAACTAATCATTGGTCGCAGTGGTACAGCCTACTCCACGCTGACGAGCGCCAACAGCGTGAAACACGTTCGTGGATGGCTTTTTTTTTATTTATCAAGAAATTGGGTTGGTCAAATATCAGGGAACAGGCTAAATCAATGTTTAGTTGATATCTGTTCCACTAGATGGCGCTCAGCCATCTGAAAAGCACATGTGCTCATGGTCAGGATATGCCTTTTTTATTTTTAAACTAGTAATTTTTTTATTATTCTGGAATAATACCCTTTCCCAAATATAATACCCAAATACCCTTTCTTGATTTGATTGGCCAATTCTGGAATAAAATGAAAAAAAACAACAACAATTAGTTAATATTTATTCTGATAGATGGCACAAGCCATCAGCAACTTTTAGTTACATGATCAGGAGATGCCTTTTTTAAAATTTATCCACCAGATCCCAGTACAATTTCACTTTTGTACTGTTTTTAAAATTTTTACAATTTGTTAAGTAACAATTTTTGGATTATAGATAAGAATCATATATTAGGTAGCAAGAGACAAGATCCAATATACTAGAACACCTCTGTGAAAGACATCTAGTTACAGAGCTAAAGAGACAGGTGTCTTCTTACTGGAGATTTACTAATTATTAAAAATGGTAAATTTGGCAATGAAAACTGTCCTTTGTAGAGAGGTGTCCTCTCATGGAGGTTCTACTGTATTATATATGATGTAACAGCATCTTCACACCACACACAAAGTACTGAATGATGCAATTGATGTCTTGTTACCGAAACATCACAAACATTTCAATAATTTATATTTTGTCTTTATTACGTCATGTTCGAATGATGCAATGTTTATCATCATAGTAAAAAACCTCACTAATGATGATAAAAAATGAGCCACCACACCAGTTTTGTAAAATTTAGATAAAAAAAAAATGACACCATGGTATACAGGTTGGCATTTTGTCTGAATTTGCTAAAACTGGTATGTGGCTAATAAAGTTGGGGTCGGTGGAAGGATGGTATAAACCGTTGGTTTTCGACCGCTACAACCCAGGATCGAATCCCACATTGGGCACTTTTTTTCTGATAAAAAAATAAAAATGTTCCAATGGTCCCCGATTCTTGCAAAAGTCCAACCCCACTAGCGAGTGCAAGTAACTAAACAAGGGCTCTGTCACATTTGTAAGTGCAAAGTCGAACTGCTTTTCACATGTGTAGACATGTGGTGCACTTACGGTAAAAAGCAGTCACCTACTTCTACCCACCATGATTATAATGGCCTGTACCATGTGTACTAGGGATAAGCAAAAAAAAAAAAAAAAATTAATTAATTTTTTTTACTAGGGTGATGTACAGTTCTGATGCACAATTGAAGGGAGAGTTTCCTCTTTAGGTAAATCTAAGTCCTCTTTCCTCCTTCATTGATACTTTAGGTTGATACATGTGACAGATGTATAAATGATTTTGAAAATAGAGCATCCATAAATAAATACTTAATTAAAAAGGCTTATATTGATAAAATAAATTATTTTTTAATCCAATATATGCCTTTTTAATTAAATATAAATGATTGCATTGAGAGATGATCTCTTCCACACTCTTCCATCTCTTCTGTATTTTTTACCTGCTGCTCCATCTATCTGCCATGGATAGGTGCTAGCATTGTCTTCTTCTTCTTTCTTATCTCCACTCAATCATATTACGGTATCAAGTTGTGACCCTTGATGGTGTCTGTTTGACAACCATCATGACTGGGTGAAGTAGAATGCGTCTGCCTCTATCATTAAGACTGGGAGCACTACTCAGTGGCAGGCCAGCTAGCATTGTTAAATATAGAGGTTTCAAATTTAATAATTTCTTTATCTAGGGTTTTCAAAATTTCAATATTTTCCTTGTTCTACCTATTGCCAGAGTGGTGCGTCATTATGAGTGAATTCCTATGTGTCCAGGAACCCACCCTCTATGCCATCAAGGGGATCCTCATCCTTGACAATGATGGCAACAGGATCCTGGCCAAGGTAAGCCAACCCTTGACTACCCGCTGTAGACATTACTGTCTTTTTATTTACATTGATTAAAGGATGCTTTTGGGCAAGCCCTTCTTCAACTAACTAAAACCTATCTACATAGATACATTTTAGTTAGCTGAAGAAAGGTTTGCCCGAAAGCTTCCTTTAATGAATGTAAATAAAAAGAGTTGTGACGTCTTATAATTTTTTGTAATTTGTTGAAATTTCACAATCCTGGAATAATGAATTACTCTGTGTGTGTCTGCTGCCGTAGTACTACGACTCCACCCTGCCCACCACCAAGGAGCAGAAGGCCTTTGAGAAGAATCTCTACACCAAGACCCATAGGGCCAATGGTAAGTGTCCCACGGAGTTCTTTGCTATACTGAGGGGGGTATTTATAAACTGGCCTTTACTACAACCATAGAACCATTGAAACTAAAGCACATTTCAAAATGATAAAAGCTACAGTAGAGTCTTCCCTGAGAGCACAGGGCCTAAAAACATGGCTAAACTTAATATCTCCTGGAGGTGGTCTCAAATCAAAGATCCTGTCATGTCAATCTGTGTTAGGAGAAGTCTTTCAACAGAGTCTCTGATAAGAGACTACCTCCAGGAGAGATCGGGTTGACCCTTTTGTACAATCTTTCCTCAGATTCTTGCACAAGTTTAACCCAACCAGCAAATACAAAAGTGGAACTGCTCTTTTTACCTATGTAAATATTACTTACACTAAACTCTCACAAAGCCCTATCATAGCATGTACCATGTCTTTTGGAATACTTGAAACAAGAAATTTTCTTCTTTCTCCTTTTATTTTTTTCCCACTGGACTAGCCCCCCACACCAGATTTCAAATGTTTGAACCAAAATGTAAAAAATAGCCAAGACTTCTGTGGCTGTGAATAGCCACCATCTATCAACTAAGAATGACTTACACTCTACTGACGATGGGTAAATGCCCTGAAGCACTATCATCCTATTTTATTTTCACAACAGAGAAAATAGAGAAAACAAAGAGAGCTCTCTGTACAGGATGTATGTGTTATACTTACAAGATGCCACTCTACAAGGTAATAAGACCAAATCCAAATAAATAGTTTGTGACGTTTCTGTAACAGCTTTTTATTACCATCATCAGATACTGAATCAATAGATGTGAGAAAAGAACTTACCCTCTTAATGCTTTTATTTATCAATTTGAAATAGAGGAGAGCTTTAGATCCTGAACTCTGTCAAATAGAATTTTCAAGTGGCATCAACATTGATATTCACTTTGGAATTCATTTTCTTCGGCTCATAGGAAGGATAACTTCTTAGGTTCATTGAAGTCTATCAAAAATGATAAGGTACAATTTGGATTAGAACTATAAGGTAATAAGACCAAATCCAAATAAATAAATAGTGTTTTCATTGTCTTTTGTCTGATGATGGTAACAATGCTGTTTCCAAAATGTCACACACTTTATTTATTTGCATTTGGTCTTATTACCCTGTAGTTCTAATCTATAATTCAAATTGTACCTAATCAAGGTATTTGTTTCTTCCTGTAATCCAGTAGGATGGTTGATTAGCCTTCACTGATTACTTCACCAGACATTTGGTTTCATCTTGTGCAAGAGATTACCAACATGACTTGCCTGGAATTGTCTGAATTTTCCAACTCTGGAGCTGTGGCCGGCCATTTTCTACTAGTTTGAACAAACAGTTGAACATAGGTTTTGCATATATTTTGATGAGTGAGGTGACCCTTGTAAACCTACCTACCTACCTGTATGTGGTGTGTCCTGTAGATGTTGCGACAACGTGTGTTGTAGCGGAGATCATCATGCTGGATGGGATGACCTGTGTCTACCGCTCCAGTGTGGACATCATCTTCTATGTCATTGGCAGCTGCCATGAGAATGAGGTGACACCTTTAACACTGTTGTACTCTTTGGTGGCACTGTCAGTGTTGGGGGATGACAGGGCGATGGAGACATTGCTTCCCTCACAGATGGGTGGTGTGGAGGAGGTGGGGGTTAGTAAAATTAGAGTATCAGTACTGTTGTCCTCCATTGTTATACTTGGGGGAGCAACAATGTCAAACTCATTGTTAAACTGGGATGTTAAATCTGAACAACAATGGTTTTACCTCATTGTTAAACTGGGAAGATCAAATATAAACAACAATGAATTTTAAATCATTGGTAAACTGGGAGGTTAAATCTAGACAACAATGGTTTTAATTCATTGTTACACTGGGAGGTTAAATATGGACAACAATGGTTTTAATTCATTGTTACACTGGGAGGTTAAATCTGGGCAACAATGGTTTTAACCCATTGTTACACTGGGAGGCTAAATCTGGACAACAATGATTTTAACTCATTGTTACACTGGGAGGTTAAATCTGGACAACAATGGTTTTAATTTCTTGTTACACTGTGAAGATTAAATCTGGACAACAATGGTTTTAACTCATTGTTACACTGAGAAAATGAAAACTGAACATAATTCATTGCTACACTGGGGTGTGAAGGAAGAACAACAAGGTGGGCTAAATCAATTTTACCCCAATGAGAAGGAAACTGTAAAAATCTCACCAACTAAGATTTAGAAGCAAAATGAGCCGTGTCCATGCAAGGATTTGTAAGTCCTCAAAGAATTAAATGAAACCAGGGAAACCTTATGACCTGTCCCACTTCAAATATCCAACCTCCCTCTACTCTTGGATTTCCCCGACTAGTGTACAACAACCTACTCATTGGTCCCATTCATCAGTGATCTCATCAATAAATATATGAATATCATTTATTAATATCTTTTTTTATAATAATTCAATAATACACCATGTGTGAGGCTATATATAAAAGAGAGAATTATCAAAATGAAGATAACCAACATCCAGTCCATGTTGGCTGATGCAATATTCTCCTATTGGGGACTCTGGGTTCAAAGGACAGTCTTTATATTAGGCAGCTATATGAGCTTCACAGATCTGTGCATCAGGAGCAATATTCTCTGAACCAATTCTCTCGTTACTCCTCCCAAGTCTTGTCACTCTTCATCTTGCCAGTTTTTGGATTCTTGTAGGTGCATCCATTCTACTTCCATCTCAACTATGTCTCAAAATACACCCCATCCAATTAAAACATGTTTAAATTTTATAAATTCAGGCTAATTAAGTGAATCCTTCCTTCAATGTCTTCCTCTACTGAGGGTGGGCCACATGGTCTCTCCATATCTCTCTCCTTTTCCTCTACTGAGGGTGGGCCACATGGTCTCTCCATATCTCTCTCCTTTTCCTCTACTGAGGGTAGGCCACATGGTCTCTCCATATCTCTCTCCTTCAGTGTCTTCCTCCACTGAGGGTGAGCCACATGGTCTCTCCATATCTCTCTCCTTCAGTGTCTTCCTCCACTGAGGGTGGGCCACATGGTCTCTCCATATCTCTCTCCTTCAGTGTCTTCCTCTACTGAGGGTGGGCCACATGGTCTCTCCATATCTCTCTCCTTCAGTGTCTTCCTCCACTGAGGGTGGGCCACATGGTCTCTCCATATCTCCCTCCTTCAGTGTCTTCCTCTACTGAGGGTCGGCCACATGGTCTCTCCATATCTCTCTCCTTCAGTGTCTTCCTCTACTGAGGGTGGGCCACATGGTCCCTCCATATCTCTCTCCTTCAGTGTCTTCCTCCACTGAGGGTGAGCCACATGGTCTCTCCATATCTCTCTCCTTCAGTGTCTTCCTCTACTGAGGGTGGGCCACATGGTCTCTCCATATCTCTCTCCTTCAGTGTCTTCCTCTACTGAGGGTGAGCCACATGGTCTCTCCATATCTCTCTCCTTCAGTGTCTTCCTCTACTGAGGGTGGGCCACATGGTCTCTCCATATCTCTCTCCTTCAGTGTCTTCCTCTACTGAGGGTGAGCCACATGGTCTCTCCATATCTCTCTCCTTCAGTGTCTTCCTCTACTGAGGGTGGGCCACATGGTCTCTCCATACTTCCTCCGCCATCCTCTTCATCTCCTTGTAGGAGTGTCGTTCTGTGTCCATTGTTTTAGATTGTCTGTGTATCCCTGTCGTCTCCTTCCCCTCAATCTCTTCCCCTGGAGCTTTCCCTCCAACACTGTCAGCAATGTCTCTCCTTCTGATTCGCACATCACATGTCCAGCAAACTTAATTAAGCGTATACTAGGTTATATTTGCCTCATGATTTCATACTTTTGATTAATCAAAAGTGTATACTGTTAATTGGGATTGGTTTTGGCTTTCTTATAATTATCCTCAATTAATGAGTGGTGAGACTTACCTCTAGCCCAATTACCAATCTGCCAGTACCAGGCTGAGTTATAGGTGGGTAGTGGTTGTGTAGGGTGAGGTGGTACAACCAAGTCTCATTTTACACCAAACAAGGGAATTCTCAGTAGTAATCATCTTCAGCCATAAATTTAATATATTTTTTATTGTCATCATTCATTACTGGAATGCCTTCAATTTTGAAAATTATTGTTCATTATATATCTACTACACTCATGGACAAAACTTAAGGAAGTTGTATCTTTTAGCATGTATATCGGGATTCAGACAATAACTCTAAAAGATATTTGATACACAGTGATCTTTATTGAAGACACACGAGATAACCAAGTGTGAACAAAATTGCCTCTGTCTCCTTAAAAAAAAAGTAGATGACTGGCGACATCAAAGAATTTCCTCTTCCTTAAGTTTTGTCTATGAGTGTATTTATGAATCAGCTTTTTATTATTATTATCCCTAGTACACGTGGTACAGGCCATGATAATCATGGTGGGTAAAAGTTGGTGACTGCTTTTACTGTAAGTGCACCACATGTGAAAAGCAGTTCGACTTTTGTACTTATATCAATTCATCAGCTCAGCTTTGGAGAGCAGAACATGTTCCCGATCACCTGTCAGAGTTTCCACAGAGGTTCAGCTCTGTAGTCAAGAGAATGTTGAGAGGAGACTTTTTGCTGTACATTAGGCCTGTTGAAGGGTTTTTTGGCCTGAAAGCTATCCATGCCCAATTTAATTAAAGAAACCCCTTACAAGAGTATCTTGTTGGTACAACTTGGATTATAGATTAGATATATAAAAGGGATTGCAAGACACCAATTCCAAATAATGTATGTGACTTTTCAGTAACAGCATTGTTACCATCTGCAGACAAAAGTACTTTTGTTTTAACACACAGTTTATTTATTTGAAATTGATCTAGTTATCTCAAGTATTTTTATAGAATTTTAAAAATAATTTTTGAAAATTAGAGAATGTCATTTATTCTGGAGTCTTCTTCTTCTTTCTTATCTCCAATCAATCATATTAGGATATCAAGTTGTGACCCTTGATGGTGTCTGTTTGACAACCATCATGACTGGGTGAAGTAGAATGCGTCTGCCTTTGTCATTAAGACTGGAAGCACTACTCAGTGGCAGGCCGACTTAGCTCCAAAAGAAATGACTGCCTCTGACATGAGGAACAGATGCCATGTGCAGTCACTCCTAACATGGAGTACAAATGCTGCTCATCCTGTATCCCTGGATAAGGAGCCCTTACAGGGTACTATCAGCCGGGCCAGCTGAACCCAGGTTTTTTAGTGAGCTTGTTACTGCTCCCCCTCCTCCTTTTTCATCCGGACTTGGGACTGGCAAAGGCGGAGTTATTCTTGAGTGTTACTGGAGAGTTCCTTCAGGTTCTCCTTGTATTCCCTCCTGTCACTAGGGACAGACACTGTAACTCAGGCTGTAAGACTCCCAATGTGTGTATACAGCTGATCCTCTCCACAGTCCTGGGCTGTCTGCACGACTCAGTCAGCCAGATCCTCCGCAAGAATGTGGAGAAGCGGACTCTGCTGGATTCCCTGGATATCATCATGTTGGCTGTGGATGAAATCTGTGACGGAGGGTAAGCCACTTCTTTCACTGCTAGTTCTAGCTGGTGCCATATTCCTTGTACACTCTCCCTGCTCCTTGTACATGCTTTCTTATTCATGTACACAGTAGAACCTCCTGTTAAGATATTTTTTGTGTCCGTGATTTTATTTTTTTTTGACGTTTAAAAAAATTTATAATGATCTGGCACTCCTGTTGCCCTTGTTGTCGTTGTTGAAAAAAAAAAGGCTTACCCACACCTTGCTTTGAAGATATTTGTTTAAGATGTTCAATTAAACATTTTGTTAAATAATAAAAACTCTGCTAATTCTTTAACACCTCCTTTAGTGGACACTTACGCTAGTAGACACCTATCTTCTTTCTTATCTCTACCCAATCATATCAGGGTATCAAGCTTGTAGAGCTTGAGATGATGTCTGCTGGGGATGAGTTGAGCTCATCAAAGGAGATTTGACATCCATAATGAGATTGGGTGAAGTAGAATGTGTCTGATTTTGTCCTTAAGACTGGGAGCATTACTCAGTAGCAGGCCGACTTAGCTCCAATATGAAATGGCTGCCTCTGACATGAGGAACAGACACCATGTGCAGCCACTATAAATAAATAATAGAATTTAGAATCTTCTTATTGACTCTGATAATGATTACGGAGTTACATGATGGATGGGTACAAGAAGAAAGTGAAGATGCTACCATGAACTTAGGCCAACTTCAGTTATAGAACAACCAAACAAGGCTTGGAAACTACAAAATGATATGCCTTTCAGAAAAACAAAGTTGAACAAAGAATATAATGTAAATAATAATACAAAAGTGAAATTGAACTGGGATCAGGTGGATAAATTAAGGGGAAAAAGGCATCTCCATTAGAAGTAGAATTGCAAACAGTTATTCAAAATATAATTAATTTTTTGTTAACGTTCGAATATCATTGTTTAACACTTAGTAAACTAGGCTGTAGTATTTGACTTATTAAAAACTGGCTATAATAAACTAATTCAATTTCATTAAGCATTTAAAATTTTATTTTAAAAAATAATATATTCTTTAAGCATCTCCTGATTGTGAAACTAAAAGTTGCTGATGGCTTGCGCCATCTGTCGGAATAAATCATTGATTATTCAAGAAAGGGTAATTTGGCCAATTCTGGAATAATTAAAAATCAACAAATAGTTGATATTTATTCCGACAGATGGCGCAAGCCATCAGCAACTTTTAGTTTCACAATCAGGAGATGCTTAAAGAATATATTATTTTTTAAAATAAAATTTTAAATGCTTAATGAAATTGAATTAGTTTATTATAGCCAGTTTTTAATAAGTCAAATACTACAGCCTAGTTTACTAAGTGTTAAACAATAATATTCAAACGTTAACAAAAAAATTATTTATATTTTGAATAACTGTTTGCAATTCTACTTCTAATAAAGGGTATAATATAGATATACAGTAGAACCTTCCTGTAAAAGACACTTAATTGCAGAGTCAAAGTGTCCTTTAGGGAGAGGTGTCCTCTTACCGGAGAGTTGCTAGATAGTAAAAATGGTAATTTTGCAGATGAAAACTGTCCTTTGTAGAGAGGTGTCCTCTAGCAAGAGTGTCCTTTCAAGGAGGTTCTACTGTATATAATAAATAAATATAAAATGCTCATAAAGATTTTTTTTGTTTAGTTTTTCAACATATAAAAAAAAAAAATAACCATTTGGCAAGAAGATGCCTCTCCCCTAAAGGATTACTCTGCAGCTAGGTGTTGTCCATTACAGAGAAGTACATGCACAACATATGTTCAGACTATTTTTGGGTCACAGCTGCCAGGTGGCTGTTTCCTCAGTAGAGTAGATCTAGAATTTAACACAGAGTTTTACTGTCCACTCCAGTTCACTGGTCAAATATTAAATTTAATCAGCCATGTCGAACTCCACCCAACTTCTACCCACAATTCCATCCTACACAGAATAAAACCAGCCACATCATGTGCAGGATTATCCTTGAAGCCGACCCCTCCGCGGTGGTTCAGCGTGTTGCCCTGCGCACAGATGACATTCCCCTCGGTGAACAGACCGTAGCTCAGGTGAGTTTGATCCGATGCTCTTGCGTGACAACCTCAGCTTTCCGCAGCCCTCCACCATCCTCCTATTTACATATGATTTATTTGTGTTTTTTTTGTTATTTTTTTTTCTAGGCCTTAGCAATGCAATCGCGTCTAAACTTTAAAAACGTAAGCTCTCTTTTTTATTTTCACTTCTTTTTTTTATCTTTCTTAAATAATAATTTATTAATTTTTCTTTTCTATTTTTTTAAATAAATCTTTTTTCACCTAATTTTTCTCTTTATATATTTGGCTACAGTAAGCTCCTTGATACCAGCCTGGTTCATAGCATCCCAAGTTACAGACAATTTTATAAGAGGTTACAGCACCAAATGAGCGGACCCCCATGTTCCCATAGCAGCAGTTCAGTTAGGTTATAACACCTTGATTCTTCCAGCCACTTCAACCAATAGTTCCCCACTTCCTGGGGAACCTGACATTTCAGTCACTTCCTGTCATTCTCCTCAGTCACTGAAACATCGGGAGTTAAAATAAATTATTGGTTGAAGTGGCTGTGTTTTTCTCTGAATCAACTTGCAACCACCAAATGATCTTCAAAACTTGATTCTTCCAGTTTTCAATAAAGAAGCTGGGAGGCAGCACTCAGGCAGTAAATAAATCAACAGAAGATGCTCTCTATCCTCCCAATAATTCTCTATCTTACAACTCTGTGAGATTCCAGGGGAGTGTTGTACCTCCTTCTTCAGTCTATAAATTGAGACAGGGAAAAATGTGTCACCGACCCAAGGCTGCTAGTTTGCGGTGAAAGTCAAGTCCTAGTTTTGACGTCTGCTTTGATGGGAGATGTCACCTTCATTTTTATAGATCAATATCCTCCCGGCAAAATATCCCTCTATATTTTGGCCTAGCCACTTTGCCAGTTAAACGCCTTTTTGTCAAATTGTGAAGATTCCATTAGATCCCTTGTGGATATCATGAAATAAAGTCCGCTATGGGATGAAGAGGGCCATTAGCCCGAAACCATGGTCTCCAGGTGGACACTTCTCAGTTTACCAAAGCTGGTGTTGTGTGATTTTGTCATCGACCCGATGCTGCTAGTTTGCAGCGACACTCAATAGATGGCATTTAGCTTTGATGTCTAATTTGATGGGAGGTGACTTTTATTTTTATAGATAAGGGAAAATGAGGTAAAAGAAATAGATAAAATCAAGATTTAAGCCAAAAAACTAAGTATAAAATAAAAATTTACACTAAAATTAAAAACTAAAATGAGGATATATAGTTTAAGCTTCTTTTATTTTCATCTAGTTTACTAACTTTCATTGATTTTAACTTGTCTCAATTTTTGAACTGAAGAAAGAGGTTTTCTTTCTTGAAATTTCTCAAAAATACAATTATTGGAAGATCTATTTATTTGTTAAGCCCTCACCTCCATTCTTACTGTTGATTTAACAGTGAGGCTATGTTGGACAGCTTGTCTGAGGGAGATGAAAGGGTTTGGCTCATCAGTAGTAAACCCCTAGTTCCACCATATCTCCAAAGCTGTGTTGTTTAACTGGCTGGTTTTTCTAGGGAGAGAGTGATGCTATGGTGTTAAAGTTTGGTATAAAAGTGGATATGTGCATGCATCCTCTCCTGTGATGTAGGTTGTTATTTGGCTTGATAGAAGGGATCTTTCTTCTTGTCACTATATTATTATTACTTTCTAGGTCTATTAGTATGAAACATGAAAATGGCCGCCAGAGGGCGCTGTGCAACTTTATTTGAGCCGACGGTGGCGCTGTTGAAGGCATTTAGTTTTTTGACTCACGTGGCATCAGCACGCGTGCAGTTTTAGAAAAATTCAAATCGTGGAAAATTTCTGGAGCCCGTGGAAAATGGCGATTTCTGAGCCAAAAAGTGCCCATTTGCAGGAAGTTTTGTTGTTTGCCTTCAACTGGAAGAAAAGTGCCACTGAAGCCCACCGAATGTTCGAGGAAGTTTACGGGGACCACGCTCTGAGCAAATCACAGTGTTACAGGTGGTTTAAAAAATTCCAAAGTGGCGATTTCGAACTTGATAATGAACCACATGGAAAACCGCCCCAAAAGTTTGAGGACGCTGAACTGCAAGCTTTGTTAGATGAGGACAATACCCAAAGGCAGGAGAAACTCGCGAAACAGCTCCAGGTGACTCAAGGTGCTGTTTCCCTACGTTTAAAACAGCCTCAGAATGACCCAAAAGCTTTCCAGATGGGTCCCCCACGAGTTGAGTGAAAGGCAGCAAGAACGGCGTCTGGTATCCTGTGAAGGGCTGCTCGCCAGGCATGAAAAGAAGTCATTTTTGCACCAAATCGTAACTTCTGATGAGAAATGGATCCACTTCAGCAATCCTACGCGCCAAAAGTCATGGGGCCTGCCCGGCCAATTTCCAAAACAGACGCCTAGGCCCAATCGCTTCGGAAAAAAGGCAATGCTTTGCGTATGGTGGGACCAGACCGGCGTAGTATATTTCGAGCTCCTGAAACCTGGCGAAACGGTCAATACTAGTCGCTACGAACAACAAATGCACAGTTTGAGAGAGGCGTTGAATGAAAAAAGACCGGAATGGCGTGAAAAGCACAACAAGCTGATAATTCAGCATGACAATGCTCCAGCCCACAATGCTACGGTGGTCAAAAACACCATAAAAGACTTGGGCTGGGAACTCTTACCCCACCCGCCGTACTCACCAGACTTAGCGCTGTCGGACTACCACCTTTTCACATCTTTAGGACACGCCCTAAAAAACCAGGAATTTTCTAACTCAGACATACTCCGAAAATGGCTTGTTGACTGGTTCGACTCAAAAGGAATAGAATTTTTCAGACAAGCAATTCGAAAATTACCTGAAAGGTGGTCAGAGTGTATGGCTAACCAGGGCAATTACTTTGAATAAAAAATCTTTTGTTGTATGGAATTGGTAAACTTTTGAATTCACTGAAAATTTTCGCGTTTCATACTAATAGACCTGGTAGCTAATTTAAATAAAATATGGCAAATATATGATATCAACGTAAATTATACACCATCGATTCTTGATTTAATACCTCCCGGAACAAATGACATTTAAGACTTCCCAGTTCATTGTTCCAATTGCAGTTCCTGTATGCTGACTAATCTGAAATAAGACCTGTCAATTTTAACACTAAATGTACATTCAAAAACAATGTATTAAAGTCTCAATTAAAAAAAAAAAAAAAAACCTTGTTATTAAAGACACCAAAGAGTGATAATATACAGTAAAACCCTGCTAGTACGAACCCAGGATATAGTGAACTTTCCCTTATAACGGACCTAAGGTATTTCCAATCCCATTCTATTGAAAATACTATTCTTATAGCAAACTTTATAATTCAAAAAAATAACGAACTACCCCTATAACAAACCTACTTTTACGTTCCAATATAATAAATTCTATATTTTAAATACTAGGCTTATAACAAATTTGATATTATAATTATTAGATTTTTAAAGCAACAAAATTTTGAGCATATTTCAGCTCACAGAGGAATATTGTCTATATTGTTTACTACATTGGTGTTTGTTGTTACTTCTCCATTTCCCTAATTGGATTGCTAGCTGCTAGTTGTAACCAAGGAGTTTACTGTGGCTATAACTAACTAACTAACACAACTAACTAGTATTACTAACACCTGAAATGTCATTTTGTGTTTAGCAAATGTTGTATATGCTGAGGTAAGAAATGTTTTTCAATATTCTGTTTCTGGGGTCTTTCTCTCTCTCCTCTTTCTTAATTTTTTTCTCCTCTTTTAGTCAACTTTTCTTCATTTTCTCTCTTTTCTTGGTATTCTTGATGGGGTTGTTGTTGTTAGGTGGTTGTGTGTGCGCTTTTTGGTGAGAGGGTTGCCGTTGGTTGTTATTGTCAATGGGTGGTTTTACATTTTTAAAGCTCCATGTATGGTTGTTACTTGTGGTATAAGAACTGCAAGACCTGATATTACAAAGGTTTGTAACACTTTTTATTTTATTATTTTAAAAACTGTATACAGTTAAACCTATCTATAGCACCCGCTCTTGGGACTCACCAAAATAGGGTGCTATAGAGAGGAAGGTGCTATTCAGAGGGGGCGCTATAGACAGGTTTACCTGTATTTTAAATTGTTCTAGATTTAAGGCATTTATTTTGGATTTTAAAACTTGGTTTTAAAAAAAAAACTACAGCTGACAGGATTCAAACCTATGTGAGAAGATCCCAATAATATATAGACTAGAGAGATCTGTTAGAATCTTCCCGCACAAGTTCGAATCCTGCCGATGGCATTTACATTTGTTGAAAGCAATATATTTCAATCAGTGGGTCATCAGGCCTGTGTTTCCATTGTTGCCACATCCAGGATAATCTGTTTCTACAAAATCTTCTTGTTTATAAGGAAGATATTACATTATATATATAGAGTTGCCAGAGGATTGTGTCCATGTAACAAAATAGGTATCTGTTTCTTTAAATACACATTAAAATAATGCATAATCACCCCAGTAAATAACTTGAGACAGTAATGAAGAATGACAAATTCAGACAACAACCTGTGTACCATGGTTTCAAACTATGGCCTCATCAGTGCAGGATCAGCTTCAATTTCACAACATCCTATGAAAATAGTTTTTTTAAAGGGAGAGGTACCTCTCCTTTGGTACAACCATCTTCCTTCAACTTTATGTTGTATTCTAGCCTGCCACTTCATCAGCTTAAACATATTTTGGAAAATTTGACAGAGTACATAACTTAGTTAGCCAACCCTGGGGTCCAAAGCCACAGGTCAGCTTTGGTCTGAATTTTCCAAAACTGGTGTTGTGGCTCATTCTTTATTAGCATCTTCAAGTTTTTTATTGGGGAGATAAACAAAATATTTTAATGTATATTTAAAGGGACAAGTGCCTCTTTTTTTTTGGTACATATATATATATATACATAGATGGAAAATTTGCTGGGAGGAAATTAATCCATGGAAGCAATGGTCGCCTCTCCTGTCAAAATAAACGTCAGAATCTGACGCCATCTATTGACCATCGCCGCAACTAGCGGCATCGGGTTGGTGACAAAGCCACAACACCAACTTTGGAAAACTGATAAGCGTCCACCTAGAGACCATGGTTTCGGGCTAATGGCCCTCGTCAGTGTAGGGCGGACTTTATTCCATGAGATCCACACGGGATCTAATGGAATCCTCACAATCTACCTAAGAGGTGTTTTGCTGGCAATGTGGCTGGACCAATGGATTAATTTCCTCCCGGCAAATTTTCCATCCATGTTTTGCCAATAGATTTGGCCCAGCCACATTGCCAGCAAAACATCTCTTTGGTAGATTGTGAGGATTCCATCAGATCCCGTGTGGATCTCATGGAATAAAGTCTGCCCTAGACTGACGAGGGCCATTAGCCGAAACCATGGTCTCTAGGTGGACGCTTATCAGTTTGCCAAAGTTGGTGTTGTGGCTTTGTCACCGACCCGATGTCGCTATTTGCGGCGACGGTCAATAGATGGCGTCAGATTCTGACGTTTATTTTTGACGGGAGAGGCGACCATTGCTTCCATATATATACATGCTGCAAAATATAGTACAATCCATATAATGTTTGTATAAGATAGCTAATAAGGTGTAGCAAAGAATTGAACAAAAGATGTATTTATCACAAAATAAATGTGACATTTCAAGTACCTGAACTTTTCTCTTGAAGTGCTTGAAAAGGGAAACATCCAGTTTCTTGAAATACAGTAGAACCTCCTTGTAAAGAACACCTAATTGCAGAGCCAAAGTGTCCTTTAAAGAGAGGTGACCTCTACCAGGAGTGTCCTCTCATGGAGGTTCTACTGTATTACCTTTATTTTTGTTTGTTCCATTTAGATTCAAGATATGCCTTATTATTTAGCATATACAGTAGAACCTCCCTAGAGAAACACCTCGCTAGCAGACACCTCTTCACAAAGGACAGTTTTCATTTGCAAAATTCCCATTTTTACAATTTAGCAACTCTCCGGTAAGAGGACAACTCTTCCTAAAGGACACTTGGCTCTGCAATTAGGTGTCCTTTACAGGGAGGTTCTACTGTATATATATATTTAAGATTTCCAATTAATAGAAATTATATAATTTGGAGGGGTCTCTTGCCCTTTTCCAACTTATATTTTTTTTAAATAAAAGGCTTCCAATAAAATCTATAAAAGGAACAAAACTTGCGGTAAGTCATTTATATAAATCATACCAACATATCTCTCACAATTGCCAAATTCAGAATCCCAAAGTTTTGTGAGGAGTATTTTAAACAACCCCCATGGAGATGGAAAAGCAGAGGTCTGGAATTAGCAGAGAGATAGAACAGGGTGCAATGGCAGTGTTCCATAATGGCTGACTTCCATATTGGAGATTGCCGCACCACATGGTGATGACAAATTAAGACTACAGATAATTGGTTTCCATTTTTGATTCCCAATTATAGAGTTGAATGGCATACAGATGAATATTGAAGTGAAGCCAAACTTGATCAATGTTGTTGGGGAAGTATCAACATGGCTTCTCCTACTAGAGAAACAATGCCATCTATCAGCCATTAAATGAACTAAGTTGTGCATTCTATATTTATCACTGGAGATTCTCAAACCCCAGTGACTCACTCTAAGTATATTTTGGTGACATGTGAGAATCTTGAGCTGATTTGATTTCCCACCCCAGGCCTGTATGTATATTTGACATTTGTTGAATGATGCAGCCTTTGTATAGATCCTGTGTTTGGATAGTTTGGGGATACAGTCTCCCTTGAAAGACTATGGCCTAAAAAACTATCCTGGATATGGTCTCACTTATCAAAGACTGCTACCTCAGGTCAAATTATGAAGTCTTTCAACTGAAACATTTTCTGATAGAGAAACTACCTCTAGGAAAGGCCGGGTTTAGCCATATTTTCATGCTGTGGTCTCTCATGGGAGACTGTTTAGTGGCACACTGCCTTCTAATATAATTAGAATACTTTAAAAACTTGATTTGTGGTTGAAATAGATGTTGCTATGTTGGCTTCATTGAAGAAACTTTACCAAACAACTTCCTGGTTGCTTTTTATTTAATTTTTTTTTTGGCCCTAATATTATATACATTAGAACAATTCCACCAGAGGACACTCTCACCAGAGAATAACTTTCTACAAAGGACAGTTTTCATTGACACAAATTCTATTGAAGTAAGACTTTTATTGGAAAACTCTTGAAATAAAATATATCTTTTATCATTTTTACAAATCTTCATGCAACAAATTTTGAAACTGATAAAGCACAATTCCAATTATAGATTAGAACTACAAGGTAATAATGATGGTAATGAGGATAGTAACAATGCTGTTACTGAAACGTCACACACTATATTTATTTGGTCTTATTGCCTTGTAAATTTGGAAACTATTGAATCTTTTCAAATGGTCCCTATTTGTTTCATGATCAAGATGACTGTGGGTTTTAATAAAAATAGAAAAAGGCATGGGGCTAAGCCTGAAAATTTCTGCAATTCCTTGTAAAAGTTGTTGCATCACCTTTTGATATTTGAAATCTTTTTATATTGACATATCCTACAATTTTCCTATAGAAAGAGTGATATTTATGTCAAGATGGATTTAAAAAAAAAAATGGTTCTTATAGTGAAAGGAATCTACTAACCCTAATTGTCAGTATCACCTGAATGGGAGAATTGTAATAAGACGGCTGATAACTGCTGATTCCATCTTGTGGTCCCCAATAGAACGCAAGGTTTGTTCCATTAGATAAATATACAGTAAAACCCCTCTATAGCGAACCCCAATGGGACTGAGCCCTACTATAGCCATGGTTCACTGTAATACAATAAAATAAGACCTAATCCAAATAATTTAATAGTGTGTGACGTTTCGGCAACAGCATTGTCATTGTTACTGAAACGTCAGACACTATTAAATTATTTGGATTAGGTCTTATTTTCTTGTATTATAATCTATAATCCAAATTGTGCTTTATCATGGTTCACTGTATTAATAAAATAAAAATTGGAATTATTTCGTTATAAGGGAAGGTTTGCTATATCCCAGGTTCGTTTTAGGGAGGTTTTACTGTATATTGACCACCATTTTGTGATGGCTTCCAGGTTGCGTCTGTGTTGTTAATGTCATCCATGTTTGTTGTTTTGTTAGCTCCTGAGAACTGGCAACATGACCAGGCCGGACCAATCTCTCGGTGGAAAGGTTGAGCAGACAATCTCGTGGTTTTTTTTCCATGTAACCTAGGCTCTTTGTGATTCCATCTCTGTATTTAGTAGTTCTTTGAGATTTTTGTAACTTTTTTTTTTTTAGAAATTTAATAAACTTTATTTTTTTAGTTTTCAATTTTTTGTTGTTTTTCATCAATAATTTGATGTCTCTTTTTTTTTTTTTTATCATTTCCTTTATATATTTTTTATTTGACATATCGGAATATTGTAATATGTTGGAATAAGTAAAAAATAATTTTAAAAAGGTCAGGTGTAGATATTAAAAACAAAAAAAGACATATCCTGATTGCTCACATGAACATTTGAGATGGCAGAGCGCTATCTAGTAGTACAAAAATAAAATAAATGTTTATTTAACTTCTTCCGTGATATTTGGGCAACCCAATTTCTTGATAAATCAAGAAAAGCCAACCACATACACATTACGGGCTGGGACCAAATTTTGGTCATAGATATACAGCCTGCCTTGACACTGATGAGAACCAACAGCCCGAAAGGCATACATGGTTGACTTTTAGGTTGGCCAAATATCATGGAACACGTTAAATAAATGTTTAGTTTATTTTTGTGCCACTAGATGGCCCCGCTCTGCCATCTAAAATACCCATGTGAGCCCAGTCACAATAGACCTTTTTTGTTTTTAATATTTTATTATGTGCTTCATATTATGTTTAAAGTTGATAAGTATTTTCTCCCATTTTTTTTTTTTTTGGCTTTATTATGAATTTAATTTTTTAATTTGCTAATAAAATAAAGTGTTGTAGGGTAAAACACTATAATAAATATACAAGGAACTTTTTTTACCTAGTGGTCATGTAAGGCTGCATTGATAGAAGCAAACTTACACACACATACACAAGTAAGTTATATATATAAATGATATATATTATATAAAAACCTCATCATACCTTTACAATCAGGTTCTATGCATCAGTAACGGCGTAAATAGGGCTCTGGCACATTTGCAAGTGCAAAGTTGAACTTCTTTTCATATGTGTGTAGACATGTGGTGCACTTACAGTAAAAGCAGTCACCTACTTCTACCCATCACGATTATCATGGCCTGTACCACATGTACTTAGGGATAAGCAAAAAAAAAGTATGGTGTAAGACATCTCACCACAACATGCGCTGACACATGATTGGCTCTTCAGTGATAACAATGATGCATCATCTGTTTTGGTCCTTATCCGGTGTAAAGTGCATCAAAGACCATTATCCTTTCATATTAAAATATAATAATTATAACAACATCACTTAGGGCCATGACCTAATTATTGTTCTGGTTAAAACAATTGGTACTTTAGAATTGGATAATAAGGAGAAATTGCTGTTATGAAGGATGTTTTAAAACAACTCTGTATTTCTTGACTATTCCTCGAGTGCTAAAGTATAAAGTTTTAAAACTGGATCCCAGAGAGTTCAGACTGTGTTCCCACAATGAAATAAGAGGTGAGGACACCCATCTATTGGATAAGATGTTGAAACTCTTCTAGAAGATTGGGTGGTGGTGTCTGGAAGAGATGTTTTCAAATATATCTAAATGTTCGACACACACATGATATCATGAATGTCAATTTATCAAATATAAAGTTTTACACCAAAATTCATGTTAAATAGAAGGTGCAGTCATTGCCATAGTAGCACTTGGGACAAAGATTTTATGTTGTTAGAAACACAGTTAAAATTATTGGGACTCTATAGAATTGTGATAACTAGCATGCTGCTATAAAAGAGATGGTTATAATGAGATTCCACTTACTGAAATTTCTGAAGAAGATTGGGACAAACAAACATTAAATCAGGTAACACCCACACCTGCTGACAAGTACCTTTTTATTAATGCTGAGGGAATGAACCAACTAGAAGAGGCAGCAAATGATTGCTAAGGTCCAAGTTTTATTTGACAAGGTGAGGTATATTTGTGATGAAATTTCTCTGAAAACTCTCTTGAATATTTTCAAACTAGCCAAATGACCCGGGCAACGCCCGTGTTTTACCCGATTGAATGTTTTTATTCAAATACTATTTGTTACAATTATAAATTTGGCGCCTTTAATAAATGCATATATTAGTTAATAACTATAGCCTATGTGCTTTATCTGTCTATGTACTGTTGGCTTCCGTAGGCGTCTCTTACTGGGAAAAAGAAAGAGAGGATTCCATTTAGTTATTAACTAATATATGCATTTATTTAAGGAGCGACCCGCTCCAACACAATAGTTACAAAAACGAAAAAGCGAGTGGGGGGTGGGGGGCAAAGGTGGCGTGATCGTAGCCAACCAATAGGAGGGCGCCATTCCAAAAAAAAAAAGCAAATGGTGACAGAGATGATAAATGATTAGGAGATGAAGAATGACGCTCGTAACTGTATTTTCAAATAATTAACAATTAAAAGAACTTGGAATTATTTTTTTCAGCATTAAGATTGGTTTACCTGATCCAATATGGTAATGTTGCCAAACCCTCCCCTGCTATATCTGTATATAAGGACCCATGTTTATTCCTTTTTTTTTTTTGTTCTCAAGGTTCTGATGTAAAGGCCAGCTTATAGGAATAATATTTGCTATATTCAACCCATAGGAGTATCCCATGAGAGGTACCTTGCTATACTTTTAGGCTATAATCTGGTTTCTCCTGGTGGCAGCCTCTCATTGGAAGCTGTTTTGATTGAAAGATTCTTCATAACTGACATGACAGAGTCTGACCACCTCCAGTAAAAACCCGGTATCTAGCCATGTTTTAAGTCTCTCATGAGAGACTTCACCTATCACCTGCCTGTCTCACAATAGCATATTTAGGTCTTCCCAAATGTACATGCTACAATGAGATTTGGTGTACGAGTGGATTTGAAACAGCCAGGGATTGAATCCCACATGGCACTTTTTACTGAATAAAAAAATTTGCCCCAATGCCCTCAGGTTTTTGCAAAAGTCCAACCCCATCAGTGAATGCAAATAATCAAATAGAATTCTGGCATATTTTTAAGTGTAAAAGTCAAACTTCTTTTCACATATGTAGACATGTGGTGCACTTACAGTAAAAGCAGTCGCCAACTTCTACCCACCTGATTATCATGGCCTGTATCACATTGATTAGGTAAAATAATTTTTAAAAATGTATTAAATTTTTGCTACAAAGTTTTTTATTGATACGAGGTAAGAAGACCAAATCCTAATATATTAATTATATGTGATGTTTTGATAATTGCAATGATACCATCTTCAGACAGAAGTACTGAATGAGAAATATGGGATCTTAAATAGTTGGTACTGTAGGTAGTTTGTCTCAAATATTTATGGCCACATACCTTGTGTGTGTGTGTGTCTATAATCCAAATTGTAACCTTTTCTAAATTGATCTTTACAAACACAAGGTAATAAGTCCAAATCTAAATAGATAAATAGTGTGGGACGTTTTGTTTTGGTAACAGTGTTGTTACCGAAACATTACACACTATGTATTTGGTCTTATTACTTTGTGTTTATAACCTATAATTCAAATTGTGCCTATCATGCTGTTACAAAGTAAACTTTTGCTGGTAAAACCTTAATATCAATAGGAAAACTGTTGACTCAAACCTCCCTGTGCTATCAGCCATTGCTTAATATAGGTTTTACCATTCCAATTAGCTTGTACATGACTAACACAGCTTACCTTGTGTCTATAATTCAAATTGTACCTTTGTTTAAATTGAAGTTTACAAAGTAAAATTTTTGCTAACTTGAATAGTTCTGGTGAAACCTTAATATAAATTGGAAATCTGTTGACTCAAACCTCCCTGTGCTAGCAGCCATTGCTTAAGCCAGGTTTTACCAATCAAATGTACACGACTAACACAGCTTGTTCCAGGTTCTCCAATCAGCAAAAGAGCAGCTCCGATGGTCACTCTTAAAGTGATGTCTCTACAACCACCTTCCTCATATTTATCAGACTTTATATAACCGGCCAGCCATCCCCATCAACATTTTTGCTGTTGAATTTTTTTTTGTGTGAGGGATGATGGTAAAAACCTTTGTTTATGTCAATAAATGTGTTTAAATTGATTGGAGAGTTCAAATATCATTTTCTCTTCTTTTTACAGTACATTCTAATCATAGGAATTACTTGGTGAAAAAATTGATTCCAATTAAAATGTAGGAAAACAAATAGTTGCCCCTATACCTGGTTTGACTTTCTTGTTAAATTGCCAAAGCTGGTGTTGCAGAACTCAGGGAAGATTGATGATGTTTTAATGTTAATATTATGCATTATGCTAATTATGTTCACCATCTGTTATAAGAAATCTATTTTTGAAATAATTTTTTTACTGTTCTTACTGCAATGATTAAATTATGGTGACAAAGCCTCTAGGAGAGTTCACCACTGATGAGCCAGGCCCCTCCCATAATTTTATCATTGCTGTAAGGGCAGTAGAAAATTATTCAAAAAGAGTCACACACATCAAAAATGTTTATATTCCTTATGTTTTAATGTATTTTATATACAGTTACGAGCGTCATGCGTTCTTAATAATTTTTCATCTCTGTCACCGTTTGCTTTATTTTTGGAATGGCGCTCTCCTATTAGTTGGCTACGATCACGCCACCTTTGCCCCCCCCCCCCCCCCACTTGCTTCTTCGTTTTTGTAACTATTGTGTTGGAGCGGGTCGCTCCTTAAATAAATGCATATATTAGTTAATAACTAAATGGAATCCTCTCTTTCTTTTTCCCAGTAAGAGACGCCTACGGAAGCCAACAGTACATAGACAGATAAAGCACATAGGCTATAGTTATTAACTAACATATGCATTTATTTAAGGCGCCAATTTATAATTGTAACAAATAGTATTTGAATCGAACATTCAAGCGGGTAAAACACGGGCGTTGCCCGGGTCATTCGGCTAGTTTATATAAAAGGCAGTTTACTCAACAGGACTGTTCCACGTGTACTTGAAATAAATGTAGTCCCTCCCAACTTCTTTAATTCAACACCCTCTGCAACTAGTTGTTCTTTAAAGAGAGGTTCTACTGTAATCCCAAATAAAGATATTGAACACAAATGTTTGGGAAATTAAATCACAAATGTTTGTATTTTATATACAAAATAAATTCTTACTGTCCTTACTGTGATGAAAAAATATTGGGAGGGCATGGCTCATCAGTGGTGAACCCTCCCAGCGGTTTTGCCATTTTAATCTACCAGACTGCTTCTTAGAGCTCTAATACTGTATTGGACGATTCCACTTACACTGAAGGGTGGAATCTCAGAAATGGTATTCAAGCAAACTATGGACATAAGCTTTTAGGACAGTAATATGAATATTTTCATCGAGCAATGCTCTTCTTCAAACAATAGGGATTTTTTTCATCGCAGTAAGGACAGTAGAAATTTTTATATTTTGTGTATAAAAGAAACATCCGTACTTAAATTATTTAATTTCCCATATATAGATGGCACATTATTGCTTTATATTTATACACAAACTAGCCGAATGACCCGGGCGTTGCCCGACTGTAGATGTTACAACGGTGATCCTTAGGTCGCTGGTTCAAATCCGGCTCGAGGGAGCCGGCGAGCACGTGACCTCCCTGTGCGCGCGCATCCGTGACAGAGGCCGATGAGGAAAGACGGTCGTGACTATATATATTTATACACAAATGTTTATTATGTGGGAAGAAATCAACACCAGTTCCAATTATCCAGTTGGCTGTATCAACAAATGTCAGCTACATGTGACCAGAATGTTCTGAAAGAGGAGAAAATCTTGAAAATCCTGAGTTCAACTGACCCGGTTGATAGACCTCAGACCAGGAATATGGAGGAGCTTTGTCTGTACTCATGTTAGAGTTGGCAGCAAAGTATAGGCAAGAATTTCACCAAAGTGTGTCTGGATCATGGTGCCATGATCAACAAAAGCTGCACCCCTACACCCCATTCTATGAGATAGACTCGTGGAATTTGTGTAATCTTTACAAAAGGTGATAAGAAACAACAACAACAGAATGTTCTGTGGTAGCAAGTGGCAAGTTTTGACAACCCAGGATTGAATCCTTCATTAGATACTTTTTGTCTCTCCCTTATCTCCACAATCATATTAGGGTATCAATTTGTGACCCTTGATGGATACTTTTTGTTTTCTGAAGAAAAAAAAAAGATTCAATGGCCAATCATTGTTGAAAAATTCCAACCCCACCAGTAAGTACAAAAATTCAAACTGCTTTCTTCATGTGTAGATTCCACTTACAGTAAAAGCAGTTGCTAACTACTCACTAACTTGGAATAAGTAAAAAACCTGACTAGTGACCTCCAATAAAATGGAAGTGAGTTTTAAAACAAAGTAGCAGTAGACACAAGGTAATAGACCAAATCCAAATAACTAAATCATCATACAAAAGACTTGAACAAACACACACTATTTATTTATTTGGTCTTATTACCTTGTGTTTATAATCTATAATCTAAATTGTGCCTTATCAAAGTAGCTGTAGCTTTTTCAATAAGAAAATATTATTATTTTAGTAGCCAATTAATATAAAAATGAATAACACATAACTTTTTTTTTCTGATCCATCAGTTGAGTGCTTAAACCAACTTGTGCAGACCTCCTAGTATATTGATGGGGGATCTACATGATGGGGTGTGCAACTGCTGTTGCTCTTGACAGTATGACACATTAATAATGGTGATGATAAAAAAAGGGCCCATATTTTATACAGTAAAACCTCCATGAGAGGACACCTCTCTATAAATGACAGTTTTCATAGATAAAATTATACCATTTTTACAATTTAGCAAATTTCCGGTAAGAGGACACTTCTCCCTAAAGGACACTTTGGTTCTGTAATTAAGTGACCTTTACAGGAAGGTTCTACTGTAAAAGAAAAATTATGGGGTCCCTTAAGGGGTGTGTTTGTACTGTAGTTTTGATAAATTTACATTCCGTAACTGGATAAACCATTAACTTCATACCATTTGCCTTCATTTTGTGTCCAAAGTAGGGCAGTCTTTGTTTACATATTTGGGATTGTAGCAGGATTACCCACCAGGGTTTATTTCATCTGTCCATGGCACTGTGAATTTCCTATGTCCACATTTCAAAAGCATCAATAATTCTTTCTTCTTTTCTAAGAGTCTCACATCCATAAGTGACCACAGGCAATACCAATGCCTCTATAATTCTCTTGTCTTGAATGAAATATCTGATATAATCTTGTCCAATCTATTATACTGCATCCCTTCCTAGTGCTATTTTTATTACATCCTGTGTGATCAACTATATCAATTTTTGTAAGAATTTCAAAGCTATATTAACGTTATTTAGATATTATAACCAACCTCACCAGCGAGTGCAAGTAACCAAACGGGGCTCTGGCACATTTGTAAGTGCAAAGTCGAACTGCTTTTCACATGTGTAGACATGTGGTGCACTTACAGTAAAAGCAGTCGCCTACTTCTACCCACCATGATTATGATGACCTGTACCACTTGTACTAAGGAGAAGAAAAAAAAAAAAGACATAATAACCATGATTATATAAAAGGGCGTACCTGGATCTGTAAAGAAAAAAAAAAAAAACAATTTTTTTCTCAAAATATTTCGAGAGATTGCTCCCTCTTTATCAATTCACTGCGCAATAAATTGATAAAGAGGGAGCAATCTCTCGAAATTTTTTGAAAAAAAAAATTTTTTTTTTCTTTACAGATCCAGGTACGCCCTTTTATATAATCTTAATTAATGGATCGCCTTTTGACTCAAAATAATAACCATGGCTAAAACACACACTTAGAACTTTAGAATTATGATGCTATAACCAAGTTGTTATTAGAACTTTCATGAAGGCCACCTCTCTACAAAGGACAGTTGCCAAAAAATTTAGTATCCTTTACAGAGAGGCATAATGTATCCGTATAAAAAAGCAAAAATTGTTCGAGTCGAAAGGCGACCCATTGAATATACAGTAGAACCTCCCTGTAAATGACACCTAATTGCAGAGCCAAAATGTCTTTTAGGGAGAGGTATCCTCTTACCGGAGAGTTGCTAAATTGTAAAAATGGTAATTTTGCAAATGAAAACTGTCTTTTGTGGAGAGGTGTCCGTAAAAGGGAGGTTCTACTGTGTTTATATAAAAAGGGCTTATCTGTGAAATAAAATTTTTTTTTTTTCTTTCACAGATCCAGGTACACCCTTTTTATATAGAAATAAACAAATTGTAATGTATTAACAAAAATGAAAGAGATAAAAAAAAAAAAGTTCTATACATCTTATGAAAAATGGCACCTTTATTTTTTTTATTTTAATTTTTTTGGTCAAATTTCCTCTGAGAGAGCACAGAATAAAAATTCATAGAGAGAAGGGGTGAAAGAAAAAAATAAAAACTATTTATAAAAGAAATCATAACAATAGAATTGAGTTGCTGGGAGAAGGAAAGAACAACAAAGAGTGAGAATTATATATAGAGAATGGGTGGCAAGGCAACAAAGCTGGAGAAAATAGTAGTTGACGACAATGTGTAGTGTAGTAGAGGTCTTTTGGTGTGTGATATGAACAAAACAAAGGTGATTTACAACAAACATACAAAAAAAAACACATTCATACTTATCATAATGATACTTAAATCAATAATGTACATTTTTATCATGGAGGGAAGAGAGAAAATATAATAATAATCATAATACATGATTCACCAAAAAAAAAAAGAATATGTATATATATATATATACTAAAAAATATATTACAAAAAAAAAACGCAATAGAGAGAAAAGAGTACTTGGAGGTGTAAAAAAAAAACCAACATGGAGGAAAAATAATCAATAGTAAAAATATATAGCCACCATTTTTATTTGCTAAAGGAAAAAAAAAGTTGCCTCTTTTTGAATCAAAGAAATGTTTCAACTAAAAAAAATAATACTTTATAAAATCTTTTATATAATTCTTTATAATACCACCTTTTAAAATTTAAAAAACAAAATCATAATAATAAACGAATAAGAAAAAAAAAAAAAAGGCAAGACTCAAAGAACTTTCAAAGAGATATGATTTGTAAATTAAAAAAAAAAAAAAAGAAAAGTGATATGTATTAAAAAATGTACGGCCTACCATTTTCTTAAAAAAAAAAAAGTATATTTTTTCTTATTTTCTGTCCCACAAATAACAACAATCAACAAGTAGCTAAACTTACAAAAAATAAAAGGTAGCTTGGAATTTGGAAGATTTCAAGATTTCATTAACTAGGCTGTGTTTTAAATCTCCATTTGCCCGCAAAAGGAGAACCTTTATAATATGTTCAAAATAGGAAGAAATCATTCAAAGAGAAGGGAAGATTTCAAAAGGTTAAGGAAAAAAAACTGCTTTAAAAAAAAAATAGGGAAAAAAATTGACGCAAAACCAGAAGTTTTTTTTGCATCATTGGTAAATTTTATTATTTTTTTTTATCTAAAAATATATATAGATTTATTTATCTTCTTCATTATTTATATATATATATATATATATATAGATTTATATAAAAAAGGGGAGAGATGAAACAAGTGCTAAAAAAAGGCCTTCCTCCCTTGGCAAAAAAGAGGTTTTGGAAGGGCAGCTTCACTAACAGCACTTTCCTATCTTCTTGATTTTACTTGGCAGAGAGGTGAAGAAGATGGGGGTCGGTCCACTCCCTTGTCAGATGTTATGAGGTAAAAATGGTACAGTTGGTCTTTTACATTTTTCTTCTTCTTCTTCTTCCTTCTTTAATTAATTTCATCTTTATACAGGTGGGGGTTGAAGGTTAGAGTGTCCCTGGTCCCAAAGATGGGCACTGCACCACACCACTCTGTTACCAAAGTTTAATCCCTAATGTGTATTTGGTTTTAGGCTCTTTTATATAGTATATCACATGGAATTTGTGCACAAGGGGATAAGAAACAACAATGGTGTTGCATGATGGTTCTGTATTGAAGGATGCTGAAAGAAGGGATTACTGTAAGCACCAGTCCTGCTGACTCAAGGAGATCATAATAGCTGAGTCTACTAAAATGGATTTAAAATGTTGATGAAGACAAGCAAGGTTCAAGCAGTGAATACTTCCACTTCACACGACATTATCTAGTTATATAGGACTAGACGAATGGCCCGGGCAACGCCCGGGTTTTACCCGAGTGCGAATATATTTTAAAAACGTTTTATTCTTCATCTAGATCTTCATCTTGTCTACACCTTGTATACATCTTGCTTCCTAGGGTTGCCTAGAGTGGCCGCTATAGACAGGGTGGTCTGTATGGACAGGTGGATGTATCACACAGCTGATAACAGGGTTGCCTAGAGTGGCCGCTATAGACAGGGTGGTCTGTATAGACAGGTCTATGTATCACACTGCTGATAACAGGGTTGCCTAAAGTGACCGCTTTAGACAGGGTGGTCTGTATAGACAGGTGGATGTATCACACAGCTGATAACAGGGTTGTCTAGAGTGGCCGCTATATACAGGGTGGTCTGTATAGACAGGTGGATGTATCACACAGCTGATAACAGGGTTGTCTAGAGTGGTCGCTATTGACAGGGTGGTCTGTATAGACAGGTGTATGTATCACACAGCTGATAACAGGGTTGTCTAGAGTGGCCGCTATAGACAGGGTGGTCTGTATAGACAGGTGTATGTATCACACTGCTGATAACAGGGTTGCCTAAGGTGACCGCTATAGACAGGGTGGCCGCTATAGACAGGTGTATGTATCACACAGCTGATAACAGGGTTGTCTAGAGGGGGGCAGGGAGGACACGTGTTCGCCGGCAGCCAATGGGCGCGCATTCTATCCGTGAGCTTCAGAATAAGGCAATTATATAAGTAGATGTATGTTGAGATTTGACTTTGAGTGCTTATGATCTCATGTATCAAAATGTAGCATTCTACTAAGATGGTGTTCCAGGTTTGAAAATACACTAACCAACTGCTTGTTGGAGTACAGTATAATAATGAAAAACTATCGGGTATCTATAGTCTTCTTCTTTCTTATCTCAAAGCCATGATAATCATGGTGGGTAGTTAGCGACTGCTTTTACTGTAAGTGCACCACATGTCTACACATGTGAAAAGCAGTTCGACTTTGCACTTACAAATGTGCCAGAGCCCCGTTTGGTAACTTGCACTCGCTGGTGGGGTTGAACTTTTGCAAGAATCGGGGGCCATTGGAGCTTTTTTTTTTTTAAACAGAAAAAAGTGTCCAATGCGGGAATCGAACCCGGGTCGTAGTGGTCGAAAACCAAACAGTTTAACCAGCCTTCCACCGACCCCCCCGGGTATCTATAGTAAAAGTATAAAATTACTTATAAAATTTTTCTCAAAACTTTTCCTTTTTAAAAATTCAATGCTTCTAGTTTAAAGGGAATCAATTTAGGGTGTATTCAACCATTTCTTATTTTAACCCAGCAGTCAGAACATGTGACAACATCTATATCTTAAGTGAAATTACCAGGATAACAATTTAAAGAGACTCAAGTCTATGGGTACCAAAGCCCCCAAAAAGAAGTAGTTTCTATCATGATTAAAGCTAGCATTGAGAGGTGTACAGACCATGACTTACAGGGGGCAAGGGGGAGGTAAGCCTCTGATGTGGGGGGTGCAGGGGGTCGAGAAGGTGGGGGTGTGGCCCCCCTAGCTTGGGGCCCTCTTCGCTCTTCTCCTCCTCCCTCCGCTTCAGACACGCGGCCTTAGGGTTGAGGTTGCGCTCCCGCACCTGCTGCTCTAGGTTGGTGATCACCTCAACCGCCTGGTGTAGGATGTTCAGTTTGGTCTGGGCCTTGTCTCCTCCCTTCACATGGACCATGCACATCCGGCCCAGCTCTTTGAATGCCTCGTTGATGTCCCGTACTCGGATTCTGAACACACACACACCCATTAGTATTCTTTCTAATAGTGTGGTGATACATATGTGTATTAAAATTGGTGTAGGGTATATGGCATGCAACCTTTAAACTGTGTATAATCTCAGGCAAACCCCTTCTCTTATATACATACCTTAGCCTATTGTCAATGTAAATTCAAATAGACAACAAATATGCTAATGCTATGTGGTCCTGATTATTATTATCTCCCTTTAGACAAGAATCTGTTACACTCCACCAACGGCCATCACATTTTGAATAAACCCCCTCATTCCTAAATGAAAGCATCCATTATAGGGGAAAAGCTTTCAGCCATGTGCAAGCAAATAATGCCAGATTGCAACACACCTTTCTCTTGCATTGTTGGCTTGCCTCCTTTCCTTCTCCCGTTCTGCTTTCATTTCTGGAGGATCATCTTCATCTGCGGAGTGCGAGCGCGCTCGCTTGGCAGCTTTGTGGGGGGCTGGGGAGCTGCTGTTACTACCAGACAGTTTCCCCCGAAGGAGGTCCTTGTCCAGGCCGTCTTTGTCCAGTTTCAGGCCCGCCGGACTCCCGTCTGTATCAGAGAATCCTTCAAATAAATAAATATCTGCAACATTGAACAACTAACTGGATGACCTACCATAATGGGAGCCAGGCAAGGAAGACCGGCCAGGTAGACTGGAGGACGGGGAGGCCCCTAGATGAGGGTCCAGGGGGTAACCTAACAGGCCCCCATTGTGCTGGGGGCCGTCCACGGAAGAAGGCACAGTCTGGGGTCCCCCCGGGGGCTGCTTGCCCTCCGCGTGGTGCCGCAGAATGGTGATGGCATCTACTAAGTTCTCCTCCATAGGCTGCTGCACAAAACCCTCCTGTAGTCAAGCTGGTTGGTTTGGGATTAGAAGTCTGAGGTGACAAAGCAAAAATAAAAATTGTAGACAATCAGACAGACCTACATCACACCATAGGGATGGTTGAGAGAACTTAGCGACGACCAACCTTGAAATCTCAGATGGCACTCCAATACTTATTGTGAACACACAATATATTAATCTGTAAGTAAGATTCCAACCAATTTAGCAATAACTCAAGGCTACTGAACATAGGAATGGTTCCTGACTACCAGAGTGCATACAAAGTGAAGTGAGTTTTAAACACACACACACTATTGTATTAAGCTTCTTAGGTAAACAAAGTAGGTGACAACATTATTGAGAAAACACAAACACTATCTTAATAATTCAAATGAAGGGATATGAAGAAGGGGTCAAGTTTATATTTACTTTCAAGGTAGAAATGAATCAGGAGGAAGTTTTACAATTAGTATTCCAGGGTGATGATGACATATTGACAACTATGTCGGAATGTTTTTCAGATATAAAAAAGAAATTCAACAATCCAATACTACAGGTCATTCATCACAAAGGAACTAAGTGTAAAGGCTCCTCCAAATAATTGTTAGTAGTTCAAAAGAGGACCTGTGGCTGTTATGTCTGAAAGATTCCCAGATGTGAGGGGAGTACAACATCCTACCAGAGTGTGGAGGGGCGCTGGGGGGTCGGGGTAGCTGGACTGCTGGCTGGCCCCCCGCGGCCAGTGGGAGATGGCAGGCTGTGGGGACCCAACGGGGGAGGAGGGGGTGGAAGAGAAGCTACTGTTGGTGTTGTGGTCCGCGGCCGAGTAGATGGAGGCGATGGCTTTTCCTAGGGCATCTCCTCCTCCTGGCCGCTCCCCGCTACTTTGACCCCCGTAGGAGGTGGGAGGGTGGATGGACGGCCCCCGGAAGGTGGACATGGGTGGAAGACTGTTGGGCAGGAGAGACCCTGCTGGATCGTGACCTGGAGGGAAGGGCTGCTCCACACACATTCCAGATGTCGGGATGGCTAGAGTTACGCTGAAATAGTAGGTAGTGCCAAAATTCTCCATTTTTAACTGCTTGGAAGTATCCTGGTTTTTCTATTAGGTTATTGCATAAGTATCAGTTAAAGGTTTACTATTTTCTAATCAACAATTATTGTGTAGATATTCAAATAGTTCATTGAGTTCTTCAGACATGACACCAAACAGCTTAACTACAATCACCCTGGTGGAATAAAGAAGTTATGGAGAGACCAAAGGAAGGTGCCATTTTTCCATTAAATGGTACAATTGCCCTGAAATTGTGGGACTATAAGCAATACAGCAGAACCTCACTCTAAAGGGCAACACCTAGTTGCAAGCATTGTCCTTTAGAGAGGTAGGTGTTGCCTTATCAGAGACCAGCTAAATGGTAATTTTGATGATGGAAACTCCTCTTTGTGTAGAGGTGTCCTCTAGAGGCAAAGTCCTCTCATAAAGGCAGGCTACTGTAGTTGGGAACCTATTAATTGAAGGATTTAAATACCTCAATGAGAAGGCCACTAAATTATAACCAAGATAAAGAAGAAAAAAAGTGGGTGGTCTGTATTTCTAAGCATACTTTATAAAAAAAAAACATTGATTATCATATTTGAAACGGGAAGTCTAAAGACTTTGTATACATATACTTCACTGCAGCTCAAAATAATTATAAATAAAAAGTGTATGGGGATATACAGTAAGGTCAATAATTCAACCGATAGAATTCCCATCAACCATGATAATACAGTGGTTAAAAAGTACTGACTGAATTGTTCCCTATGACATACCTTTAATTCAAGCCTCGGGACCACATTTGTGGGTTCAGAAACATTCAAGTGGTCTATATGCTATATATTTTAATATCCTTAAAATTTAAAGTCTGCATTTTAAAAATTTGTTCCAGAGAGGTGCATATTGGCCACAACTTTTTCAGTAACTTAGCAGTCTGTAATTTATGATAATTAATTGAAATTTATGCCCAAAAAATACCCAATTCTTGAAAAGGAGAATTACAAAATTTTTGGTTTTGAAAAGGGAGCAGTGAAATGAATTAATTTTTATTTATTAAAAAATTAGGTAATCCCATTTCAATAGGGATCTGGCCAGCAAAATTCCCTTAGGTCCACAAGACAGAGTAGGTACCAAGTAGCAACATGATGTCAGGAGATAGACCTTATAAAATACCAAGTTACACTATTTGGTGAAATATCTGAGCTGTATTTGTATATTATATACCCACACAAAAAGGTGCCTGAGAGAAAAGATAAACATTAGGATTCTGTCAATGATAGAGAATTGCCATCTAACAGATTTAGTAGCAACACTTGCTTTGTCAAACTCTCATATAGATAGATAAATATACATCTGGTTTGAATTTTAAAATATCTTATAGCACACTCTCCTATTTACTACACTATTCAATGCTAACATTTAAAAATTCTCACCTAAATGATAAAATACAATAGGAAGGCATGGTTTATCAGAAATGAGCAGCCCTCTCAGGGGAGTTTAAACTAGTGAAACAAGATAGGAAAGTTTACCATTGATGAGCCATGCAATCATAATTTTTTTCCCCTCAGTACAATAAGAGTGTTGAAAAATAAATAAATGTAGCATTACATTTTTTTATTTCATGGTGAAAATTTAGTCCAATCTTATTTGCACATGCAAATCCTATGTTGTTTTTTAGAATTTAAAAGTAGCACAATGTGGCACTGACCATGGCCTCAGGCGGCAGGTGCATGGTGGAAAAGGAAGCTTGTGGGGGCAGGTTGGGGGCCGTGGTGCTGCCCCCCATCACGGAGGCCGCGGCGGGAGGGAACTGGTGCGGGAAGGAGGGGGCGGGGGGGCTCGCGGCCGACCAGGGATCGCCACCCCCGCCCCCGTCCATGTAGAAGCCGCCGTCGGCATACAGCGGCGGTGGGGGCTTGGGCGATGTGTACCGCTCCTGTTCGTAGCCCTCCGACGACACCCCGTACGGCTGCAAGCACCCAGCCCGTGAGATAAGAGACCACAAACATTAGAGTGCAGTGTTCCTTATGGGGTGTCGAGATAACAATTTAGGATTAAAAAATGTGCAATCAATCTGAAAAACAACTATACACACCTGGTACAAATCTTATCAAGTAAGTGTCGCCAAAAATACATTAAATGGGCGGCATGTCGCTGGGGGGAAAAACGATTAAAATCACTGAATGCAAACAAACATTTTTTTATTTTGAAAAAGTTTAGCATTTCAGTGTAACTTCAAATTT